>CP139502.1:207031972-207062531 GCA_021014915.2 Artemisia tridentata subsp. tridentata
AACTGAACCAAACCATCACTACAACTTGATCCAATACCTCATCTACTAGAAGTTTCAAAAATAAAGGAAACTCAAGCTAAGAATGAAAAACAATGTATCTTGATCAGTCGTAGACCAACATAGGGCTATACGACCCTAACTTACATCAAAAAGATCACCATCGATCACATGATCAAATAAATCAATGCCATGTCCATGAACGATGATAAAAAGGTTTTGAATAAGACCCTTAAACTTAACTTACATCACTAATTCGAGCAGCAGCAGATTCCATAGAAAGTTACAATGAACTTAGATAAATATCAATCCACTAGAAAGCACGAACAGCAAACAAACCATTACCAAAGCTCGTACCCACTCATTACCACCTAGCATCAGACGTACCATATCAACAACATACCACCAAGTCAGCAAGACCATAGTTCTGAACAGCAAGGACCATATAATGCATGCACGAGCAGATAATAGGGTCTACAGAAACCCTAACTTACCGATACCATCACTTAGACCTCTCCCTTTACCCACGTACCACAACCTTCATCAATACCGAACGCACAACCAAGATTCAAACCCTTTAAAGGGCTACCATGAAGAAAACGTGCAGATACTCATCACAAACAACCAATCGATCAAATCCATAATAAACGAAACCCTAACAAGGAATTCGTGCATGTAAAACCTAACGACGAATCAATTAAATCCAACGGAATGGATATAAAAGATTAATGCAATTAGGGATAGATCTTTGATCAACCAGAACCCAATAATGATCGATATAAATATTACCATGAAGACATACGATCAGCAAATCAACAAACCCTACACCGATTGTACAATTAATAAATCGTTGAGGATAACCTCAAACGATCTACAAGCTATATGATAAAGAATCGGTTAGGGTACCCAACAAACAGATCATGAAGATAATATAGCAATAAAGAGTATGCGATCCATGAAAACCCAAATCCCTAAACAGCGATTACAAGAATCGTTAAGGGTTAGAAACCAAAACGATTTAAATAGGATTAGTAATCGGTTAGGGTTAATAAACAAATCGAATCTAAAACCCTTCAAATAAATCGATTGAAAACCGACTATAAAATAATCGTTTAGGGTTTAGAAAGAGGCACGAAATCAGAATGATATAGCAAGAAATTCGATAGCACACCCCATCCCAGCAGATAACTACCATTGAACCCGATTGCATATCATTACAAGAACGATAGAGAGGCGGATGATGGCAGTTTTAGCGATTGGGGATGGAGATGGGGTTGCCGGATTTCGCCCCTAGAGGGGAGAGAGTTTTAGGGTTTAAACCTCCCGGCTTTGTCAACCTAATAGAATTTTCAGTAACAATAACCAGTACATTATTATACAAAGTATGCGTACATTATTATCCAAAGTTTCTAGACATTCAAAGATAATTATGTAAATACTTTTACATTAAAATAATTTATCGTAATAAGCATTATCAAAAGGTTAAATGTTATAAAAAGTCATACAACTAGACCAGATGTAGGGGGTGGCTTTGTGTTATCAATTCACATCAACATCATGCTTTCACTTTCTTCCATTCAAACTCATTGCGGTAACAAAATAAAATTTCACTACATGCACACAATGACACAACTACTCCGGTACTCCTTACCAACATATTGATCGCTCCATCTAGAAATATCTCCTTCTAAAACTATACTTGTTTCCACATCTTCTGCCTTGTTCGACTTACTAAGAGTTCTTTCCTCAAGATCTTCAACATGTACCTCATTTACCTTCTTTTTCATCTCACTCTAAGATCAAAACAAAACCAAGATAATATTGCATCATTTATCAGTGTACACATACTGTTATCTTTCATATATATATTGCAAATTAACCACAGATCTGGCCGCCACGGATCCCGTCCCCACCTCCCACACACACACATACAATCGTCGGAAAATAGAACTCGCCGAAAAATAGATCGGTGGCGCGGCGGTGGTATTGTGTCGTTCTCCACCTCAACATAAAGGTTTTTTGGGTTGTTGATTTTGATAGAAAAAAGTTAGGGTTTGATTTGGGGAAATAGGAAAAGAGTTTGGTGAGATGAAAAAGATGGTAAAACGAATTGAACATGACGAGGTGTATTATTATTTAGTGTGTAATTAACCTTTAATAATTAATTAAATCAAAATAACAATTAATCTCTACCATCAGATGTTGGGATGATGAGTGGTTGAGATCAATGAGTTTGTTCTTTAGATAAAATATGTTCTGTAATAAAATTTTGTCACATACTTGTTTGGTTTGATTTGTTGGTTTGGCTTTTAAAAATGGGTATAGAACTTATAAAAAAAGAGAATTTTCTACTACATATGGTGGTGGCTTTACCGACTCATTTCCATATCTATATCCATAGTTTTTCCCAAAGACACACCAAACACCCCCTTTAAGGCCCGTTTAGTTCGTTATAATGTAATGTAATCTAGCGTAATTGTAATTTGAATTTTATTGTAATCGTGTTTGGTTCACTGAAAAGAGAAAAATATAATTCATATTACATTACATAAGTTGTTTGGTTTGCAATGTTATTGTAATGTAATTCACTCAAATTATATTCAATGACAGAATTTGCATTAGTGGGAAATTAGATAGAAAGTTTTAAATTACGTTGTAATTCAATATTTTACATTTTAAATAATCATTATTTATAATAATTGTTATTACATTATTGTTGTTGTTGTTGTTGTTGTTTTATTTTATACAAAACATCGCTTTATTAGAAATTCATAGGATTTATAAGAAATTAATAGGAAGTCGGGATACTATTTGGGCTCTCATTCCTCTAGCTATAGCAAAGCTAATACTACTAAAGATATTAGTAGCAACACGTGCCCCAATGTCTTGAGTCACAGAGAAATTTCGGATCCGCTTCAGTAAGGTCAACGCATCGTTCCCACAAATCACATGTGATTTCACAAGTCACATGCGATCTTTAAAGTAATAAATCACATGTGATCTTCAATATCAAATCAACTTATTCCTTCCTTTTATAAAACAAAATCGTGAAATCACGTGTGATTCTGTTATGAAAAAATGTAAATCGTTATAAACTGAAACACATATGATTATTTTTTAATCTAAAAATGAGTAAATCAGACGTAATTCTATTTTTTGTTGTGATTCGTGTGTAAATCACATGTGATTCGTGTGTAAATCACATGTGATTCTTTATGTGATTTTGTTAATATGTTATTGTCTATGAATAGACACGTTAATTTTTTCCACTAACCTGCAGTTATGAATAGATATGCACCTTTAGGACTGTTATAGTATCTATTTCAAGCTATTAAGTGCCACCTTGTAATTTGGAACAGGAATTGCAAAAATAGCCTAATTTTTTTTTGTCTAATAGCTGCATACACATAAATTTGTTATCTCGTTTAGGAACAAAAGGTTATCGGTATCATTGATGTTTCCCTCCGTTTAAATATTAAGCGTATTCATTGTTGTCCACATAAAGTTACCTAACAAGCTTAGACAAAAACTTATTTTCAGCTTATTCACAGTACCGCATCACTAGTAAACTTCATTAAACATCAAATCGGCATAAAATATACAATAATAAAAAAATAACAAATGAATCAAGGTCTGGTAATTTCTACCCCCAACAACCCCACCTGTACATACACTCTCATCTATATCTAATTATCTATACATTCCCCATCTTCCAATTCCCTTCACCCTTTTCAAAATTGCTTGAGGCAATTTGTTACTTAGATGTTGAATTAGATTCTTACAAGGTTTAATTTGGTTATGGATCCACCGGTGATGATGAACGGAGGTGGCTGCGGTGGTTTCCGGTCAGGTAATATGCGTAATTTGACTGAGATCTGGCCTTTTCCGATGTGTAATTTGAGTGGTGATGGTGGTAGCGGTGGTGGTTATGTGTATAGTAATGGTGGTGCTACGTGGAAAATGATGATCCTATACTTGTTAATAATAGGAATAATAGTAAATGAGAAGTGGGTAGAGAGTGTATGTGTGTGATGAATGAGAAATGAATTATCTCAACTGATACTTTAAGTTGAGTTAGTAAGATACTATAATTACCAAAATGTCCCTCCCTTAATAATTAAATTAAAGTGCCAATTAATCTGAACCATCGGATTGAAGTTGGATGGATGGTAGTGATGAAAGAGTTTGATCTTTAAATAAAATATGTTCTGCATTGAACTTTTGTCTTAAATGAATACATAAGAGAATATGTACACATTCATTCGCATAAAAAATGAGCATATTCATTTGCTCCGTATATACGGATACATAATCTCTCTCACTATATATAATATACTCCGTAACACCATAATGTCATCATCTTTACAAGCCTTCTACCTTTATCATTATTTCTTCTTTCTTATGTGAACATTTTGACACATTTAATTTTCATATAAATCACATACTCACTAGTGTAACTTCTGAAAATGGGGAGGTTTAGAAATGTGGCGAAGGCGTTTGAGGTGGCTGCGAAGCTTAACTATTGTGAAAGCAGTGGCAGCGAGCATTCACCTGAGACAATGATGGATTTGTCTGATTTGGTTAATTCATTCATTGAGGATGGTGATGGCGTGGTAGTTGACAATGACTTTGGTATGAGTATTAATGATGAATGTTGTTCTGATGGAATTGATGATGATATAGAGGAGGCGAAAGAATCATTGAAACGATTGTTTGGATCAGCGAATGGTGATCATATGAGGCAAAAGTTGGTTTTAGATGTTGAGAAAGTATGGCGACGTGCTAGTAAAGATAACTCGTTGCCACATGAGTTATCACAATCTAAACGAATATTGATGGCTCGTCTGCGAGATAAGGGTCATGATGCTGGTACAGTTTCTACTAAAGTATCATTTTTAAATTTCGTTTTACTTATCCATGCCACTAATAACTATAGAAACCAAATTGAGATAAGCATATAACCTATTTAACATGTATGTAGGTCTTTACAAATCAAAGTGGGAAAAGAAAGGGCGACTTCTCTCAGGTGATCATGAATATATTGATGTAAATGTTGGTGGTACTCGTTACATTATCATTGTATCTCTTTTAGAAGAATTCGAGATAGCTAGACCGACTAGTAGTTATGCTTCTTTGCTCGATATTCTCCCTCAAATTTCAGCATTTAAATTGGATGAGTTGAAAGAGATGGTGAAAATTATGTCCAAAGCTATTAAAAAGTCGATGAAACAAATGAAAATGACAGTGCCCCCATGGAGGCGACGTGAGTACGTTCAAGCTAAATGGTTTGGATCCTACAAACGAACAACCAATGAGTTTCCAACTAATAAGAAAACAGATATGGATATAAACAACAAGAAAACTGTTGGGTTTTTACCGACACCTGATATTTGCTACGGTAGACGTAATGAAAGTTTTGCTAGGAATTATAGCTTCAAAATGGGTAATTTGGCCATTATCATGAATGGAGCAAGCTAAGAAGTGATACTATTGTGAATAAGTTTAGTTTTATGAATTAGTAATTATTTGCTACCAAGTTGATTGCCATAATAACTTTGGAGCATTTCGATTTTGGGTCATCAAATTGTAAATTTAATTAGTATTTTGTATAATAAATTTATCAAATGATTCTGCTTGTATAAAATATATGCTGTTTTTTTTTTTTTTTTTTTTTTTTTTTTTTTTTTTTTTTTTTTTATTTAATTATTTTTTATATATATATTTCTCTTCATTTTGCATCTCTATTTATTTTTTCAGAATCTAAAAGGTGTTGATCGAGTTCAAAGTTTGTCACATGAAATAGTGTTGTATCTAAAGGGATACAATTTGCAGCCTATGAAATTGAGAAAACATGGCCTCAAATTGGTCTGAAGACATCCGATATCCTACTGCAAATGTTCCCATACTGTAATTAAAAAGACCCGTAGATTTCCCATGAAACATTATGTCCGTTAAGATAGATACAAATTGTTTATAGATCCAATGAAACAAATCCTGAATACATATTTATTCATCAAAAAAAAAAAAAAAAAAAAAAAAACCACTTTACACATTTTTCTTGAAAAAAAATTATATATCTTACAAATGGTAATTAAGCGAAAAAAAATAAATCATCATGACGAGGATTTTTTTACCTTTCAGTACAGGGGCACTTTGATATACTTTCGACCATTTTTTTTTTTATTATTATTATTTTTTTATTTTTTTTTTATTTTTGAGTTTTGTTTTACTATTAAAATTTTTGTCTGGAAAAATCACATGTGATTTGTTATTTTGGAAATCACGTGTGATTTTTTTTTAGGTAAAGAGTTACCCCTGGTAAATATATTCACACCAAAAAAAACCACCAGACTGCTAGAAGGAGAAATCATCAAACCAACATATCATTGGTCCGGTCGGACCCGGGTCTTGAATCAAGAGTGAGCTAGGAATCTTCCAATTATTAATCAACAGCCGAGCATGAGGCAAAACTTTCCGAAACCGAAAAGAGACCAACTTCAACCGAACTGTAGAAACAATAAGCTCGACAAGTTGCGTAGCAGACCTTGACTTCTTCTTGAATAATCTATTATTGCGTTCTTGCTATATATAATAAGTCATAGCAGCAACGATTAATCTCGAGATAACACTAACCACATATTTTCCTTTAGAAGTAGGAATGAGATGCGAAACCACAACATCCATAATTAGAGGAATATCATGCATACCAGAACGACCACGGACATTAAACCAAACCTGCATAGAAAAGGAACATTCAAAAAATAAATGGTTATGTGAGTCTGGAACACCATCGCAAAACGGACACTGAAGTAGGTTTAAGTTGGTCTCCGGACCAACATCCCATTGCCTCAGTAGATCTTGTGTCTTTTACTTTCGATTCATCATAAGCCACAGATAGATCGCATGTCTTGGAATACAATGATGGAACCACACAATATCAAACCAACTAACATCATTATCCCTCAACCTGTCACACCCCAGAGTATCGAAGCAGAAGAAGATAATCGCGGTATGACTTCATAACAGGAACACATGGTGTCACAATAGAGAAATACTAAATGCATAACACATAAGATCGATAAAAGTCGCAATAATCCCACAACCGGGATATTACAAGGTCCAAAACATAACTTCTCAAATCCGAAACTACATCATAAGGATAATTCTGAAAAGCAACTCCACGGGATACAACCCGGGAGGGTCTTGTCTTAAGTCTCGCTAAGCCAGTCAATCTCTAACAATCCTCATGCTTAATACTTGAAAATAGTACTGAAAAACGTCAACATAATGTTGGTGAGCTCATAGGAGTAAGAGTAAAACCAAGAGCTGTGATAGCGTAGTGTAGAACAATAGTGCGCATGAATACCAATTAAAACACAAGTCAAAACAAAATAGTGTCGCGCCAACTGAGCCTACCATGATGTCACACACATAAACAGTACACAGAGGGGAGCTACCCCTGATAGATCTATCAAAATGCTTCGGCTCTCAACATAATTAACAGTTGCGCATTTGCATGTCTATGCAAAACAAAACATTTTATAGCACATAATCGCATCATCACACATATATGTCCAAAATCATGTAAACCGTTAGATCACAACAGAAAAGCATTTGGAAAACATTTGAGTAGTACCATTTCTACCCCAATGAAAAACATATTAAAAGGTGGGGCTTCGAGAACTCTCCTTAACAGTGAATGAAAGCTAATGATATTGGTTGATTAAACGATACCGCACGTCGGTACCCGGTCATGGCCTAGTAATGAACGATTTGACTCGGCAATGTAACGTATAATCAGAATGATGCATGTGAGTTTTGAAAACGTTTGCTTCTCCGTATCATTGGTTGTGTGGTGACTACTAAATGAAAATACGACACGTATATAATATATACTACATATTTTATACAAGAAAATAGACAAATAACGTCATGGTATATACTTTATACCTTAAGAAAACGGCAAGTGACAATACACGTCAAACACCACAAAGTACACAATTTAGAAAGAAAATAACAAGTAACGATATATTCTAAAAGTACGATAGAATATATATATAACAGGATGTACATGACGTCATCAATGACATGGAATTCCACCTAATCATCCTTAGATGCCATGTCATCACAATTAAAGCCACCTAAGCAATGTTTAAGCAATAAAATCCGGAATTAATTCAACCCAAAAAATCATGATACTGGATTCGAACCTTGGTTGTGAATAAGTGCCACATATATGTTAACCACTGCACCAACACAATGTTTGAAATTTATTTTGCAACCTAAAATATATAAAGGCATGGAATTCACATTGGAAACAAAATGATATATGGGAAGATTAAGACGGATACAATACGTAATGCACTATGATTCATAGGAGGATAAGTTTAGAATGTATTCTATGATATCTTTTGTCTCCAAAAATAGTTTAGAGATAACTATAATTCACAATATTTTATCCATAAATTTTCACTATATATACATCATTAAACACGCATCTACAAAAAAAAAATTAATAAAAGTTCTCTCTCCCCTAGGGGCGATTTTAGGCCGCCTCTTCCCCCACATTCTCCGACCAACAACAGCCCTCCATCCGTTTCTCTATCATTCTTGATTGCTTTAGTGATCATTATCTGTTTTAGGTTTCGTTTTATTGGTTTCTTTTTTCGAAGATCCCATTAAAATAACTAATACTGATTTTATTACTAGATCTGATTGAATGGTATGCAATCGTGTATGATGGGTTGTTATTTTCTGGGAAGAGGCGTGTTGTGCTTATTTATTCCTCATTGTATCCGGAAATTGCCTCACACATTCGTAAACCTAAACCCTAATTTATTAGGGTTACGATTTCTTGTATATTATTTAGGGTTTCACTGTGTATTGCTTCGGGTTTCTTGTGGAGCCGTTCTTGGGATGTTCGTTTTCCCTCAATGCAACGTCTCCCTTTTTAGGGTTTCGTTAATTGATCTTTACCAACGATCTGCTCTGATTATGGTGTGGTTTGCTATACTCAATAGTTAAACGAAACCTTTGGGTTTGGTTAATTTCGATCTGCAAGTTAACCCTTTTAGGGTTTTGTCGTACATGCATGTTCTTATCAGATATCAGTTTTGTACGTGGGATTTTGAGAGAGATGTAAGTCAAGTTTTTTAGGGTTCTTGTTCAAAAACCCTAGTTCGTGATCTGTTCGTTCTTGGGCCATGTGTTCGTTTACTGGAAGTTAGAGTTTTTAACCCTATTTGGCAGTCATTGATTCGTATTATCAGACCTGGTGGTGTTGTGCTTTGTTCATGTTTATTTGGTCTGCTATACGATCCTATTGGAAGTTAGGGTTTTGGTAAACCCTATTATCGTTTGTTCCTTCGAAGACCTATTACATTGCTTGGTCTTGATCAATATTGCTGGAAGTTAGGGTTAAACTAACCCTATTATCGTCGCTAAACAGGTCCTCATGATTTGGGTGTCGATTGGTTTGGATCTGTTCATCATTACTGTTAGTTATGGTTTGTTAACCTTATGTGTCGTGATATTCGTATTATGGTTTTGAATTGGTGGTGTTTGGCAGGCTCTTATTTTATGGTCTATAATATGATGGAATTTTGGTGTTGCGTTTTGTGGTGGCTCGTTAGTACTACAAACATATTACATGTTGAAGATGCCCATATCACCTATTGCTAATATGATTTGTGTAGGCGTGATTGCTGAAATTGGGTGGTAGGATGCATCTTTGTTTGGGTGACAGTGACACTTGGGGATTGTGGTTTCGCATGATGCGGGTGTTGTTGTCACGTTTGGCTCGTCATTTGGAGCCTTGTTTACGGCTTATTCGTG
This sequence comes from Artemisia tridentata subsp. tridentata, assembly GCA_021014915.2. NCBI lineage: Eukaryota > Viridiplantae > Streptophyta > Magnoliopsida > Asterales > Asteraceae > Artemisia > Artemisia tridentata. Next base: position 207,041,804 of record CP139502.1, read on the forward strand.
TAAGTTCAAGTTTCTATGTGGATTTCAGACGTGTCTCATGGATGATATATACATTCTGGTTTTCTACTGGGTGGTTTTGTCTGGATCGCATGGAAGTTGATTTGAAGTTCTATGATGACTATGGCTTAGGTGTTAACTAAGTGATGCAAGCTTTTATTTTTTATTTTCTATCCACTTGTATAGTCATTGTAGGTTGTAAGTTTATTATGCAAGTTATAAGAATGGCCTGTCATTCTTATATAGTGGTTGGTGTAAGTGTCCTAAGGGACTGAGATGAGGGATGTCACCCTCATCCTTTGTACTTCAATGTTTTTGGTGTAATACATTTACCAGGTCGTTTTGACCTTTTACCCAAAAAAATAAACACGCATCTACAAACATACAACAATATACAAGATACACAAATCGATATATACAGGAAGCTTAAACAAAGATGCGGCCACAAAGACAGTCTCAAAGGCTTTAAAAAGCTAAGAAAAACAAAAGTTCTGAAAGTTCTTTGCAAGGTATTGTGTTCTTGAATAATTTAATTACATATAATTTGTATTAAATTCATGATATAATGCATATATATGTTCATTCAATCTCTAAAAGTTCTGTGCGTCTTATTCTGTTCATGAATAATTTAGTTGTGTATACTTAATATTGTGATGCATATTTATGTTGATTTAGTTGCTACAGATGAACAAGAAGAAAAAAGTACACCACAACAAATAACAAATTTAAGATAATAGGGTTTATTCATACCGTTTTGCTACGTTTGTTCAATGATTTGAGACATATTTCTATTTAAAATTGCAGTATTGAAAGCTACCAAAAAGAAAACTACTACAATGGATGCGACCATGCAGCTACAAGGTATGGTGTTTTAAAATTATTATGATCATATTTTTGTTATAGACATTCTGGTCTTAATTTTAATGATGCTAATTAAGTACAATGATAATCTCTGATTCATAGTTTATATGATTTTGTTAAATAAGCAGAATGATACTCTCTGATTCATAGTTTATATGATTATGTTAAATTGATGTTTAATGAGTTAAGACATTAATAAATCATTTCAGGATCGAAAGCTCTCAAAAAGAAAGTGACACACCATCAAGGCAGGCACAAGGTACTATGTTTTAAAAGTATTATGATCATATTTTTGTTATAGATATTCTGGTCTTTGTTTTAATGTTGCTGATTAAGCACAATGATATTTGCTGATTCATAGCTTATATGATTGTATTAAATTGATGTTCAATGAGTTAAAACGTATATGTTTTTAAATTTTCAGGTGGGAAAGCTCCCAAAAAGATGCTTGGAAGTGACACACCAGGAAGACAGCCAAAACGTATTATGTTTTAAGTTTATTATGATAATGGCTAAGATCTTCAAATTAATTTTATTGACATATAACTTTTTAAATTTCCAGCAGTGAAATCTTCAAAACCGAAAACTACTACAATGGATGCTACCATTTTTGAAAGTGACACACCAATAAAGTAGCAACAAGGTATTTGCTTTAAAATTATTTTGTTAATGGCCCAGATATGTAAAAGTTTAAGCACAATGAGTCTGTGATGATTCTTTAAGATAATAGGGTTAGTTTATACTGTTTTGTTATCTTTGCTCAATGAGTTAAGACAGATATGTTTTTAAGCACAATGAGACTGTGATTAATTGTAAGTTTTATTTAGTTCTCAATGAGTAAACACATATATACTTTGACATTTGCAGCAGTTAAAGGTCCTACAAAGAAAGCAACTGCAGTGGTTACAACCATGATTGAAGGTGACACATCAAAAACACAGCCACAAGGTATTATGGTTTAAAAGTATTCTAAATTAAGTGGCTACAAAGTATGTACAGATTTAGTATGTGTAAATTCTATTATATGTAAAAGTCTAACATCAATGAGCCTATGATTAATTGCATAGTTTATTGACATATATGTTTTTTAAATATTCAGGTGTTAAAGTTCCCAATAAGAAAGAAACTGCAACGGTGACGACCATGTTTGCAGATGACACACCAGCAAGACAACCACAAGGTATTATAGTTTAAAATTACACCAAATTAAGTGTCTACAAAGTGTGTATATTGTGCAATTGATTTCATTATTGTTCACTAAATTAAGACATATATGTGTATAAATTTATTGCAGTTAGAGGTCCCAAAAAGAAATCGTCAACAATGGATATGTCCACAATTGAAATTGACACATCAATAACGCAACCACATGGTATTATAGTTTAAAATTACTCCAAATTAAGTGTCTACAAAGTGTGTAAATTGTGCAATTGATTTCATTACTGCTCACTGAATTAAGACATATATGTGTATAAATTTATTGCAGTTAGAGGTCCCAAAAAAAATCGTCAACAATGGATACGTCTACAATTGAAATTGACACATCAATAATGCAACCACATGGTAATTTTCTTTTAAACTATCATGTTATACAATTGAATATACCTAAATAGAGAAATTCTGGAATGGTGGCTATGTCCAGTTTTGAAAATCCTATACAAGATAAGATAAAGCTACACCATGACTTGAAGTTTGGCATATATTCTTCCAAAGTTTGGAATCTTACTGTTTTGAAGCACATTCACCTTAATAATACAATAATATGTTTTATAAATGTTATTAGGTAAATCAACCTCAATGGTTGAATCTAAAAGAATGTCATACATCAGAAATCAACAAAAAGATTTGAGAAGTCCACCAAGAGGTATTATTGTTATTTATTAATTTATTTTTCAATGGTTATAAATTTTATAATATAAGTGTGTAAAAATAATATCTTGAATAACTGGCAGGAGCCATTAATCCACCTCCAAAGAGATATTTTGGATACCAGACAACGTCTTTGGATACACATTTAGGTCGGGAGAATACTGAAATTGGTACTTCCAACTTTCTATCCGTGCCATCAGGTAGTTTCATCATAATTGATTCAGTGTAACTTATATTAAAATTTAATATCATACCCAACATTTATTTAAACAATCATATGTCTAAATCCATAGTATATAAAAAATAATTGGAATCAATTAAAAATTTTACATAATTATAATATGTTGATGGATGTACAGGGTTAATGGCACGCCGTGAAAAAACCTCAAAAGTTCATACCTCTAATTTAAGCAGCTCCTCATCAGGTAATTTGCTCATAAAGTATTGAGTATATGTATTTTTAAATTGCATGATATCACATCAATACCTTGATGAATTTACAGCTGTTAAAGGATATCAAAAGAAAACCATAGGGATGCATACATCTACCGCTAGATCTGCTTCTACATGTACTTTATTAATGAATTAATCAATGGACATTTTGATTTTACTTGATGTGATAAATTACCTATTGAGAGTATATTTGAATTTTTGTAGGAATAACTTCCCGCCAAAAGGAAAAGCACCGGAGGCAATATGTCCACTTTTGGAAGTCATTCACGAGGTTTAGCTTGAATTTATTATTCAATATACATAGAGTTTTTAGTACAGTTGATAGCAAGACTATGTTTACAATTTGACAGGCCTAAACATAATGGAGCGCACAATAACACTAATTAAAGATATCAACCCTATGGTTGTTAATATGGCAATAAAAGGAAGGTGCGTATCTGTTTGGCATTCTCACAAACTTAATGAAGAACATGATCCACAAAGTCTTGATTGTGTTTTTCAGGATGAAGAGGTATTTTTAATTTACTTACTAATAATATATATTCATACAATACTCGAATACTCTCTCTCTCTCTGGCGAAATCCGAAACCCTAAATCCCTTATCGTTTTTCCTTAAAACTGATTCTAAATCATATGTTTTAAGTTTCGATTTGTTAGATTAGTCATTTGCAATCATGTTTATCATTACTTGATCAAGTTCGTTGCCCTAAACATATGGTTTTTAGGTTTTTTTTTCTGTATAATCGATTAAGGTTTATCTACTTTCAAACCGAATTTAGGGTTTCCTATTCGGTTTATATTAATCGTTTAAGGTTTCTGTTTACTATTTAGGGAAGTCGATCATCATTATTATTCATATTCTTTATTGGTCGATTTCATGGCTGGTGGTTAGATTTTGTGGTGCTTTCGTTTTAAACCCTAACTGTTTAGTTAGGGTTTTCAGATTTCTTGGTCGTTGTTTTTGTATTCCAGTACGTGGATTTGAGAGATGATTAACAAGGGTTTTTTCTAATAACAAGAGTGCTCCTAAAGGAACTAATTCTTCTTCTGTTAAAGTTAATGTCGATGTTGATGCTTTGGGTGCTCGTATGCAAAGGTAAAAAGGTCTTGATGCTGAGAATGCTGGTGTATCTCAGCCTAGGAAAGCTGCTAGGGTTTTGCGAAACCCTAGTTTTAGACTTGATGGAAACGAGGCTGGTAGTGTTACTCCTTCGATGGGACTTGATGAATCTGCTCTTGCTACGAATACCTCTACTACTTTTGGTGAGTTGAATGTCAATTCAACGAGGACCCTAGTAGTATTAATCAACAGGATGTTAATAAAGCGCATGAATCTGTATCAATGAATTCCAGTAGTGTTGGGGAATCTGTTTTGGAACCAAGTATAAAACCTAGTCGTATTGACGGTGGTAACGTTATGGGAGGCTCGGCCCTCCCCTTAATACGATGTTTGGACCTGATGTGCATGCTGCTACTACTCGGTCTGGTGCACTTAATGTTGGATAAAAAATGAATCCTAGTGGTAATGAATTGGATGTTGAGGAGAATATTTGGTCACATAATACTACGGGAGGAACTTTGTTGACTAATCCATTGGATTTCCCTTCACTTGCTGAGGTTACTGCTTCTGTTAGTCAATCTACATCTCCTTCAAGGAAACCTAGTGAACAAATGCCTACTGTTAGCCTTGGTGAGTCGATTCTACAATCTACAATGAACCCTAATAGTGGGAAGTTTGTTGTTGATGATATTACTAAGGGCGGTGTACGCAATTCTGCAAAGCCTCAATCGTTTCAAGAGTTTCTTGACGCACAAAATAATAACTGTAATGCATACGTGGCTCCAAACTCTACACAAGAGGGTGATATACCTATCCCTTGGAATTTGAATGATGTGTCTTCTGGTCATATGAGTCTCTTGGTGATGGTGATGCTAAAAACACATCTAGTGTTTTGAAACAACCTACACCTATGAGTGGACCTAACGTGAACACATCAAGTGCTGTGAAACAACCCCAATCTTCTACGAGTGTTTTGCAACAGCCTACTACGAGTGTACCAAATGTAAAGCCGGTTTCATATGTGGGTGCTACGTCTAGTGATCCTAAGAAGCACAAGTCTAACTTTTGTAGGCTGGAGTGTAGCAAGAAAAGAAATGATGTGGATCTGTCTGTGCCTACGAAAGTGGTAGAAGAGGTAAATTCCAGATTTGAGAATATGTTATATGGTTATTTTCTTGGTAAACGTATTGCTTTTCCGGTTGTTGATTACTATGTGCGCAATGCGTGGGCTAAGTATGGTGTCCAAAAGGTTATGATGAATGCGAAAGGGTTCTTCTTCTTTAAGTTTTCTACTCGGAAAGGTGTTGAAGATGTGCTTGAAAACGGGTCGTGGATGATTAGGAATGTGCCTATAATTCTTAAAAATTGGACTTTAAACACTAATCTGCTCAAAGAGGATTTTTTTTGGGTAAAGGGGAGTAATCCTGCACCCTGGTAAATAGATTAACCAAAAAATATTGAAGTACAATTGGCATGGGTGATTCCCATGCCCTCAACCCGTTACATAGGCGATTTGACTCTACAAATGTAACTAAGCAAAACTACTGCTAAACGCAGGACAACCAAAGCTACAAATTACATTTCAATTACAATTAAAATTTAAAAAACAACCAGGTCCGTATGAACCACTACCATGGAGAGCACTCAATTATCAATGGTCTTCATTGCATGTACAGGGAGTTCAACACCAACGTCCAAGGCTACATCTTCAACAGCAAGAACCTGTAAGAGTAACCTAAAGGAAAACCTGCCCTACCGCACGACGACGGCCAAAGGTCCAAGAGTCCCTAACAACACGATCGGCAAAGGGAAACACAACCAAAATCTTGCCCTACCGGCAATTACACCGGCAAAAGGTCCAAGATCCTTGTAATTCTACCCCAATCCAACCGTGAACAATCAAGCCGCAACCCAACAACAAGTCGCAGCAACAAAGAATATGATCCACTGCAAACTGCAATATTAAGTATATTGCCCAAATATACATGTAACACAATGCAATTTTAAGTATATTGCTCAAAGAGGATTTGACCCACATTCCGGTGTGGGTTAAGTTTCATGATGTTTCCCTTGCTATGTTTTCAGATGATTGCCTTAGTCTCCAAACCACATTGATTGGTACGCCTAAAATGTTAGATGCTTATACTAGTCAAATGTGTTTGGAATCATGGGGCCGAAGTAGTTTTGCTAGGTGCTTGATTGAAATTAAGGCAGATGAGGTGCTTAAGGAAAGCCTCACTATTGAGATACCTTTACTTGATGGGACGCGTTCGACTATTGAGAAGATTCAGGTTGAATACGAGTGGAAACCGCCTCGATGTGATACATGTAAGATCTTTGGTCATACTCTAGTTGATTGTCCTACATTTGTTCCACCTCCTACTCAGCCTATACGGAGTGTTAATGATGGTTTCTGAATGGTCAATAACAAGAAGAAGGGTAAGAATGGTGGTCAAACTGTTCCGGGTAAAGGAGGTTATACTAAGCCTGTTGTGGGTAAGAAGTTTCATTATCACCCCAAAGCGCCTTCTCCTGAACCCAAGAAAGTGCATGTCACAAAGCCGAAGGCTCCTGATGTGGCTAGTACGAGTGAAACAAAGATAGCTACTTCTAATCAGTTTGATGCCCTTAATATGGAGGATACTGATGACTATGGTATTCCTACTAATGATGTGAATAAGGATGTGGATTCTGGTAGTACAATGGAAGCTAAGGAGGATGGGTCACAAAAGACTGGTAATGTATCACAAGAACCCCTTGTGAGTGATCTGAAAGAGAAGGATCAAATTGAGGCTTCTAAGCCTAGTTCTTCTTTTTCTCTGTCTACTTCCTCTAAGAGAGTCAACCCGTTTTCTATGGTTGGAGAGATAGTTGTTTCAGATAGTGATTATAACAACCCCCTAATTTACAGGATAATACTATTCATCAAACTCGAATTTATTTTCTTGACATTTAATTGAGGACCATTTTTTTTACATATACTTTTTACCGGAACCAGCGTGAAACTTAGAATAAATATTTTATCACTAGAACTTAGGCTATATTTAGTCCTCAATGCTCCAGTACCTTGCTCCTACTCTGGTTTACAATTTTAAACCCTAAAACAAATTCCTATTCTTAAAGTACTTACGGTTGTCAATTCAACAAACACTATTCGTGATTTAAAATTTAACACCCGATGTACCCAATTCTCCCAACGATTATTTCTAACATATTTTTATACTTCCAAAAATATTTCCTGATGCCTAAAGTAAATTCTTTATAACTTACGTTTAATTACGTACAACTTTTGTTAATCATGTTTCTGGTCGGTGAATTTGACCTGAATGGGGTTAATTGCTGCAGTTGATGTTTGGAACGCATAGGTATACAATGCTCCTAATTGATCATGTTTACGTTTGTGGAGATTTTTCCATTGGTTCAAGTATACAAAGATTGCGTTTGGTTGTAAGTTGCGGTGTGTATACTGCATTTGATCTCGGCTGTTTCATAGCTCTAGATTAGTTTTTTCTCCATCATTCTGATTATATGGCGACATATTGCTTGTTTCTTGGAGATTGGCTTCAAGGTTTCGTTGTTTTTAGAAGTATTATATTCGCATCCATTAAGCTTAAGTCGACTTGTCTTTATTCTTGGGTGGCGATTACTTTTTGCAAGTCTACTGTACGTGAAACCGTTCCTGGGTTTCTTTGGTGATTGAAAGTTCAAATACAGATGTTAGTTATATCATATATTGACATGGGTTATAGAGAGATGTACGTCAAGTTTGAGGGAATCTTGTTCAAAAACCCTAGTTGGTGTTCGTTGAAGTATATTACCAGATCTGGTGGCGTCCGTTCTATCAGACTTGGTGATGCTTTCATTATGTTGCTGCTTCGTAAGTTAGGGTTTGATAAACCCTGGTTCTGTGATCTGCTCGTGTGTCCGTGATTTGCTAATAACCTTCAGTTGGCCACGTGTTCATCACTTTGAAGTAGGGTTTATAACCCTATTTTGGGTCGTTTATTTGCTACTTCAGACTTGGTGGTCTCTGTGTTATATTCGTATTATCAGACTTACTGCTGGTCGTGAGTTGTTGGTCTCTTACTCGATCCTTTGGGAAGTTAGGGTTTTAAAACCTTAGTAAGTTTGATGTCGCTAGAAGTTAAGGTTGGATTACCTTATTTTTGTGCTCACTATTGATCCTCATGAGGATGGAGTTTATGGTTTCTTTGACCCTCTAGTTCTCTTGTTTCGACTTGAATGATGCTTGGTGTGTGAAGATCAGTTCGTGATCTATATGAGACCTGGTTGAGTTATGCTTGTTTATGTTTCTTGGGTCTGATATACGAGCATTCAAGGTCTGCTTGGTTGATTTGCTAGGCGATCTTGATTGTACGTGATGACAGTAAGTTAGGGTTTAAGCCCTAGTATTTGTCTATGGTAGGGTCTGTTTTGTTTCTGAATTCAGTTCTTCTTGTAATTACTGATGTTTCTATGACTAGTACTATAGTCGTATGTGTGGCAATCATGGGTTATCATGTGGGTTTGGTTGAGCTGCAGTTATTTATACTCTTTAACCCTTCATGTGATCATGGGAGCTGCGGATTATATGTAAGTTGGATCAATCTTAGCCATATGAGTGGTTCGTTTTGTCCAAAGTGCTGGTGGTGGTGGTTCGTATCCACTGGGTCATTTACGCCGGTGTTGCATGTTGTGTATGCTACCTTGCTGCTAACACATGTATTTTTATACCGGCGTTTTCGTGTAAGTTCAAATTCTATGTCGATTCAATTTATGCCTCCTGGATGATTTTTTCTTGATGGATGGTCCTCTGGATCGCATTGAAGATGATTTGAAGTTCTATAATGACTATGGTGTTGATGTTATCTAAGTGATGCAAGTTCTTAATTTTTATTTTCATATTCACTTGTATAGTCATTATGGATGTATGTTTATTATGTAAGTTATAAGAATGGCATGTCATTCTTATATAGTACGGTTTGTTTAATCGCTACATGTAAGTGCCTATGTAACGGGCTGAGATATGGGACTTCACCCATATCCTTTGTACTTAAACGTTTTTGGTGTAATATACTTACCAAGGTGCAGGATTACTCCCCTTTACCCAAAAAAAAAGTTGGTGGTGCACTCGATGGTTATACAATGAAGATTACTGAAGAAAGAGTCGTTCACCATGGATATGGTTCTTGGAACCTTGTTTTATTACATTTAGATTGCTTTTTAAATGTAATTGTTACGTAGCTTTTTTAGCTTGTTATGATTGTAAGTTGCACATGTAGGTACATTTATGTCGCCCTGATCGGGCATAGATGGGGGATTCACCCTCATCCTTTGTACTTCAACGTTTTTTGGCGTAATGAATTTTACCAGGGTACAGGATTACTCCCCTTTAACAAAAAAAAAAAAAAAAAAAAAAAAAAAAAAAAAAAAAAAAAAACTTTTGTTAATCACCAAACCAACAACCAATACCTATTTTTAACACCCAATACATACAACATGACTCTTGTATAAAAATTACTCATCTAATCTCATTTTATGCTTAGTGCCGCCCCTCCCCTCTCATGTCTTTAAGATACTAGACAAACTTTTACACAACTTTGATTAGTCACCATCATCCCAACAAAACATGTCCAACTTTTTGCTTTTAGCCACCAAAGTTGTCTCCTTGTCCCCCCCTTAGCTACCCTAACCGGCCACCCTCCCCCCTCTAGCACAAATCATGATTTTGACTTTCCTATTCATCCTTTGAAATTGTTCAAGTATAAAAATCCTTAGTATCTTCATTTTGCTCTATTAGTACTGTTAGCTTTAAAGTTTTGTCATATGTGGGAATTGTAATAGCATTTAAAGTACAAGGACTAGTTTAGTCATATTGCTAAGTTAGAACTTGTAGCTTGTAATAAATACCCTCCTATGTCAATACTAGGAGGGTTGAGGATTCATTTGTAACACATGAGGTGTGTGTGTGTTGTCTTTACTTCTCTCTGATACCACTTGTTGTAGTCGATAATCACTCTTTATCACACTTTTAGATCGTTATGCACAAGAGATGAGATGGGACTGTGGTGTATGTTAGATCGTATGAATATTTAGAGAGATGGATAGAGTTTAAAGTTTACTTCTATTAAGAACACTCCTTTTACACACCCACTGAACCACACTTCAAATGAAGAGATAAGTGCTTTATATAGCACTGCCATTTTGCCCTAAAGGCTTTTAAGTGGGCTCTTGGGCTTTTGACCATTGGGCTAGACATTTACATATAACACAATATCTAACATAACCCCATAATACACAAAGTTCTAATAAAGGTGAATGACCATCACTTTAATACTAAAATTAAAGCTAACAATTGAATCTAATAGACAAAAAGTTCAGCCACTCTCCACCCTCTCTCTAAACTCTCTCTCTAAAGATGAACATCTTCATCTTTCTCAGCCAACCAAGGCCACCTGAACCACGAAATACATGAATCTTGGTCTCTACAATTGGTATCAAGAGCAAACCTGGGAGATTCTTGGCGATTCGTGGTGTGTTTTAAGGTAAAATATGTGATTTTTGGGTGTGTTCTAACTCGTTACTGTTCATCAGTAGCAGTTTTGATGCTTTGTGTTCGATTCATGTTCATAAGTACCAAATAGTTGCATTTTTTGTTATTCTAAAAACGTGGCTGTTTGAGTTTTATTTGGAATCGTATGCAAAAATAATGATCAAAGGTTGTGTTTGTTTGGCGTTTATACAACTTGGCTGTTGAAGTTTTTATAACTTTTCACTCTTATCTTTGCTCTTGGATCGAAATGTGTTAAGGATGAATAACTTTTTGTGTTCTTGAATATTATATTGTAATATCCTTGATATTATTGGTTCAAGTGGGCAAAAGATGTCAGGAATATCATCAAGTGGTGAAATGTTGTAAGACTTCACGTGGGTTGTAAGGGAAATTGTCAAAAAGTGGTTGATAAAGAAAAAATATCGCATTTGGCCTCTTTAGCGCATCTATCGCAATTGGCAGCAATCTAGCGATTTATCGCAATTCGCATTTTTTATCGCATTTGAAGCTGAAAAGGTCTATCGCAATTGAGCTCTTATCGCACTTCAAGCTTTATCGCAATTCACATCTGACCAGGTTTTATCGCAATTGCAACTGCGATACTTATCGCATTTGGCCATTTTAAGCCTTATCGCAGTTGGGCTTGTCATAGTGTCATCCGAGATATTTGCCCAAATGCGATATCGGACAAAGAAGGCTCTAGGATATCGGACAACACTATCTTATCGCAATTGCCAAAAAAAAAAAAAAAAAAAAAAAAAAAAAAAAAAAAAAAAAGAAAGTATTTTGGCGGGAAAAGTTGAGTAAAATTTATTTTTCCCAGGAGACTTAACGGTCCATTTTTACACGAGATTCAAATTCTGGTACAAGAGTGAAAATTTTGGCCCAAAATTCAAATTTTTTGGCCAAAATTCGAATTTTTCGAGGAATTTTCGGCGTAAAAAATTTCTTAAACTCAAATTTTTCCAGCATCATTATAATGTCATTTTATGGCATATTTCACATCAAAATCACAAATGAAATTATCGGACTGCACCTCAAATCCTACCACGTATAACCTAAAAGATCCTGATCAAGATTCACAATCAGATGACAATGGTCAAATTATCAGCTGTGGCTACAAGGATGATGATTCATTATTACTTATTTGAAGTTGAAGTGGAATATCTCGGGTACGTGTACTTAGTATCTTGAAGATATCGGGGTTGGTTGGATGCATGATTCTTCGAGATCCTTGTTTGGGCACTCATGGGAATAGTGATTAAGTCTTGGGTTATCTAGTTTTCATAGGTCAAGGGGAGGATGGACGAAGACCTAGTTAACTATCACTTAAAGGAGATACGTTGTATTACTCAGTGTCACACAAAGATGTGGATAATTCAAGAGAGGTTCATATACAGTTAAGGAATGATGGATGGGTATATGAAACGACCTATATGCTTTAAGGAGTTATGTTGTAGTGCTCAGTATAGGTTCTTAGTCACACAATCGTACAAGTTTAAGTCACAAGTTTGGGTTATTCTACTTCAGTCTCAAGTTCGCAATAGTGGGTTTTCTCCATCAATGGTCACTACATAAAGCCGTTGTTTTGATACAGGAGGTTAGATTGGATTTATCTACATCTTCTCACGGATTACAGGAAGTGCTTCCAGTTTGTATTTCACGTACACATCAGTATGCTGATTCCGATGAATCGTAACCAGCAGGGGAGAGAAATGTGCGGGCTGATCTCTCATGGGAAAAATAACTGGGATGCATTTGGTGAGATGAAGATGTTGATAATGTATTCCCCCGAACGGACTTCAGATACAGGGCAATCATAAGAGAGGTTGTCAGTTTGGGGGAGAGCACGGGGAGAGCACTCAGGGCACTCTATATTAAACCCTAATTAGATTTGCTCACATGGTTCGTCTGCAAGTAAAGAAATGAAAGCTGAGAAGATTCTGCAAGCTGAACGAAGTAATGATGTTTGAAGATTATTCTCTGTACTTACTGTTTATATTTTACTTGTAGGGAACATTGTAAGCAATTCCCATATGACTTCACTTTGGGGAGAGATTGTTAGCTTTAAAGTTTTGTCATATGTGGGAATTGTAATAGCATTTAAAGTACAAGGACTAGTTTAGTCATATTGCTAAGTTAGAACTTGTAGCTTGTAATAAATACCCTCCTATGTCAATACTAGGAGGGTTGAGGATTCATTTGTAACACATGAGGTGTGTGTGTTTTCTTTACTTCTCTCTTTAAACAACATACACACCTCGGCAATCAATAAACCGAAAATTCAAAGTTTAATCTTTAGTTCGAGTTTATGGTGTTTCCTCCACCTCCAAACGTGATTCTTGGTCATATCAAGTACAAGTAAAGAAAATAATCTCCCATATATATATATATACACCAAATCGACCCACTTGGGAGCCAAGGAGGGAAGAAATATTTGTTGTGGCAAAGATCAAGTATATTAGGTCACATTAGCAAAGGATTTGGAGCATAAGTTTATGTTACAAACACTTCATGATTTTCACAACTTCTACTTCACTAATCACTCTTATGATTAAACTAGCCTTTTCACAACTTCTACTTCACTAATCACTCTTGTAAGTGATCTTACAAACACTTCATGATTTTCATATTTTATATGCTTGTCAAGTATTTATACTCATTATCACTTAGTACATGTTGATAAGAATTTACATTTACTATGATCCTTCAACAAAAGTTTATGTTTAACAAGTTTTTATTTCAAATAAACCTTATAATTATGGAGGTTAGTAAACTTGTTAATTCAGACATACTTGGTGACCATTTACTTGGACTTTGATTATGGATAAATTTATGTTTAGATCACTATGGTTATGTTGGGAAGTTGATGGAGAAACTAGGACTAACATTGAATTTGTGGTTAAGTGGACATGTTGGCTAGAAGAGTAGAAAATGTAGTTTTAACACTTCAATGAACAATCTGTCCCATTTTGAATAAACTGGAAAAATCAGTAGCTCAGGGGTATCAATAGGCTAGAAATATAGAAAATAGACTTAATAACGAAAATATGGCCGCTTGAATGAGTTAAAACGGGCTTATAACGAAAAAGATACGCTATTTTCAAGTTAGACAACGAAAACAATTATTTTCAGAAAATACATTCTGTCCAGATTTTTAGAAACGGAAAACTGAGGATTAAATGATGTTTAGGCTAGCCGAGACCTTGAAAAGCCTAGAGTACACTTAAATACCTTCGCGTGGATAGGTTAAACTTAAAGAAACGGAGTTACGACGCAAAAGTTATGACCAAAAGAGTGTTGCGGCAACATATAAACTTTGACAGCCTAATAATAAGTTGTTAGGATTTTTAAAAGTGAATTTTAGACCATTTTGAGTACATTTTTGGTTAAAATGAAGTAAACGGAAATGGTAGAACCATGTATATACTTATTAGACGCGTTAGAGACTTTTGAGATAACCGTTGACGTGACGACTAAAAGTTGGTCGCAAGATAAACAAGTTACATTTGCTAAGTGGTAAATTTTCTTATTAAAGGATCAAGTTGACTCAACAATTTTTGGCGACAATTAAAACAACAAAATGTACAAGTGATAATGTAGAGTATGATCTTGCATGCTTGACCTTGTTTTCGAATCCGAGACGTATGTAATATTTAGGTTGCGATTAGAGTTATCGGACTAAACTTGCCATTTACAATTTATCATTCGGGATTTGCTTTTGCTGAGGTGAGTTCTCGTAGCCCTTTTTTTTCATTATGTTTTTCCTTGGGGGAAAATGGTACTCAAATGATATTTTAACTGTTTTCATGCTGTGATTATACTATTTTCATGTTTTTGGACAATATGTGTGTTTTGATTGCAATATGTGCCTTACTGTGTAAGTTCAGATTGTGTGACTTAGCTTGAACGTGCGAACTATTTTGTGATGCATTGTGGGCATATCATTTTGGAAATATGGTACCTAGTAGATCATTTTGGGAATATGGCACCCAGTATATCATTTTGGGAATATGGCACCCAGGCTATGTGTGGATCAATTATGCGTGTTTTTTTTTTTTTTTTTTGGTAAAGGGGAGTAATCCTGCACCCTGGTAAGTATATAACACCAAAAACATTTAAGTACAAAGGATATGGGTGAGGTCCCATATCTCAGCCCGTTACTTGGGCACTTACAAGCAATGATTAACAACCTAACCACTATATAAGATTGACAGGCCACTCTTATAACTTACAAAGAACTTAAAACAAATAGAACAACCAAAAGTGATTGAAATTCATAGGACAATACAATACTACTCAGGTAAAGCACTTGAGTCTTCAAATCATTATGGCGCTCGACTTCGACTTCCACGAAGGATCACATATAGTATGGCAAGAAAGAACACCCGAAGATAGTCCACAACCCCATATCATAGATATCCCACGACTAACACAGGTAATAGAGGTTTTTGAACAAGTATACCCCTAAACTTGACTTCCATTTTCTGATTTGAAGCTTATAGACCGACTCTTCAAACCATTCCAATCAAATCCCGATCCATTGCAACTGCTATTATTCGTTCTAAACAATAATAACCTAAGTAGGAGTGAAATATGAGCAATATGGATCAAGAAAAAGAATAATAGGGTTATTGAATAACCCTAATATCCCAAACCAGGTATAGCATGGGATTCGAACACCCATCCCACTAGGTTACTAGCCTGCTACGCAGCTTACACGATCTCGTAATGAGAAGGAAAGACAACCTTCTAATAGGATCATGATCAATAGGGTACAACAACCCTAACTTCGGGGTTGAAATACTTTATACTAAAAAGTCTCTCCCACTAGGGGCGATTTCCGATTCCCTCTTATCCCTAACTTTTTTTCAAATCGTTTTTCCTCTATATTCGTCCATTCATCATGATTTTCCTTCTATGATTTGATTCTAATCAGATTCATTGATGGTTTTGAATGATTGCTGGTTGTTTTTTTGGATTCGGTTTGTGTTTTTCTAGGGTTTTGGAAATCGTCCCTCTTATGGCTGCCAATATCCCTTTGCTGTTCTTGCTACAATCTTTTACATAATCGCCTCTCTACCTCTAACTGGTCTTTGATTCGTTAGTTGGTATGCAATCGATTGCGTATGGATCTGTTTTTCATAGAATATTGGTGTGTTAGGGTTTCATTCTTGGCGATTATAACCCTAAAAACCCTTAATCGTTGCTCATCAGATTTGTTTCTGTTGATTCGTTTTATTTAGGGTTCTAACCGCCTCTTGGATTTAGTAGTCGATCTATTATTCTATGATTGTATGTAAGTCGGTTTGGCTTCTTCTATTTAAAGATCGACTTGGCTGATCGTATTTTATTCATTGTTATATTTATAACGATCATTCTTTGGGTTTTGGTCGATCAGAGATCTATCCCTAACTGCTTATCTCTTTTATATCCATCGTCCTGCGTTTGGATTTAATTGATTGGTCGTTAGGTTTGTTTACAAGCACGAATTCCTTTTTAGGGTTTCGTTTATAATGGATCTGATCGGTTGGGTTGCTGCTGCTCGTTCATGTTTATGAAACCTTTTTAGGGTTTCGACATTCTATTGGGTTTATGATCAGGTTTGTGATGATTATCTGCACGTTATTCTTCATGGTAGCCCGTTTTAGGGTTTGTAAGTTCTGTAAAGATGGTTGTGGTTCATCCTTGTTACGTGGGTTTGGGAGAGTGAATGTTAAGTTATCTTGTGTAAGTCAAGTTCTATGATTCTTGTTCAAAAATCATTTTGGATGCTGCTGATCGTTTGGGTAGTTTTGCTTATGGGTTTCTTTGTCATTTAACTACTACGATCATGATGGATAAGTTAGGGTTTAATCCCTATTATTGGTTCGACTAATGGGTTATTGTTATGGTGCTGCTGTTGATCATATACGCTTATGCTTGGTTTTTATTCCTAGCAAATGGATCGTTTCGCACACCTGCTGTCTTGTTTGTCGATGGAAGTTAGGGTCGTAACCCTATTATTTTCTTTTGGTGAGGATGTTGCTGTCTTGCGTGTGACTATTCTTACCAATAGATGTTCGTTGAAGATCGTTTGGATTCTTCATGGAAGTTAAGATGGAGCGCCATAATGATATAGAAGGCTCAAGTGTTTCTTGAGTAGTATTGTAAAATTTTTATCTACTTTTGTCATTATTGGTAGTTTCATTTTATTGTAAGTTATAAGAATGGTTTGTCATTCTTATATTCGAGTCTGTAAGTGTCCTTAGGGACTGAGGTGAGGGACATCACCCTCATCCTATTGTACCTCAACGTTTTTTGGAGTAATGAATTTTACCGGGGTGAATAAACCCTTTTACCCAAAAAAAAACGACCCTAACTTCTAGCATCATAACGACCATATGAACAGCATCACCAACCAAGTCTGATAGAACAAAAGATAAGAACACCAGGTCTGAACGACCAGGTCCAATAACGCACCAGGTCTGGTACGATGCATCAATGGCTATCGAACAGGGTTAAACCCAAACATCCAGTTGACAAACATGAGTGATGAACAGATCTGGATTGGATGACGACCTGTTGTAACCAATAATAAGGTTTAAATAAACCTTAACTTCCAGAGGAGAATACCTTCTTAAGGATATGCAGATCGAAACATAAACCTTACATCCAAAAGAATCACGAATAATAGGGTTTAAAAAAACCCTAACGTCCAGCAGGTCATGTATGAATAACCAGTAACAAAAGCTCACATATCAAACCAGTATCCATAATAAATTGCATGCAAATAATCAGTTATATAATGGAATAATAGAACATGAGAAAGAATATAACCAATATACACCACCACCGACCCACGATAGTTGTATATAGTAAATTAGATCGCATGCAGAACACTCCAAGCGAATATATTAATGTAACCGACCTTTGAACGATTAAAGAATTAAAAGGGTTAAGATTGATCACCAATATATACCAAAGAACATGCCATACACCTCTCTCCAAAACCCACTTACAGCGACTGACATCAAATAGAACACGCAGAACATACATCTCCCTCTAAACCCACATAACATGTACATCAATCCGATCAGGAACATACCATAATAGAATAAACCCTAACGAGGGTACTCATAAATCGAAGATAGACAAAACCCAAAAAGGGATTTGTATCCTTAATGACCAGCCAAGCCAGAACTGCACATCAAATAACGAAACCCTAAAAGGGATTAATTAATCAGATGCGCATCATAGACAACCGACAATCATCAACATGGCAAACCCTAAAAAAAAGGATCACAACCCTAGAGTGAATGATCGAACAGTAAAGGATGTTAGGGTTTTCCACAAGAGATCGCCAAACGGAGAAATCCGATCAGATAATAATGAACAAAATGATGCCAACCACCCTCAAAAGAATATCGAGACCAACTCGTATTGCATACCCTTCAAGGAAGGATAGAGAGGATGGATTGGGAAGATATCTTGGCCGGAAAAAACTAGAGGGTGGCGGCCGGATTTCTCCCCAAGGGAGAGAGAATTTTTTAGGGTTGTAATGTCAACAAAACTCCTCATAATCCTTGTAAGCATCTGATGCTTTGTCAGCAAGATCTAGTAGTGCCTGTGGTATCGGCATGGGTGCATTCTCAGTCACAATGGAGGAACCATGTGTGCTGTGCATGTAAGATTATTCTACTGTTGGATCTTCTTCTCTGCGTGAGATATTCAGATGTTGTCTCATGAATTGAGCAATCATCAACTTGATGTGTCTGACAAACAGAATGCATACATTATGCTTCTTCGTTGACTTCTTTTTGTTTACATGGTCAACAATATCCACCCAGACCATTCTTGCATAGTCAAGGTGGCGTTGTTTCACAATACCTTACATTATTTGGTAAAGTGTGTTTGTGCCGCGATCCATCCCTGTTTCTTTCCCCGTTATGCAACGGTTCAGAATTGAGAAGAGCGTAGCCCATCTCGCGGGAAGAAACTTCCTTTTGAATGCAGATAGAATCTTTATCGTATCCCAGCTCAATGAAGAATTCAAGAAGTTGGTCGGCATTTGGTGGCTCTTCAAAGTTTTCAAAGTTGTCGTGATTTGCAGCCGGAAGATTTAGTGTTGTACGAAGATCTTCTGACGTCAGATTGACTTGTTGTGTCTCAATTGTACTTTGTAGAGTATCAGGCTTTACCTCGTCCAGGAGCATAACATGACGCCAGAATTGTTGTATGTAGATCATGGGAGTGGTTGAGTCCGATGATGATAGTGCGGGATAAATTGGGTGATTTTGGAGAATTTCCGGGATACTGTTGTGATCACATTCGAAGGAGTTAAAAATGAATCGATGATTGCAGTCACCAATTCTGAGAAATGCAGCTGCGGGAACAAGTTCTTCATTAGTGGGGACATGAGCAGCTGGAACTTCCTCCTAAATGTTTTGTGGTTGATCTTGAACTTGTTCTTGAGCCATTTTGTGAATCTGATTCTGAAATCATATGAAAGTTGTAAGTATATGGATAAATTTAAATTCATTTCTTTCACTCTGTCTATTTTTGTATTCTCTGGCATTTCTTTTTCGAGCATCTTTCTTTTATTTTTTTCTTATGCTTTCTTGCTTTTATAGCATAAGCGCATGCTCTTTTCCTTTCACATGCGATTTAATTCTCTCTGTCTGTTATTGTTTTTCCTCACCAAAAGTTTGTTTTGTGTTACTTTTTCAAAATATTTTGAGGTTTAGACTGAACGTTGTTTTATGTTGCTCATGCTTTAAAATATACGTTCATCTAACCGTCTTTGATTGTTTTGGGAAAAAGTATCAACTTTTGTTTCAAACTTAAGTAATCTAGTTTATACTAGATGCCTTGATTAGTAAAACATTTTCAAAGATAATTTAATTGCACGAGCGTGAGATTTCTTGATAAATGACTAAACTTTGAACTCTCTATTACATTGCCTAGTTAAAGGAGTCCATTATCAGCTTTTAGGTGATAACTATTCCTAATAACTATCTTGAAGATGATAAGTTCTCAGTTAAATCAAGTATAAGTCGTCCCAAAAGAGTTTTTGTTGCGTAAGTGTGAGATTTCCCTAAACGTATCAAAACCTTGAATACTTTTTTTTTAAAAGAGTGGTTTTGACACTAAAACCCTAACGAGTTCTCTCTCTCTTGGGGGGATTTTCGGCCGCCATCCTTAACACCTTTTCCGGCCAAAAAACTACCTATGTGATCGTATCTCTACCTTCTAAACAATGTTCTGAATTGATCGTTGCATCAGTTCTACCTTATTCCATCCGTGGTCTTTGGTTTAACATGCATCCGGTTGATTTCAGTCTTTATTTAGTTGGTATGCAATCGATCCCTTAGGTCGTATAATATTAAGGATTGCGCGCCCTGGTGTTGCTATGGAGATTGGCATATTTTACTCCTATCTTAACTGCCAATCTTTCATTATTTATTATGATTAGTTCAGATTGATTTCTGGGGTATCTTTCTTTTAGGGTTTCTTTGAATCGATCTGATGGTTTTGTTGTTCTTAATGCCTTAATCGAATCCTTTGGGTTTGGTTACATTCTATCTGGAAGTTAACCCTTTTAGGGTTAAGTAAGTACCTGCATGTTCTTACTAAATATCTGTTTTCTGTTCGTGGGGAATGAGAGAGATGTAAGTCGAGTTTTCTCTTAGGGTTCTTGTTTCAAAAACCCTAATTCATGATCTGTTCTATCTTGGTCATGTGTTCGTGTACTGCATGTTAGGGTTTTTAACCCTATTGATGACCATTGATTCGCTTTATCAGATCTGATGGTGGTGTTCATATTTCAAGTTATGTGATCTGGTATGCGATCATATTGGAAGTTAGGGTTTTGTCTAAACCCTAGGTCATGATCTCATAAACCGTTTGTGTGGATGACACTATATTATCTGGTCTTGAGATATCGCTATGTGCT
>CP139502.1:207062631-207564993 GCA_021014915.2 Artemisia tridentata subsp. tridentata
GTGGGAGGTTTGGCGGATTAGGGTTCTTGGCGGGAATGGGATGAAGGAGATAACTAGTGAAGTATTTTAGGGATTTTGACTGATTTGGGGCTTTTGACCAAGACATTTTGAGGTGTTGACCGTTGGGTTTACCAGGTATTTATTACGTTGGGCCTTTAGGTTAACGGGCTGGGAGAGTTTGGATTATTTTTATTACTTGGTCTTGGTTTGTGGTGTAGGATAATTGAAGTTTAGCATAAGGACCAATCATGTAATTTTAGCAAACCTCAGGGACCAAATCTGCTATTGTTCCAAAGTTAATCAAGGGACCAATTTGTAATTCTGAAATTATCCAAGGGCCATTTTTGAGATTTCTTGAGCTTGAATCAAATCCACATGAAAAACGTCTTTCCCGTCTTCGATTTTCAGCTCTTTTCCAAATCAAGCTCGGTTTTGCCCGTATTTGCCCTGTTTTCAATCCTTTTGTACCTGTAACACATAAAAACACAAACCAAGAATATTTGCAGTATAATATGGTCTATTTGGGTGTTTTTGGTCGTTTTCTAGTCTAAATGGGTATAAAAATGATGAGTATTTACACACTCATCAATGTAAGATAAACATTGAATATCATTGGAATACAAGCATTTTGATATTGATGTATTTAAATACAATCATAACCATATCTATAAAATAGTGAGATTTATTTTAACAGTTTGCATTACAATTCAAAGAAATTAATGACAAATATTTACTATCCAAAATTTTTACAAATGATACATTAAACAAAAATAGCATACATTATTAAAATAAATTCCAAAAATTTACGAAACATTATAAACATAAAAATTAGGGTAATTTGTGTGATGACAATGTGTTCATCTTATATATAACAAATATCAAAATTTATTTAATTTTTGTTAATGCTCACCTTTTTACTTGACGGATAAATTAATTCATTTTAAAACCTTTTAATAACATGTTAATTTCTTTTAAACGTTGTGTAATAATAATGGATTCATCTGCATATTTTAGATTCAACGAGCATGGTAGCCCGCGCGTTGCTACGGGAGCGTTGTGTTGTTGCTCACGAAACAAATGATTTAGAAAGACATTATCATGTGACAATCTGCCGATACAACTTGTTATATAATCGTTTAGATATATTGTTTGTTTGGTTGATATAACCATACATTATCAAGTGGAGTAACTGAATTATTAATACTACATATCTTCGTCTCTGTGAGTGCGAAAATCTACCAAACCTGGATGCGCGTGATGGCACCAATTTCCATTGGCGCAACTGCTGTTGATTTACTTTGGTTCAAACAATACCGAGGAACTTGACACCTAGCATTTTTAAGAGTTGTGCCACGCGTGCATGTGCTTCCGTTCCTTGTACATTAGGTGTCAATACATTATATCGTTCAAGAATGGTTACCTTGGGAATGCAACTGGGAGAATGGGGTATACTGCAAACCAAACACGCTTAAAATCAGCAGTAAAAAGGAAGGTAAACATCCCTAAATAAAAACTCCCAAACACGTGTAAATGTATTAGTAAAAAACAATCCCAGATGGCCTGTATTACCTAAATGATTCGTGAAAAAATAGTTTTAAACGATCCTAAATTCAGCAATGAAAAGTCCCAAACACCCCTAAATTCAGCAGTTAAAGGAGTTAAAATTGGCCAAGATGTATTTGTGCTATTACTAATAACAAAAGTGGTTGCTGTTGGTACTGGTTCTTGTGGTTGCAAATCAACAATTGCAATAAGGTACGTAAGGTTCCTTTGAAGCTTTGAATTATTCCCGTATTGATACCATGATTTTAAATAAATGTGAACATATAATGAATATATATAATTTGCAAATACGGGTAAGAAATGAAAATATTGACTCTGCACACTGGGCTATTTTTTCTGAGTTTAGCTTTCAGCGATTTTCAGAAGGTAATGCAGAAACTATAATCACAATTACTTTTCCAAACATTCCTATAATCGAATGCAGCAACAACAAATGTTTAGGACCGTGTTAACGACATAGTAAAACCTCGATTTTTCAACACATAAAAAAAACATAACATGTTTCAACCCGGAGCCATTACCCAACCCCACCCATCTTGCTAGGCTGTACCCGCCTGTTTTGACCCACAGTAAGCAAATGCTAGGTTTGAGCCTCAACCGAGTATGTATAAAAAAATTCACTTACATATAATATACGACTCAATAACAAATACTCTATCCATCGAGGTTGCAGTGACACACCCAAATGCAACCTGGTAGTCATATGTCTACATTTTTTTGTTTTCCAAAACCTAATAGTCGTACAAAGCTGTGTATCTACTATTTGTGAAACCCGATAAGTTAATTAGCAATTCCAAACAGTGGGTAATCACATATTTTGGCTTGCAACTTAAGAGTTGTTGCTTGTATAAAAATCCATTTTATTTTAAATACATTCATCACTAATGATTGAGGCCATTCTATGTCGTTAGTAGGTAAACTTTTAATTTAGATTAAAGAGGGCCTACCTGTTGTTATACCCGATGCTACTTTTCTTGAATCTCATGTTCAACAGTACATTCTTTCACCCGAGCTACAAATGTTTGGGAAGGCGTTGGTTTCCATATTTGCAAATTCTGTGCTTTTGTTGCCGCCACATACACACCTGTACAAAACACTAATAGAAAAGTTTCAATAAAGTTTCACTACTCGTATGGTCGTTGGAAGATTTTAGCATAGACATTGTATGGCACAATTTTACATACACAATCTTTTAATTGAAAAAAAAAATCAACTTCAGTGTAAAGAGAACTGACCTTTTCTCGATTAGTATAATGAGCAAATGCAGCAAGCAGTGCCACAACTGAGTTCCCGACAACCAAATGGCAGAAGTGATGCTGTATCCGACATGCACCCTTCTTGATCTTTATGCTGTCGAGCAGCTAAACGTTAGCGACCATAATTTTCAGAAAAATTTAAACTGCAAATTCAAAGCAGGTCAGCCAAAAAAGAAGTTTAGTTCAACCTGCTTATAGGTAAATGGGTTGAAAGTAGATTCTGTAAGAAAGCCGAAGATACTTACCGGTGGTACCTTCAGTCATATAATAAGTTGTATGATTTGAAAGTAGTGCGCGCTGTTTCTCATTCCCCGACAATGCACAATAGGATCTCGAGCGACGGTCATCTGTTCAATTAGGGTGACTGCATCTTATTGTCTTCCAGAATTGTGAGCGCGGTGGCTAAACTTAAACCCCTGCACAGGAAGAATTAATTAGTCAAATGGCTACGATAACAGAATACCATGATCATTAGAGGGCGCAACATTAATGAGTCAAATGGCTACGATAACAGTTAAGCTGAGTACGTGATCGCAAACAGACAAAGTTGTTTATCTACTGTTTGCGAAACACGTTAAACTAATGAGCAATCCCAAACAGTTACTGAAGTAAAAACGAAAATTATTAGAGGCGTGTTTGTGTTACCTATTTATCTGGCTTATTTTAATGTGTCCAATCAAATGTTGTCACCAACATCAGCTTCCAATAATTGTTGAAATTGCATAATTCAGAGCGGTTTGAGAAATCCCAAAAGAAATAGAAGGCATAACTAAATTTAGCTAATAAAAGTAACCGTACAATCTGGTTATCCAACCGTTTTTTATCAACTTATATAGTGCATTATATTTAAACACTAATATGAATGTATGTACCTTGTTGTGCTTACCGCTTCTGTCCTTAGCTACCACCTGAAGCTGGTGAGTTTTTTGCTGTCAAATCGAGGTGTGCTCAAAAACCTCTAAAACCGGCAATAGATGTACTGCATTCCGAAACTCCCCATCGTCATAACAAATGTGTTGAAGGTTACCCTTAATAGCAGAAAATAATCATAGTTACCTAATTTCAACACAAATATAATCCGTACACAGTAGTCATAGTATAACAGTAAGAGATACTATGGTATATAATGAGTAAGTGATATTAAAATAGTAGGGACCTGATATTCATGAATATTGAGACGACGGAGCTGCTGTTTTTGTCATTTTGAGGTGACTGATTTAGATGCAACTTTCTTTAATAATCCTCTCATTTTCTTATTGGACCACGATTCCTCATCAAACCTCTTTTATATATCACTATATCAGTAGTATTCACCTTAGTTACTTTTGGTATGAAGTGGATCCTGATTATCGTGTATGTGATCAACTCAAGCAACATCTGAATCTGGATGTTTTTCTGTAGATCTTCTACAGATTTCATATGCTTGACATGCCGCACCCAAGTTTGCCATTGCCAAAAAATTTGGATCATATTGCATATCTGCACCATAAAGTTGGCAATCAGAAAGATGAAAAACTAAATGTTATATATGTGAAGTTCTACTCACTAAGCATATACATACAACATACACATTTACTATTTCACTGTAGTCTACGTTTTAAAAGCTAACTAAGCTACCTCTCCGTAGTGTACCTAAACATGTTGTTAAACGTCAACTTATGAGGGCTGTTAGCTTATACTCTGTAGCTAGTGGTGAAAAGGAAGAGTTACAAAAGCAGCCTTAAAAGCTAACTAAGCTAACTCTCCGTAGTGTACCTAAACATGTTGTTAAACGTCAACTTATGATGGCTGTTAGCTTATACTCTGTAGCTAGTGGTGAAAAGGAAGAGTTACAAAAGCAGTCGGCCAGCGGCTCAGGTGCACCTTTTTAAGCCAAGACAACCACTCAATAAATGTTGGAACAACAAAATATGTGTTAACTAAGCATACTCATGGAATTGGTAGGCCCTAATTGCTCAAAAATACATATGTTATTAATGTTAAAAACATACACTACTGCTAGTTTTCTTATACTAAACGTGAGTCGCCAGAATATTCTGCCCTGGCATTTCTTATTGCTCGTGTCTAATCATTACACAAACAAAATTATGATTATTCTACATTTTAATATAAACTGAGGCAAAGTAAAAAACCAACACGACGAACTCACCAAAGCTCCCAAGTTTTCATATCTTTTTGTGACAGTGAGATTCCTCGGAATTGAAGTAATCGGCCATGAGATTCGATGGTATCATCTACAAAAGAATCAGTACTTTCATATGAAGCTTCTCCTTAATTATTTGTAGAAATAATAATAATAATTAAAGCAGATTCATAAGAATTAAATTACCTTCATCTTTCAAAAAACCAATAATCCCTTCACATGATTATCTTATATTCAGGTTTTTGACACCTAAAAGTAATCAGTACACAATATAAATAGATCAAACAATCGAAGTGAATGAAATGAAATGAGGAAAAAAAATTGAATCTTACAGAACCACATACCCGCAAAGGATTTGGGTCACCGAATTTGGTAATATAAATGGGTTATAGATGATGATGATACTCTGAATTAGATGACGATGATAGTAGGATTAAGTGAGGAGTATATGTAAAAAGGCGGTGGAAAAAATAGCTACAAAGTGATGTTGAAGTTTCTGGAAAAGAGAAGATGATATCTTTTAGTTAGGTGTGTACAAATATATTTATAAAAACGCCTTTTAGTATATGTGCAATTGTTTAAGTGTTTGATACTACAATAGTTGCCGAGCATACAACACTTCCAGCCAGTTTACTGTGTGAAGCACTGTGCGAACCACTGTTCCGCACAACCCATCCGAAGCACACCAAAAATGCCTTTTAGTATATAAGATATAATTAATCTTTTTATAACAAAAACAAAAAACAAAAAATGATGTTAGAGCTGTGAGCAGTGAGCTCTGAGCAGTAGCCACAGCTGACAGCCCACCGCTCACAGCTTCTTAAAGAAACATTGGAAAAATGAGCATTCCTAAAAAAAAATTGCAAAACTCACCTATCTTTTGCTAAATGAACAATAAAAATAAAAAAAGTTCATTGCTCACCGCTCATCGCCCCAAAAAACTGCAAAAAACTCCGCGCCAAACATAACATGTTTGAATAATATCAAAAACCCTTTTAGCTCTGATAATTGATAAATTATTACGGCTATGTTTGGCAAAAGTAGCCATGAGCAATAGCAGTGAGCTGTAGTTACAGTTCACTGCTTATTAAGGAAACATTTGAAAAATGAGCTTTCATAAAATAAATAAATAAATAAATAAAAAAAAAAAAAAAAAAAAAAAAATAAAAAATAAAAAAAAAACTCGCCTCACCCCTCTTTTGCCAAAAAAAAAACTAAAAATAAAAAAGCTTTACTTTACTTACCGCTCATCGACTCAAATAAATCTAAAAAAAAAAAAAAAAAAAAAAAAAAACTAGTAGAAAGCGAATCCCCTCTTTACTTGGCTTAGTTGATTCCCTCCCTCACTTTTAATCAGGTCTTCACAAACACATAGCTGTTTTAACTATCTTCAAATTTGCTTTTATTTTCGGCTAACTCAGATTCGATTGTAAGTTTTTATTTTAATTCAATTTGTATTCGGTTATCTTGATAATATGTATTTTTGCTGTATCTGGTTGTTTATTTTAGCATTTTAGGAATTGGTAATTTGAAAAATGATGGCGTAGAAACATTTGATTGATTGCAATTTTGAAAAGATTGTTAGAACTTGGTTATTACAATTTTTGGAATGTCAACCTACCTAGCAGTGGCCGAGTTGGAAAGATTTTGTGACTATCTGAGGGCCCAAGTTCAAACCATGTTTGGTGCAAACAATCTTGAATAGGCCATGCCAACCTCATACACCCGTTAGAAGGTTGGTTACCTGAAAAACATGTCAACCTAATTTGGTTCGACATTGTTCATGCATATTTGTACATGAATTATACCTTACATATGCCTATAATCCTATATTCCAAATAGTTTAACTCAATTAAATATATGAAAAAGACCATAACATATTATCTTTCTAATAAGATCTATTGAAGCGAATATGTTTCTCTTTACAAGGTTTTGCTTATCAAGCTTATAAAATCGTAGAATATAAAAAGTTTGGCTTTGCCAATGCGATGCTTAGTTTAGTCTGATAAACCCACAAATATCATGTAGGTTTATATTTTAGCTTGTGTACAAGGCTTCTATTATATATGTAACTTGCAATAATACTCGGCAATCTAAACTGCACAACTTAGAAATAAGCTGCTTCATGTTTTATATAGATGTACAATCTATATCGCTATACTATATTATAAAACATGTAAGTTTTTTAGATTAGAAGTACCAACCACTGTCGTATACCCTGGCTGCACCTTTCCCTTCTTCTACCTCTTAATTACCGCAGTATCACACGGCTACACTTCTAGTGTATACGGAATAAAATCTCGTTTCATGACTGAAACTAAATAAAAGGAGAATCAATGTCAAATTTACTTCTTTTGGTATATATATTAAGTGCCTACACTTTTTATACATATAAGCTCGAGTTTGACAATCTAAATACAGTATATAAAGGTTTTGTAAGTCGGAATAGAGAGCTTGTGCTTAGTTTATTTGGAAAGTCAATGTATCCTTGCCTTTCAGCGTTAAATGGCATCTTTATGTAATTGTGATGGCTATTTGTTGATGGGGCAAGTTGTTGGAATAAGCAACCATTTCTTAATATCTGTTACTTTACGGATAAATTTAGTTTGCCCCATCTCAGAGTTCACTTATTTTCTGACAATTTACATGAGTGTATGATACTTGTTTACTTAATTCCAATCGTGTTTATGATGACTGATGCAATTAATTTTTGATGCACATGTAAGTTTAAATATAAACTAAACCTGCAAAAATGGACATGTTTGGGGGAAAAAAAAAAAAAAAAAAAAAAAAAAAACACTATGGATGTACATAGTTTACTAGTTTGAGCATTTTAGTAGAGTAATGAGTGCGGGTATAAGTAATTTAAGTGGAATTATTGAAATCTAACAGCTTGAGAGTAAAGTAAATAATAAATATTAGAAGGAAAATTTTCCTTTGATCAGCTAACCAAGGTGTTCTTTTTATGAGCCATGATGCGTTTAAAATTAAATCACAATCCGTGGCATAATAGTAAATGAGCTGAACCCTATATATAAACTGTCTGATTTAGCCATCCACGTCTTAGTACTTAAACATGTGTTTGGTACAAGTATATGCAAGAAATATGTATTCTTAGCACCATTCAACACCGGAGAATTCCTTTTTTTCCTGAAGTGTCTCAAATTAAAGGTTAAGCTGCGTATCTAGACATGTTGCATGCAGTCTGGCAATTACTCATTTACATACAACAATCTAAAGGACATCAAAGGAAATAAAAAAAAAAAAAAAAATGTATATATACTAGTGACCTATAATAAAAGTGAAAAATATGCATTAAATATTAAATGATTGAGTTTTGAATGGCCCCAAGATTTACTATGATAAGTTTCAACTCCCAAATTCTTTCACACATGTGTGTATCACACTCATGTGTCTCTCTGTTTTCCATAGTTTACTCGTTAACGATGGACAAGAATATTTGGTAATTGTGTCATATTACATTGGGTCTAGCGTATATTCAAGAGCTGCCTTTATCGTTTATGTTAGAGCTACCGTAATCACTGTATTAATTCAGTTTTCTCGCTATTATATGTTCTTTGCTATTTAAGTTACTTGTTTAACTCGCTTTTTCATACCTACTCACAAATATGTAAATGGGTTTTATCCCATGCTGACAATATATTTAATTGTTTGTCGGTTGATAGTATCATTGATCTACATTATTATCCTCCCAGTGGAGGAAGTGTTCTTACATCTTAAATGAAATTATTGTGCATTTTGATCAACAGGTTTACAGCATAACTTTGTTTATCTTTGCTGTTTCTGAGTTCACTTACTTGTTATAGAGCCATGAACGAAGGCACTGTCCCAGTTACGCATACTGGACGAGTTCGGCGGCGGAAAGGTTCAAATGAGGTGAGAGTTATGACATCTGTTTTGATCTTTTTATAAATATTTTATAGGGGCAAAAAATTGCCGCTCAGGCAGATTGAGTAACAACTCCAATTTTTTTTTAGATAATTAGCGTGTTAATTATAATTACAATAAATGATATTTATTTGTATGTCAAACTATGTTTTTGAACAAAATGAATTTGGTGGTAGAATGCATTAAAAATGTATCTGGGCCGATTTGACATGTATCCCTTTAGCTATTTTTTTAACATAACCTGAATCGACCCGTTCATAAGTATATAACTATATATGTTGAAGTTGGCACCTCTAAATATTTCACAAACATTTATACTCATATACGTCGTCTTAAACTTTTATTAAATTATTCATGTTCTTTAGAAGCCTGAAGTAGAGAACCTGTATGTGCTTTCTGACAAGGTTTTGTTAATAGACATTGGTCTGTGCAAAACTCATTTTGGTTCTAAGACAGCATAATGTTAAAATTTGGAAATTGTAAATCCTAGGTAATGCTGTCAATTAGCAACTTCTTAACGGTTCTTCTTGAGAAATGTATATTGACTGAAGTTTGCATGCTGGATAGCAGGTTCCAGCTGATGTTGACCAACCAAATGGAACCAAATTGCTGGCAAATGATCAAAATAAGTATAAGTCAATGTTGGTCCGTGCTTATTCTACTATTTGGATGATTGGCGGCTTTATATTTGTTGTCTATATGGGGCATCTCTATATATGGGCCATGATTGTCATAATACAAATCTTCATGGCCAAAGAACTGTTTAATCTTTTAAGAAAAGCACACGAAGACAAACAGCTCCCCGGATTTAGGCTATTAAATTGGTAAACAAATCATTTTTATGTTAATATGCTAATATAGTTAAAAGTAATCAAGGTTTCCACCAATGACTTTGTCGTTTCATTATGGCACTGATTCAGGCACATCTTCTTCACGGCAATGCTATTTGTATATGGTCGAATTCTTAGTCAGCGGCTGGTCAATACGGTTTCGACAGACAAGTTTTGGTATAAACTTGTGGGCAACCTTATCAGATATCATATGGCTACCTGTTATTTTTTGTATATAACAGGTTTGTCGTTTCTGTGATTTTAATCTAAAGTTCACATGATTGCTTACATATTTGCATCTTTTGAGTTATAATTGAAGCTTAATCTCTCTTTTATATTGATCCAGGTTTTGTGTGGTTTATTCTTTCACTAAAAAAGAAGATGTACAAGTATCAATTTGGCCAATATGCATGGACACATATGATCCTTATTGTGGTTTTCACTCAGTCATCCTTCACAGTTGCCAACATTTTTGAAGGAATTTTCTGGTACTACAACCATGAGCCGTTGAAGGAATTTTCTTGTCTTTATTGTTCTTTTGGGTTTAAAAATCTTTTGCATTGTTCTGGCTCATAAGACTTTTTAAATCTAAAGTTGGCAATGGGTACCCATTTGCTTATGAATGGGTTGATTTGGATTGTGTATAATCTCAAATGGGTAAAAAAAAAATTCAAAAATGAGGAATGGGTCAAATTGGTCAAACGGGATGAAAGTGGCCTAAATTCTATTTTTTTGCATACTACCTCCTAATTCATTTTCTAATCCTAATACACATTCTTATATATTTAAATAGACACAAAAGGTTTACAGTTTAACTCAGCCAATTTCTGCAGCCTATCTGAACTTGCACAAGTTTTAAATAGAAGCCAATTGTAATGCAGGTTTCTTCTACCAGCATCACTAATCGTCATCAATGATATTGCTGCCTACATATTTGGTTTCTTCTTTGGAAGAACTCCATTAATCAAGTTATCCCCTAAAAAGACTTGGGAGGGGTTCATTGGAGCTTCGGTTACAACGATCATATCTGCCTTCCTGGTGAGAATTTTTTCTATTAACTTGTGTAATCCATACTAACACAATCGTTTGTGTAAATCAGATGATAAATTATGTTATTACGCTACAGTTTAACAATATACTCCTATTAATTATAAATTTGTGTGATCTTGTATGCAGCTTGCTAATTTTTTTGGTCGCTTCCAATGGTTGACGTGCCCTAGAAAGGTGATATATCTCTATTTTGAGAAGCATACTTTATTACTTTTGGAGAAATAATAATATATTGGGATTCTGATACAGGACCTATCAACTGGTTGGCTTCAGTGTGACCCTGATCCTCTATTTAAGCCGGAGAGGTTTGAGTTACCCGGATGGCTTTGTGAATGGGTATCACTAAATCTATTTTTTTTTCATCCTGCTCCATGTTTATATCACCTGGTATAATTTGGTTGGAGGGAAAAACCTAGGCCTTAAATCTTTAATTTTATACGGACAATAAGCTGCATTTTTTTCAAGGGTTTATTGCACTAGATTATGTAACATCCGGTTCTTGGTTTTAGAGGCTGGGCTATGCATTACACTTTAAATCATAACTGTATCAGGCCAAATTTTATCTGTGGACCTGCATAATAATAATAATGTGGCAGTTTATATTCTTTCACCTCACCAACCACCCTGTCAGTCAGTTTACCACCCCCTTCTTTTTTAATGAAGATGTCTATTTCCTCCTCTTTGATAAACCACTTACACAGCAGAAAGTGAAATATCATTACGAATTAAGAATCCAAAGCCCTCACTCTCTCAGATTTGAATTCCAAAACACAAGTTCCATCTATTCATACTGATCACCAATTTTTTGCATGAAAAAAACTGTAATTGAAGAACATCCTACATTAAATCCAAGATGGTGGTCTATATGGAGATTTAACAATTAACACTTTTTACAATCTGGAATATGATCTAATTGGTTACAGTTGTATCCTTATGGCTTCGATGGTTGGCTATCTGATATGGTTTCGTTCATCTCCTTGTAGTCGATACACCATTCTATTGATTTGAAATGTAATGAGTATATGAATCTTTTTTTTGTGGATCATGTTAAAAGCCTAGTTTTACGAGAGTATCCGTGTGAGTAGAATAGCGTGTTTTAAAGTCATTGCTAGTTATGTATCTTATCCCATTATTAATGATAGTCTAGAGTCTATATACAGCCCAGGTGGTCTTGTTTTTTACGAATAGAAAGCCCAAAAACACTTCCTCTATGGATATTATGAACAATCCTTGTACAAAATAAATAAATAAATAAATAAACAATAAACAATAAAAATAAAAAATAAAATAAATTATCTTGAATCTGCTTATGAGCTTTGCCGTGCAATGGTTGTATTTCCATCTCACATTAAGATGATAGTACTGATAGACTGAACAGCAGTATCAAGTATGTTTTCATGCATGTGTGTTTTCAGTTTCCATGGACAGAGATTCATATTCTTCCGGTGCAATGGCATGCATTGGGTCTTGGACTATTTGCTTCAATCATTGCACCTTTTGGTGGCTTCTTTGCTAGTGGCTTCAAAAGAGCCTTCAATATCAAGGTGCAACTACTGTCTTTTATAATTTTAATGATTCATAACGCACACCTTTGTCACACATATATTTAGTTATTTATATGGTCATTTTCTGTAGGATTTTGGTGACAGTATTCCTGGACATGGTGGGATGACAGATAGAATGGATTGTCAGGTGTGTTAGCATTTATACCCTATCTTCTACAATACCTTAGTTAAAGATAAGTAAACGGATCTTGTGGATATCGAGATTTCTGTAATAAATTGTAAGATAATTATGGATAATTAATTATATAACTTGGAAATTTTGAAGAAGAAAATTTCACAGAATCCATGAACACTAGTTTCGCTGTTCAGGTTGAGAATCTACAACTAGTGTTATCAAACGGCATTGTAACAGCAAATAGACTTGTTGGATCATTTTTCAAAACAATTTGATGTCAAATTTTGGTTGCTTGGTTTTTGGTGTTGATTATTGATTTTGTTCCCTGAACTCATGTAACTTGCCATGCAGATGGTAATGGCGGTGTTTGCTTACATTTATCACCAGTCGTTTATTGTGGCTCAAAGCGTGTCTCTAGGGATGATTTTAGACCAGGTATGCGACTCGTCTTTTGTTTTGGTGAATAATTTCACATTGATCAAAGTAAGAATTAGCAAAGTGGACGGGTTGGGCAGTTTTGCTAAACACTCAGAACGGCCTGGGTTCGGTTTACCACAAAAGCTTTTTATAAAAAAAAATATTTTTTTATAGTATCGTGTGCTAGATGTGGTTATAAAAAAAATATAAAACCAATAATGACATAATCTTATCTTATAACCTGGTTGATCCGTTTCCTTTAAAGTTCTATTATTTTATTTTACTCATTTGATATAAAACCCAAAATATAACCCAAATCCCATTCATAGCATCTCTAATTTCAAGTCATTAAATTAAGGTTTTGATTTGATTATCTTTTTGTTTCAGATTGTTATGAATCTCTCATATGATGAACAAAGGGAATTGTACTCGAAACTTGGACAGATCATTAAGGATCGACAGTTTGGTGAATCTTGAAGAGTGTATTTCTTGAGAATTTGGTTTTCATATATTTCTAGTTGCTTGCACTTGTACAGTGGTCACTCATTTGATCTCAATTTGTTGGTTTAAACTAAAAGCTTGTTGTACTTTACACATATTTAAACAACATAAGGGTGCTTTGAGAAAGCATTTCTCACACTGTTCATTCTTGTAATGCTTATCACATCAGTTGTGTTAACATAGATGGTAATTTCAGTTGATTTGAGTGAAAAAGGCAACGTTAACCGTCATCCGAAATGTAATCATTAGGGGTGTTCGCGGGGCGGGGCGGTTCGGTTAGTTGGAAGATTTAAACTATCCATCGCGGGGCGGGTAATTAATTTTACTATCTGAAACCGAACCGTACTAGGCGGGTAACCGGACAAGCGGGTACCCGAAATGAGCGGTTACCCGCGGTTCGGGTCACGGTTAACCATTTTAGACGTTTAATCGATAATAGTCATATAAAAGTTATCCCGTTAGAATAATTGCATTCAAATATCCATACGTAATCAATTAACAAAATAATAGTTATTCGACGTTTATAGATTAAGATCACATTTATCAACTTTCACACATAAATGTTTAGAAAAGTTCACATTAGGAGCGAAAAAGGCGTTATACAATAAAATTAGTGTGATAACATAATTAATACTTGTACAATTATTTGAATATTTAGTTAAAAAAACCTTCATGTATTAAGCACGGTTCGGTTCGGTTAACCGCGGATATCAAAAAATAAAAACCGAAACCGAACCATGATAAGCGGGTTTTTTCGGTTTCGGTTTTTTCCGGTTTCGGTTTCTTCGGTTTCGGGTTTTTTCGGTTTCGGATTGAGCGGTTCGGATCGGTTCTTCGGTTTCTCGGATTTTTTGAACACCCCTAGTAATCATAATGCATAAAAATCAAGTGACATTGCTCAAACTAGCCGACTACTCACTTGATTTTTGACAGATTGGAAAAAAAGGTTCATATCAAAATGTGCAAGGAATGCGCATAAATTCTTTGCATCCCAACATTAGAAACTTGGTTCAGTGTTGAATTTACTGTTATGGTGGTACTGCTGAAGAAAAATACTAAATTCTCCGTCTGTTTGGGTTTGGGGTTAGGTATCGCTATGGGAGGATATGGCGAAGGTCTTGATTTAAGAAAAATAAATCAACCCATCAGCTTCTAGTTTTGTTAATGAGAGCAACAGTTGAAATTTCATTCAATAAGCTTTCGATTTTGTTAATGGACTAGATGATGATAAGTTGGTAATGCAAATAGTTTGAAAATCATGGGTAGTTGCAAGGTATGGATA
This sequence comes from Artemisia tridentata subsp. tridentata, assembly GCA_021014915.2. NCBI lineage: Eukaryota > Viridiplantae > Streptophyta > Magnoliopsida > Asterales > Asteraceae > Artemisia > Artemisia tridentata. Next base: position 207,077,263 of record CP139502.1, read on the forward strand.
CTTGTTTGTCTCGTTTAGTAACGTCAAATTTTGCTGCTGGACTGATTACTCTAAAATCTAGGTCTTAGCATACTTTGATATATTTAGGAAAGCAAACCATCCTAATTTGACGTCCCCAATCTTACATTATAGCATGTTGATTGTTTACCAAACACAGAAGTAAGAAAGACATTCTAAGACATAAATGCCAAAGTTCTGCCAAGGAAATTAACATTTATAAGAAACAAAACCTGCAAATCTCAGTAACAAACTCTAAACTGAAGCACAAAAATCAACCCAAAATCCCAAATGGATGGCATGCTGTGCCAAAAATATGGGCATCTGCTGGCACGTTTCATGATTCACCCTTTGCGCGCATAATAGAGAAAAAAAATCAGTCAATCAAACAAATTGTATCACAAAAGGATGGCGAAGATAATACAAAATTTGGTACATGGACATTCTAATTTCACAGCTAAAACCTCTCAAAACCCTAGCCCAATTTTTTAAATATACTTAAAAATCCATATGGTCAAAACAAAATGCCCGCTATCTTTGTGGGTTCCAAATTCTTGTATCTACTTCAATACCAATAAAAACAAACTAAGGCTTGCAAAGTTTCTTCCACAGCTCCTTTACTGTGTCTTCGGTTTTTCAATCCTGATATAGGGAAGAATTCCCATAAAATGAACCACTTTGGGGTTCCATTCTCGTTGTTTTGCACGACAAAACATCAAGAATGTATTTGCAAAGTAAGAGTTGAACCCCATGAAGACATGCCACAATGCATGACCTTGTGGGTTAACTGGCCAGCGGGATATCTGGCTACAGCAAAAGCGATCACCTAACCAAAACAAACTACCAAGGAAAAGGGTTGCAAAATACAGTTTTGCAACCCTTTTGGCTGCCAAATCTTGTGTGTGTATGTAATACTTGTACATCCGGGGAATACACAAGAGGCACAGCATCACGTAATGAACCTTGAAACCAATATCAAAGCGAATTACCGAATGGAGAGCTGCAAAGGAGACGCCATAGAGGAAGAGAAATGTGGGCATAGTACTGCGGTAGTGCCAATCTGGTGAGTAGAGGATGTATATGTAGAGAAGCATTTCCCATACCATTGGAGTTTCATCACTCTGCTGCTGCCTGCAAAAGACAGACAATGGTCAAACTTAAGTAATAAAACATATGTTAGAATATAGTGTTTAACGGATTTTATTATTTAAGAAACCAGTAACAAGATAAGATGACCAACAATGACATCTTTAGAGAAAAGTAGACAGTTTGTGAAGTCTCTAAAATTAGCTTAGAAAAGGGGAATAACATAAGTTTACCCATGTATAATTTGTTTATTTATGAAAACAGCTTATTTGACCCCAAATAAAAGATAATTGTGAGAGGTATCAGAATCTTTTTTGGTGGAAACAACCCTGAAGTGGTCATGAAACCTCCCCAAAACGACAAGGGCTTTTACCCGGTTTGAGTCTGTGTTGCGGTGGGCTCAACCCCGTGGATTTGTCGGCCAAAAGGTCAGAAACTATGGTTACCCAAAAAATTAAATAAATGAAAGATAATCAGAAGCAAAATCTGTTTGCACAAGCATCAGAAAAAGAACTATCGTGATTTCAGGTCAGAACTAAAAAAATAATCAGTTCCAAGATGAAAGTATCACAACAACAACGATACCCAATCCCACACGAGCGGGGTACGGGGGAGGTAGAATGTAGACAGATCATAACCCGAGGGTAAGGAGACTGCTTCCTGGAAGACCTCCGGCAAAGTATAAACACCCTTAATCTAATAAATGACAAAAAGGCAGGACCATCCCCTAAATGCAAATGTGTTCTTAATGCGTTCTCGCGTTAGTTTAGGAGGGGAAGTGAAGAGAAGTATTAGGGGAGAAAAAAAGGGAGGAAAATGGAAAGAAAATTAACAATTTTGTGTTGTGTTCTTGAGTTTACAATAATAAAAAGAAAGGAAATTTAATAAAGATATGAATTTACAAACATGCCCTTTTAGACGTACAAAATCCATAAAAGAAAACAAAAATATACAAAAAGTCATATACTGTCTAATAATCAAATCTCCAAAATCAACATTTTATGTGAAAACTCAAAACCAACGATTATATATGTTGGCTGGCCCATTACCAGTATGCAAATTAATTGCTTTTGAAAAAACGAAACTAAAGCCCAAATATATATACAAAGAAATTGTCGATGACCTAAAGTTACAGCATCACAATCAGAATTATGAACACACCAAAAACATCAAATAAATGAAATTAGATCCTAATAATAGTGAATTACTATGTCACCGGAGGGCTGTGATGTCTAATTTCGAAGCAGACAAAGATATGAGACGTTGAAGAAGATCCAAGAAAGCTACAGTTGAGAGAATAAAGGGGGGTAATACAGTCAATATTATTTTTTAGTGAGCTGAATATGTGGTTTCTTCCCTATTCCGCCCATAGCTGGGAGGAAGATTTTGGAGTAAAAATGCCTTAAATCCCCCTTCCATTTCCTTCCTCTTCTTTTCTTTTCTTTTCTGTTGTTAAAAATCTTGAGTACATAAATATTTTTCAGGTTCTTTCCATTTCTTTTCCTTTCCCCTCAAAATAAATCTTGAGAACACAACGATAAGTATTCATATTAAATTCATTTCACAAGCCATGAATCACAATGCTGATCGGAGTGAGTATGAGTGGAAACCACTGAGGTGTGACTCGTGTAAAATTTTTGGGCATTCTCTTAATCAATGCCCTAAAAACATAGTGGAACCGACTTCTGTGGTTACTAATAAGCGGTTACTAATAATGGTTTTCAAGAGGTTACTAATAAGCGTCCTAGTGAGCTGAATAAGGTCGTGCAACCTGCTAGTGATGATGGTTTTTAAACTGTGGTTTATGAAATGGAAAAGGAAGTGCCCATAATGGCAAGAGTCGTAATGTTAATCGTGTGGGACAGGGTAAATTTTTGGGGATTCAAATGCCACAATGTCTAAAGGTGGTAATGCAAACACCGCTAAGGGTGGTAAAACCCCTAAGGCTAGTAGGTCTAATCTATTGAAGGTAGCTCTATCTAATAATCCTTATGAGTTACTTTCTAAGGAATTTGATACAGCTTTGAAGAAACGTCAGAGAATGATGTGGAGAAGGAAGGTACGCGAATGTCCAAAGTGGTCCATGATGATGCTAGTGATGAAGAGGATGAAGTCGAACATGTTTATGACGAGACATCTATTTTTTTGGCGTCATCATCCAAAAGTACTTAGTTAGCTAGTTTAGTCCTCGTGTTCTATGGCATGTCATAAACACGTAGTTGGTAGTCATTTATCAAGCTTTGCTTGAGGCTAATGTGGCATCCCCCCCCCCCCCCCCCCCCCCCCAAAAAAAAAAAAAAAAAAAAAAAAAAAAAAAAACTAGCAGAAGCAGCCAAGAAAGAAATAATAGATTACATGGCTACGACAAAATACATCTACATCATTTTCTAGATAGTACTATCAGATTGTTCCGGTTCTTTTCAGACGTGGATGCTCAATTTCCTTCTTCCCAAGTCTCATATCCCATATTTTAATATTAATAAACTGTATATGATCTATAGCAGAATTTTTATAATAAGTTAAATATGCTACTCCCTCTAGCTATTGGCCTAATTTCTATCTTGGAGTCTTCACTAAAACTTGTTCTATTTTTGTAAATCAAATTGGCACACCAAAAAGAAGACGGTTACAATAGCAACAGTCGTACTTACGCTGGAGGTAGACAAGTTTACCACAAAACTGAATTTTCGAGGTTGATTAGATTCCTTTCTCTGACATGATCAAAATAGAACTGTTTTTTTGTTTAAATACCCAAATAAACTTTAAGTTATATTCGTTTATGTATTTTCAATCATTCCCCATTCTTCATTATGTGAGTCAGATCCCCTGTTTTTTCTATGACAAAACTATGTAGGACCTAAAATCACATCTTCATCAGATACACTTACAAACTTTCTAAATGGTACCTAGAATAAAAATAAGGTACATAGCTAAAAGTGAACTAACCCTAATACATAAGATTCGTCAAAGCCAGCAACTATTATGAGAACCATGCTAGTGTTTCGCCACAAATTGTATTTGAAGCATACCGAGATGACCTAAAGCAACTTTAAACAGGCACGAAGTTCCATAATTCCTAGAAAGGTTGCACATCAGATCTAAGCAGGATATAATCCAATAAATGCATCTGGCCATCCACCAGTGAGATGTAGATATGCTTATTATGAGCCTAAGTAAACAGCATGCAATTAATATATGAGATATCTTTTACCCTAAATGGCGAAAACAGCAGGAAGTAAATAAGAACAGAGACATCCTCAAAATCTATAATCAGGACAAATAGAAGAACTCAAAGATTGTACAGAAAATTACTATGAAAAACGATACTCTTAGCCATGCAATGATGAAAGATGGTACTTACACATGTTGCAACGTTGCATGATACATCACACTCCCAATAGCAAGTGCCATATTTGACAAGTGTAGAACACTAAACCTCTTCTCAAAACGCTGTAGCACGGAACTTAAAAGGCCAATAAGTGCCAAAAGAATGCATGGAACATTTGAAATGGTATTATAAAACTCAGCAACATAAGAAGAATACACATAATTCTTTTCACACCACTCATGGGAGGAAGTGACGGGACCCCAAAAGCTTGATATACTATCTGCCATATAAAAGAATATATTGTCACCACAAACTATGCTGCTATTATAGCATCACCTTCAAGATATTGCCGTCACTATCAGACCTAGCAGAAGATTTTACCTGAAACAGGGAAAACCATACTGTTAACAAAAGGACCCGTTTTCCACACTTACTATCGAATAAAGTAATTGACAAACTTTACGATAGCAATATTACGTAGGCTTCTTAGCTACGAAATGTAATTACCAACCAATCAAGAATAAGATTCAGATCTATTTTGGGGCATCTCTTGGGAGCATTTATGGTTATTAGCTTTAATCCTGTTGATTTGCAACGTGCATTAACTATCAGATCTACATATTCAGAGTGAAAAGAATTTTAAATATTCCTCAAGTCTTTAGACCTCCACTAACAAAAGAAAGAAGAAAATTTCAATACAACTTTTTATCGTCTTTATTCAGGAAATCATATCAATAAGCATCAGTATCATTGATAACTTCTTTATAGTCTTCAATCACCAAAAGTGATTCCACTAGCCCTTTAATTAAATGATCATCAACATCAATCTCGTCAATAGTATCCCTCTCGTAAAAGGCATCTTGACAATAATGTACATGTGACAGCTAAGTGTTTGTTAATTAAAATGGAATTTCCACAACTGCAGTTATAAAGTGCATAAAAAAGCCAGTCATGTTCTCATATCAAGTTTCCACAAATATTCTGTTCTGAAATGCCTTTTAGTTCCATAATCTATTTATCAATTAATGCCGCCTTGCCCAAAATAGCATGTAATTCAATGGAAGACGCAAAACGCATACGGAGTAGTAGGATCAAGTAAAAACGAAAGATGTACATAAACAATATACATCCAAACTGGGAAAATCTAATATCAAGACAAAAAGTAAAATAGGACCTATCAGGAACATTAAGATTATGAAGAAAGCAAATGGATGGTCATCTAAATTAACACAAAACACAGGATCAATGTATGATGAATGTTAACCGAGACCTTGAGACATGCTCCTATACTAGACAAACGAACCATATTCGAATTTGTTCTGACCTCATACATTATTGTACTTATGTCAACATCCCCATACCTAAAATCATCCTAAAATGACTTTTTTCACATAAAACAGTAACTCCAACTCCTATATTAACACGAGATAATTAGGCTTTTCATATAGAGTATTAAATAGCACAGAAAATACCCAACTATAACCAGCACACATCTGTATTATTAATGATCAGCTACCATTAAAAAAACAATCAATCACCTCAAAAATGAAAACCCATCCATAAAAGTCAAATGCTATCATTAAAGATTGTATTTTTATTTACTGAATTGCACATACCCATTAAGGGTTTCAAACTAGGGTTTATTTAAACACTTGAACCTGATCCCAGATCCAATATTACTATATCAAAAAATACAAATTTATATAATAAAAGAAGAAGAATGAAAAAGAGACCTACCTGCTTGCCATAAGAAGAAGAAGAAAAGGGTTTGTAAGTGAATTTCAGGGATTGGATCGGAGCGATTGATGACGACAGAAAAAGAGAGCGTCTATGAGGACCACATTTCCCCGTTTTATACCTCTTTTAACGTTTATTTATTTATTAAAAACAATTCTTCCCATTTGCCTTTTTATTATTATATAACGAGGCATGCAGAACCCGTTCTACTGGTTATAATGCCTGCACACGCGCGGGGTTTTTTCTAAAATTTTCAATAACGTACTTTTATTAATTAGGGGGTGCTTGGTTGATATTAAGGAATGAGAAAGGGAATAGCAATTGAATATAATGAGTATTACCATTATAATTGATGATGCTTGTTGAAAGATTTAAATAAAATGCAATTGACTTTTATGCTTCAGTTAATTAATTATGAGTATTTGATCTTTATGTTTCCGTTGTGTGTTATTGATGTTTATTTGTTTAATTATATAATTGTTATGATATTTAAATCCGAACAAAGCTGAATTTGACCAGGATTAATTTAAACTAATTCAATAACTTCGATCGCAATTATGATACTTAATGATGATTTTGGGCTTTAATTGGAAGTTTGATATTCCAATTTGGTGATGTGATTTTTTAGGTTTTTCTCTCATACGATTGGGTGGTTGGAGAAGAATGGGAATAGGGTTTGGGAGGGGCTATCATTGAAGAAGGACATTCGGTGGTTTTTTTTTTTTTTTTTTTTTTTTTTTTTTTTTTAACCTTTTCTTAACTTCCAGAAACTTTTAGTGTTCTTCTGCAATGAAAGCAATGATTGTTCAAAGCACATGATAAGAATTAAAATCTCACTTCAAAGGTGTCCATCCAATTTGTTAACACTACGATCAACACAATACTTAATGGTTTAAATTAAGTTTAATCAATAAATTTAACAGCCTTAAAGCATTTAACATAAGAATTATAACAAGAATTAACATTTACAACCCCATAACTTTTTTAATTCACCCCCTCCTTTTGTAAGTTTTATGTTTCTCATTTTTGACACATATACTTTTAAAACTTTTTTTACCTAATCAGACGGTTTGAGAATTTTAATATTTTCTTTTTTCTTTAGAAAAAAATAAAGATAATAATTAAAATATTACTTAATAAGGAATGATTTGATTTTTTTGAAATGAAAAAGTCCCCACTTGGGGTTTTGTTTTATTATATAAAAGATTTAATAGCCAGTTTTTGCATGTTTCAAAAACGTGTACGAAACAGTTGTGTTACAGTTGTATGAACAGTTGCTGGAACAGTATTGTGCTCCAAAAAATTGTACACAACATTGACCCTTCTTCACACATTTCAATACATTGAATACTATAATATACTTACCTAAAACAGCCCATGATCATTCCAGAAATTTCACCATTATACTTTCCTTCCTTCCATCTAATCTATTCTAAAGTAGAAAGAAACAAATACAAAGAATCAGCTTTAATTGAAGTAGGGGCGGAATCGAAGCGAAGAAATTCTGAGTTCATCTCACCACCCTCTTTATCTCTCTCGCTCTCTATCTAAAAATAAAAACACCGAACCTACATTCAATCAATAATAGTAATTTTATGGCATCTTTTCTTTGATCGGTTTGGATTTGCTCATATGTAATAATTCATGATTTAATTCAGATAGTTATTTTATTTTTATTTTTCTTCCAAATTAGGGTTTCGTTAATTTGGGGGTTTTGTTGATTTGATTTGTAGGTTGCCTTGCTTTGCCGTATTTTAATGATAGTTTTGATCCTGAGTTTCAGGATTTGAATGATGGCCCTACTTTGCCATCTCGAAGGTCGGATGAGTTTCGCCCGTTTGTTCGCCGTTTTCCCGAGTTTAAGTTTTGGTATGGTTTTTTTTTTTTTTTTTTTTTTTTTTTTTTTTTTTTTAGGTTGTTATTGATGTTGTGATTATAATTGCATTGTTGATTTAGTGATGTGTTAGGCTTAGGTCTATGACGATTAACTGATTAACAAAGTATTGAGATTAGGATTCTGAGCCATGGATGTAAAGCGAATTGGTGGGTTGTTCGTATTGAAGTTACTTAAAGTCGATAAATTTGTGCAATAGATACTAAGTGAATGCCACTTAGAAAATCTAATACTGTTATTACGCATTCAACCACTTTTGTATATCTTGAACAATGAAATAATTACGTTTTTAGCTTGCAAGGCTATATCTCTATAATATAGGTTAATAATAATAATCACAAAACTATATAGATGTTTAATCATTTGAAAAAAAAATCAGTTAGTTAAAAGATAAATTGTTGTTGTAATGCGTTTTGAGTAGATGTAGTTGTATCACGTTCTGTCAATGGTAACATATAAAAAAAATAAAGTTGTCTTAGGAAGAAGATGGATGAAGAACCAAAGCAAAAGCTTTGCAAATCACAAGGTGTGAATTAGCGTGCGGAGACATTAGATGGCATGCTTGCAAGAACCAAAGAAAAAGCTTTGCAAAATCACAAGGTGTGAATTAGCGTGCGGAGACATTAGATGGCATACTTGCAAGTGTAACAATTTTCTTCAATTCGGTATCTGTTTAGGGTTTTGGGATTTCGCTTGCTGTTCTCATATTTGGGTTTTCCTGAATTTGGGAATTTTTTTACAAATTATGTGTTTTACTTTGTTCTTAAGCTGTGGACATAGGAGTTAAGGTGTATGTTGTCGTCATAATGATATAAGTGTTTTTTTTGTAGGTCATCATGATTGTATGGCTTATGTGCAGCTGAAACATGATGGGTGAAAGCGGTCTGTATCTTGGCGGGGCATCACGATCATGTTCGTGTTTGCAGCCATGGCAGGTTCGCAAACCCTTTTATCCGGTTACACCCCCGTCTCCTTTATAATGTTTGCTATAAGGCTATGATGATATCTGTAATCCGACACAAATAAACTGTGTCTTGAATGCTTTCGCCGTAAGCTGGCGGGGCAACAACCGGATGGCATAGTTTAAATACTTACTATGCAACCGTGTTTATTAGCATCCATTACGGAATAAGGATAATTTTGTGACTTGAACCCTGCATACAGATCTGAGCCAGTTATTTGTTGCAAAATTTTAGTGGTTGGATACCTTTTATGTCATGTTTTGGTGTTTGGCATGTGGTAGCGTGGATTCGAGCAAACATGTTACCACAACTATTACCTTTTTTCTTTTGTTGTGACAATGACGATACATACCCGCAAGATTTAAATGGGTGTTTAAATGGGATGAAACGGGTATGTATCGTCATTCTTTGATCTTTTGTTTTTGAGGAAAGATGGTGCCTTCATATTCTTGGTTGACAATAGAGGAATTTGCAGCGTCTCATTAGCGGAGGATTAAGAATTGAAGGTATGTTCGTTGTTCTAACAGCCCCTTAGCGTGTGTGGAAATTAGTATTTAGATCACTATTATTTCGCTTTTGTTCTTTATCAATCTTCCATTTTTTTCCAAATGAAATATATGACATTAGCAACTCTGGTCAAGAGCTGATATACTAAAAGAACTGAAACAAATAGAAGATTGATAAAGAACTCAAACAAATAAAAGATTGATAAAGAACAAAAGCAAAATAGTATTTAGATCATGTTTATAGATTTGTTTAACTGATTGACTGACGTTTATTGATTTTTGAATGTTTGCAGCCAATGGGGTTTAAAGGTTTTGATAGAGAGAATGCAAAAGTGAAGTTCCTCTTGATTTAATCATGTTGTGAATATTAAATGACTTCAATTCAGGTACATTTTTTCCCATTCAATCATTTTTTTTAAAGATTAGGTTAAAACTGTGAAATGTTTGAGCTTCACTGCCTATAAACATGATTGTATAGGTCAGGAAACCTTTTTGTTCAAAGGACGTTGTGCATAGGGGAGATGAGGAGAGTTTTAGAATAAATCTAGCCAACAAAGAACAATGGAGATAGTGATAGAATCGTTTGAAATTTGACGCTAAGTGGGGACTGATCGGTATCAAGAGCATCAACAGGAGCACCATTCTTCCAGCGTATGTTTCCATTTAGCGACATTCATTGTCAAATTTTTTAGTACCATTCTATTAGTTTTGGGTTCTTATGATGCTGCTTTTCATTTAATTACGTTAGGAAACCTTATATGATTATGAAACAAAGGGAAAGGTGGATTGAAGAAGAGCACAAAAAGTTTATTGAAGCTTTGAGATTACGCGATAGAGCTTGGCAGTTGGGTTATATTTGTGCTTTATAGCTGTCGAGGTTATATTTGCGGCGACTTATCAATTGGAGGCAAGTGGTTTCATAAGTGCCAGTTTTACACAATGAGGTAGATGTTCATTTTAGCTATAGAAAAGGAAAAAAAAATTAATTTGTACATCGTATCTACATGAAATAGTATTTAAACAAAAATGTACTTGCCTGTTAATTATGAGGGTGTATGGCTCTACTCAAATGCATACCGTATTATCAAACTACTATCAGCCACTCTTTTTGCCCAGAAACTTCTTACCACCCAAACACCCCCTACAACATGCTCTTGATACACATTTGAGCTGATTGAATTTGCAATTGTACGTGAAAGTCTGTGACATCTTTGGTATCTGCTAAGGCTGAATGAGTTTCGTACCGCTTATCATTTGGTATAGTTAGCTTCTGAAAAGTTACCTTCGTGACGCTTTCTTGAGCGTGGCAGAATCCAGTTGCATGATGACATATATGTGAAGGTTCAATAAAGAACATTGCATTTTTTACTACTTTTTTTTCCTTTTTTTTTCTTTGGATTTTTGTTGCCGATTTTTCTAAACGACTATATATTTCTGATTCATTGCAGGTTATCTTCGACTATTGGACTTTAAATGTGAACAACTTATATGCGGACAAAAGCAAGATTTTGACTTTATTGGCTTTAAGGAGGTAAAGTATTTGACTTTTAAAAAAATGGTTCATTTTAAAGTAATTGGTCTGTGGTTCACTTTTACTGTTGTACATTAGCCCAAATGGGCGAATAAGTTAACAAGTAAAAATGGGCCATTTTTATTCAGCACAACCGTTCGACCCATTTACATATGAATAGGCCGATTTGGGTGATACTATATCTTTAACAAGGCAAATGGATAACTAAAAATTGAACTATAGAAACAATAGATCAAATGGGTTGAATAGGTAAGGACCAGTCCAACGCCAGCCCAACGTGAATTCACCTGTACAAAGTTAGTTGTTTTTTGATCTTTCACCCAACCATGATTTACTCATTCCCCACTTCTTATTAACACTGTAATTACAGTTTATAGTGATGATGGTTAAAGCATTCTTTACTAAAAATAAGTTTCTTGCTCGAGTTCGTCATGTTGATTAGCTCTTGAGTTTTAATTTCTTGGATCTCAATATTTGGTTTGAATGTTGAATGAATGTCACAACCTGAGATTTGAAAGCACAACCATTTTATTATATTCCAGCTTTTAGTTAACTGTATAGAAGAATTTAGGTTTGATATGAGTTCAATAGGTTAGTTTTAGTCGACAAAAAAAAGATAGTTGGTTTTAGTGCTTATTTTCTGAATAAATGTTTGTGCTTTTTTATGGTTTAAAAACTGGTAAAGTAAGTATAGCTTTTTGTATTATAATGGATATAAATTTAGATGATCGAGTTAATAGTGCTTGCCAATGAGGCTGTTGGTCAACCACCAGTGCCGTCTGCAACTGCAACTGGTCGGCTTCGTAGGTTTCCCAGCATTTCCGAAGACATGGAAATAAAGGAATGAAAATTCAATCTTTCTGCTTAATAGCAAAGATGTCGTCGTTAAAAAATTTAGTTAATTTTTATGTTAGTGTTATTTGCAGGTTTTTTTTTCAGAATTAGGCCGGAATGGACATACGTCACCACGAAGCGTATTCGTGTTCCAGGTCATTTCTATACTCTTTTTTTGGGTTCATAGTACATATGCTAATTTTTGTCCAAAAAAAAAAAAAAAAAAAAAAAAAAAAAAAAAAAGAAAAGAAAAAAAAAAACTAAAATCCAGTTAGCAAATTATCTGCTTTCCTACTTAGCAGAATTATCTGAAGCATCGGTTCTGTTTGTGGCTGCAAACAATTACTATTTTTACATTTTATCATTGCATGACTATGTGTCTCTGCCTTGAGTATTGAATATTCACATTGATTAAAACATCTGTTATAGAAAGTTAGTTTCAAACCGGTGTACTAAATTTATTTAATCATTTTATATATAATATGTGAGGAATATCACCCAACAATAACACCTATCTCTTGCAAAGTTTCAGGGGAAGCTGATGACGAATCAAAGGATGAAGTGAATGCATGTGACGATGTCAAATTGATTACATAAAATCTTTTGCATATGTAATGAACTTTTTGAACTTACGCTTAAATACTTCGTTGGCAAAACTACCCGCAGCGAAGCGCGGGCTACCCCGCTCGTTATATATATATAGTAAAACATGAGGTTGGTGAGAATAAAAAAAAACTACTTTTACTAATAAAAAATTCAAGTCCGATTAAAATATAATTACACCTTTAGCCCACTAATTTAGTCCATCAACTTAGGTCCAATATGCAAGTACCATATATATATATATATATATATATATATATATATATATATATATATATATATATATATATATATATATATATATATATATATATATATATATATATATATATATATATATATATATATATATATACACTAGTTGTCGAAGCCCGCCCATATTCTTTATATTTACACGTTATTTATTGTAGAAATTGTCCATATTCTTTATATTTGGTTTTACTTTGTTTTACGTTGTCATTATTAGTGTATTTTGTAGTTCTTGGACAAACTATTATTGTGAATGCCAAGACGATATGGTTGTTCACGTGATGTTAAAGGAATGTATAAGAAAGATGGAATAGACATGTGCAACTTCATTAAATCGGTTAGAGGAGTATCCAAAGAAGAAGGTGATAATGAATGTGAAGGTTTTAATGAGCATTTATGAGGTTATATCGTCTATTGTGGACATTAATAATATTCCGATTGAAGGAAAAACTAAATCTTACGACCCTCAAACTCGATGGGCCGGCATGACCTGTGATATTGTTATTTATGTACAATTTATTATCAGTTGATGTTAATTTTAACATAGACATGTAAGGATATAAGTTGGCTTGTATAGTTATAACTTTATTTTATAATTTACGGATATCAGTTATATTGTATAGTTATAATTAACATATGTTGGTTGATGTTTGTATAGAAATGCCTTTGGAGTTCGTTTTGTTTTTTGGACCGTGATACATTTCCCTTTTCCTAGGTCTTTTATTATATCAGTTATATTGTATAGTTATAATTAACATATGTTGGTTGATATTTGTATAGAAATGCCTTTGGAGTTCGTTTTGTTTGTATACATTTTTTTTTTTTAAATCCATAATGCACATAATTCTTAAGAGGGGTTATGAATTTCAAGAGGTTTGTTTATATCTAATTTAGTTACCAATGTATCAGCTGCATGTAACCATCCACCTTTGAAATTTTGTACAATATGTTTACATGAATTATACATGATACACATTTTCAATGCATGTTAAATATGTATTGAGTGTTGCATTAACAAAATAGGTAATCATTACATCTACTTTTTTTTAGACTTATTTAATTTACAACCATTTAATAAGGCAATTTGGTTTTTAATCTTCCTATTAGTAAACAAACAAATACACGCATCATCATAATCCGATAATTTCCTGCGTTCATAAAGTTTTTTTTTTTTTTTTTTTTTTTTTTTTTTTTTTTTCTCGAACATTTATAAACAAATTATGAATATTGAGTTACTTTAAGAGTATGTGCTCGTAGATTTTTTTTTTTTTTTATGTTTTAAGTTGTTAGTTAATATAGTATAATAATGTAATTAAAATAAGGTGTTTCGTAAGATCATGTATTGGTTGTAATTAGATTTATTGTTTAATTGTAAGATTTTAATATTGCATGTTGGATACGTTGCTTAGTTTAAAAAGCCCCAAATGTTGTAGTGGGGCAGTTAAACGTGAAATTAGGCATTTTTTTATACATGGTAAGTGATTTGTTTATGCATTTAAGTCATTTTTATATGTGTGTAACATTATGTTGCATAAGGTGAATGGTTTTAGTATACTACAATTTTGTTTTCTTTTCCATTCATATTGGTTATAGATTGTGATGGGCATCATTTTATTTCTGAAATTTTAATTATCTTTTATATATCACAAATTACAGACAATGTTCGTTTAGTTGTATTTCATTTTGGTCTAATGAGGATCTCTAGCGCTTTTTAAGTGTGGTAAAATAGAGTTGATTAGTTTGTTAGATTTTATAGCGCTTATTCAGTTGCTAAAAAGCTTTAACAGTACTAAGTTTAAAGGAGCAGTATTAACGTGACAATTAGTACTGATGCAATCTAAATGTTGATAAAACGCTCTAACAATACTTAGTTTAAAGGAACGGTACTAAGTCGTATGTTATGTTATTTTTAAAAAGTTTTAGTGTGTTTGAGTTTGTTAATAATATGATTTTTTTTTTTTTTTTTTTTTTTTTTTTTTTTTTTTACGAATTTTGTACTTAAATAGCATTGCAAATGAGTAATATTAAATTTGTTAAATCTTACAGATGGCATTTCTAGTTAAGTTTGAGAATGGTGCTGAAAGTGGTTTCAAAATTCCAATAAAATTGTTTGAACTAATTGACAGTAAAGATTGTGAATCGTTACATGCAAAGATTGTGAATAAAGTGTATGAGTTTAAGATCCGTAACGTTGATGGTAATGTTGGAGTGATATATGGAGAGGAATGGAAAAAGTATGCAGAAGAGAGTGGGCTTAAGCAGGGTTGGTCTGTTTTATTTGACATTAGAAATGCTCAGTATGTTCTTGTTAGTCATTTTGATGAGCACGGTAATAGCGGTAATGGATTTACCACGTTTGCGGTTGAATTCAAATGTCTAGTTGTGTTGCACCGACGTCGAAGATGAGTTATTTAAACCAGGTACATTGTAAATTCCATTGTTGTCTGTTTAAGAGTTAACAGAGCATGTATTTTCGATTTTTATTAATCTACTATAATTTTGTATTATTTGTGTGCAGGTGCTGCCAAAAAGTTTTTTTGAAGGGTATCAATTTAAGAAACATACGATGTATTGTGTTAGAACTTTTGATGGGTGGATGAGGGTGTTTTTGGATTTTGATGAGAACAAACCGACTGGTTTTTGTGGTCCTGAATGGGAGAAATATTGCGAAAAACATATGATTGATGGTAGTCAAACTTTTGTTGTCTATTTTATGGTTGGGCATCATTTTATCGTGACCATCCATGATGCTTGCGGTTTTTGTCCGGACCCTGAATTTCGACGTAAGTTATAATGTTTTTTATTAATATATATATATATATATATATATATATATATATATATATATATATATATATATATATATATATATATATAGTGTAGGGTTATTTTCAGAACCAAAAAAAGGTCGAGAACTGCGAGAACCGATCTAAGCCTTTCATTTTTTGATCAATGGTTATAAATGGCTCATGGAATAGATGTAATTAATTTAAAGATCAAGTATTATTTATAAAGGAAAAAAGGGTATTGCAGTAAATTCATATGACTCCTTCTAAGCCATTTCATTCAAAACTGTACCCCACTTTTATTGTTCCAGTTTGCTTCTCCTTCACCCAAACCCTAGCCACCACTCTCATTTCTTGACAAAAAACTGCCGCCCCTCTCAATAACTACCTCTTTTCCCGTGTTTTAAATCATTCAAACAAAATACCTTCAATTTTACAAGCTTTCGTAACTGTTGCCTTACTGTTTTTGGTGCCTAACTGGGTTCATAGGTGTTAAACAAGAACACTGTTGATCGATTCGTTTATGTATTTTTTTTTCATTATCAATGATAAAAGAAATTTCGTCTAACCATCTGGTCTTAATCATCATCATCATTATAGATCTATAAATCCCATGTGAGAACTCCCATTATGTTTTGTTGAATCTAATGAACCCACTGGTCAATAGATCAAGTTCAATCATTCACCAAAAGTTAGAAGTCATGGATCCATTGTTAATTCAATGATGATGCAGGTTTGAAATTAAATAAGTTTGATTTTAACTATAAAAATATTTTGGTTTTTAAGTGTCGTAATTAGCATATGCTTAATGAATAAAAAATGGACTATGTCATATAAGAATTCATTAAGAAAGATACTTGATAGTGGGCAGTTGTTAGTTTTGCTAAACAATCTCGTATTACGGTTACTAAACATTTTTCTAAAAGCTAGAGTTTGGTGGTTACTTTTGAGTTTTGATGCACATGTATTTGAATGTATGAATGTGTGTCACTAAGTAGTATTTCATTTAAATATGTGGAGTGGGTCTCTTACTGAGCTTTGATATTTTATGAAGTGCTTTGTCGGCTAAAAGAACATTGTAGGTAATTGAAAAATGTAGTGTAAGCGACATATTATCCTTTCTTCGCACATGTACATGTAATAAGTGTTTAATGAGTACAAATACATGTGCATATTTATTTTTTTCGTACATGTGCATATGTATAACAGTCCAATTTAGATCAAAATGGAATCACAATCCAGTTTTAGTCCAAATGGTATTTCTTACTATTACCTTTACTTAAGTGGGTTGGGTCAACTTTGCAAGTTTTTTATGCAAGTTTCAATCTGCTGATGGATCATTGGATCAAATTCTTTTATGCAAGATTTTGAAAGAATCCTGTTGATGGATCATTGGACCATGTCATTTTTTTTGTCTTCATTTCACTCATTTTTTATGATTGAATCAGATTGTCGTTTATAGTGGACTAATGCTAACACGCCGAAGATGTCGAAGACGCTGATATACATGTGCACCGCCATGATTGAACAATATACATTATTTTTAACATGAATGCTCATGAGCATAATACAAGATAACAAATGAGTCCACAAGGATGAACACATTACAGTGCACATGTACACGATTTAAGGTTCGAATTCTTTATTTGTTATTGTAATTCCCTCAATTTATGTATATTTTGTGTTACATAATTACATTGGTTATTTGACTGTGGGCTTGCTTTATTTTTCATATTATAATCTAATCCAGTTATAAATCCTTTATCATCTAACTTTGATCTTAATTCGGCATCATACTTTGATTAGATGCTTATGTGCATATGTATTATGCGTTTTGAAAAGATAGGATGAAGATCAATCATCAGTTTATTTAACTAATAGTCAAACTTTTTAAAACCTCTAATTGTTAATGTGTTCTTTTATAAATATTAAGATTGTTTGTTTGTTGTTCTCTGCTATCAAAACGAGTTGTTTTATTGTTGATTTTTGTTGTCAAAACGCAGTGGTTTAGTTGCAATTTTTTGTTGTCAAAAGGGCATGTTTGGTTGTTGTTTTTTGTCGTAAAAACGGGTTGTTTGGTTGATGTTTTATGAAGTTAAAAGGGTTGTTTTGCTGTTGTTTTTTGCTGTCAAAAAGGCATGTTTGGTTGCTGTTTTTTGATGCCAAAAGAAGGTCGTTTAGCTGTTGTTGAATGATGTCAAAGCAGGGATGTTAGGTTGGGTTTTTTGCTGTCAAAACGAGCTAGTTATTTGGGTCTTTTTGCTGTCAAAATGAGCTAGTTATTCGGGGTTTTTGTTGTTAGCTAAAGCTAGGCTATTGCTAGTTATTTGGGTTTTTTGATGTTCATCGTATTACCGTGCATCTTTTTTTTTTTTATTTGGATCACTTTTTTATTGTATTTTTTTATATATTGATTTCTTTGGATCACTTTTTTTAATGTGTTCTTTTATTGTGTCATGTTTATTTTAATATACTTGTAGATTTGTTGAAGACGATGATGAAATTCAAGAGGAAGATAAAAATACATGTACATGGCTCAACACTACGGGTACATGTTGAATAAAGATGATGAAAATACATGTGCATGGTAGACTACGTGTACCTAGTGAACTAAGACGATGAAAATACATGTGTATGGTTCAAGAATACGCGTACCTAGTGAAGAAAGACGATGAAATTACATGTGCATGGTTCAAGATTACGCGTACCTAGTGATCAAAGATGACGCAAATATATGTGCATAACTTAAGTTTGAAGAAAATGTTGTATAAAATGATGGTTGCACATGTATATAATTAGCAATATATAGAGTATTATCTTTTTTCTGAAGAAGAATATTGTACATTCTTTTTTTTTTCTCATTGCATGCATATAGAACATTACGCCTTGAATATATAAAACCTAACATGAAGACTATTCATAACACGTGTGCTTACAATACATTATAAACAACGCGGATACGCACACCTAAATTTTGCTAAAAAAATACATATGCACTTTACTTTTTGAAACTAAGTTTGCTTGAAAAAAGAAATTACTAAAAAAAAAAAAAAAAAAAAGATCCTAAAATTTAGGAACTACAAAAACGTTTTTTATTAAAAAAATTCAAAAATAAATAAAAAATGTAATTTTACTGTTATACCCTTTTGAATTAAATAACAAAAATAAATATCTAAAAAAATTTGATTGGTTGATGCTGGTTCTCGCAGTTCTCGACCTTTTTTTGGTTCTGAAAAGAACCCTCCCCTATATATATATATATATATATATATATATATATATATATATATATATATTATATATATTTGTTTGTTTGTTTTGTGTATTCTTTTTTTGGGTTACATACAAATGATTTTTTAGATTCTGCGTTTTGGAAGAATGCTCGTCCCTGGTCATTGATCTCATCGGATGGTCGTTTAAAATGTCCTTCATTTGAGATGGTTCGTATGATTAATTAGTTTGTAACTTTGTATATGTTAAGTTTTTGTTATGTTTTTTGATCATCAATATACTTTCTTGATACTCAACTGTAGGGAGTGTCCGTGGAAAAAGTTAGAAAAGTTGAAGAAGGCGATGGTTCTGTATATCGTAAGGTTGGTAAAGCTAATGTAAATTTTGAATCTGTGAAGAGAAGGAAAGGACTTTCTCGTGGGAAGAAACAGTTTACGGTATTAAAATCTGTTTCAACTATGTTCTACTTAAATTATTCAATATATTTGATTTGTTTTTTAATATTCTAAGTTTTTTTTAGGGGTGTGGGAGTTCAAGACACAGAAATACTGGTGTGTCAAATGAAACAATTGATGATGGCTGTACTTTTGTTAAGGAGCTTGGTCATACTGTTACGAAGGGTTATATTGTAAGTGCATACCAGAATGATATAGTAGTTCTTATATAGTTTGTTTGGGCGTATCTTTTAAACGGCTTGTTTATACATTTGTACAGACAATACCGGCTGGTTTTGTTAGACAACACAAGCTATACAATTATTTTGGTTCTGCTGATACAACCAAGGTCAGATTGTGTTACTTGGACTCATCCTTTCAGAAGGACCTTGTGTTAAGAAAATACGTTGGTAAATCAAAAGTCAAAGAGTTTGATGACCACGTTGTTATGCTTGGAGAATGGAAGTATATTATGGATGAAGTTGGGTTCGCTGAAAAGCAAGCAGTGAAGTTCACTCTTGATGTTGGAGTGTTGTCAAGCAAGGGTGATGTTGTCCTTATATGGAATGAGTATCTGGTAGTTTAATGTTTATCTATAGATAATGAAGGTGACCTTGTTTAATGCTTATTTATAACGATGTATTTTGGTTGTTGTAGCTTGTTTTAGTAGATATCAAGTATGCTATGTAATTAGAATATACCTGTTGTGGTAGCTTTAGGATTAGTTGAATGTGTATCTAAGTATAGAAAATGTTGTTTAGTGTGTTTATGTCTCTTTTGCAAGGATGTATGTAGGATGGAAGGGTTAATGAAGGTATATGTTGTTTTATACTGCTACTGGTACGGGGATACAGATTTCCAAGAAAATTAGTACTGCCTACAGTTATTAGTATTGTTATTTAGGTGTTTGGACTGTTGTATGCATTGCCGTTAGTACTGCTTGTTTAATATTAGTACTGCTATTTAATACTGTTATGAATTTGTTTGTACTGAGCATGAATGATTTTGAATAAGGATGTCTTAGTTTCTGTAAGAACTACGTACATATCAAGCACTAAAACAGATTGGTAATTGCGTCACATATTTTGTAAACACTTTACTGAGTGTTTGAGATATAGTCGTATTATTAATTGCTTGTTAATCGAAATACAGGAAACTCCTAAATGACTTGTTGCTCATCCAATTCACACCTATAGTAAGACTATGAACGTACAACAAGAGTATGCAGACGAAATGATGATCAGAATGGAATGACACAAAGAAAAGCCGCCGGACTAATCATG
Organism: Artemisia tridentata subsp. tridentata; assembly: GCA_021014915.2. Taxonomy (NCBI): domain Eukaryota; kingdom Viridiplantae; phylum Streptophyta; class Magnoliopsida; order Asterales; family Asteraceae; genus Artemisia; species Artemisia tridentata. Next base: position 207,097,724 of record CP139502.1, read on the forward strand.
TGAATATACATGGCTATTGGAGGATGTTAGCAGATATATGTGGATTCGAATACTCAAAAATGATAAGGTTCAAGTATGTAGGCAATCGCGAAGATTTGGATCCCCCAGAAGGTGAAAATCCTATTTTCCCGATATTACATATCTGCTAAGCTTATCACCCTTTATGTTATACTGTCTTATATGTTTATGTCGCATGATGGTATGTATAATGGTTGATGTTAGACCATGCTAGGATAATGGACATATAATTGTGTTTGAATGTAGATGATTTGGTTACTATTTTTACTTTTTGTTTCAAAGTAGGTATTGTAAATATGTATGTTACGATAAACATTATGGTAGGTGAAATTATTTGGCTATCGACCAATTTTTGTTCTCAATTACTCATGTTAAGGGTTTTCCTGGTTTTGGGGGTGTTTTTATATTTTGAATAACAGTTATATGGTTTGTGTTGCAGAGTTTTATAGTTGTCGATTATTTGTTTTTAAACATACTTCCTTTTCATTTGATGTATAGGAACAGAGTATATGTGATAAACAATTATTTTGCTAATGTAATTGGCATATAGGAAAGTTTATTTAAATTAAATACGAAATAAAGCTTCTTTGTATACAACGTTTGTTGTTGAGTCGGTGTATTTACCTTCTTCGTCACAACAGATGATTTTAAGTCCCTTTCGGTTTTTGACTCTAGATACCGCCACATAAAGTTTTTTTTGGGTAAAGGGGAGTAATCCTGCACCCTGGTAAATAGATTAACCAAAAACGTTTAAGTACAAATGGAATATGGCTGAAGTACCATATTAACCTCAAGCTAAAAAGCTTGATAAAACCACCTAACTCTAGTGCTTAAGACATGCCAAAAGCACTTACAAAACTAGAAACAAAAAATGCATCTAAAAACAAGAACTGAAAAGCAGCTAGCCAGCAGAAAACGTGTGAGATGAACTTGCCCCTGTATTAGCAAAAAGATTGGCCGATTCATCAAACACATTTACCACTTGAGCATCACCATCATCATCATCCATCACCAATGCAGCATACGGATTAGATGTAGTAACATTAACTTCATTAGAAGTATTACCAGTAGACTTCAACTGAGACGACGATGTAGATATATTACCCATAGTAGGAGCTCCCTTCTTAGGTTCACTAGTAGCTGCCTTAGGAACAAATTTAAACTGTTTAACCGAAGTACCAACAGATTGACTCCCATTAGTAGCCTTACCCTTACCCTTCTTCTTTTTTTTCTTCCCCACCTTTTGAAAACCATCAGCATCCAACTCCACAGAAGGAGTAGTAACATGAGAGGTAGAAACAGTAGAAGAACTAACCACATGTGTAGGAGGCCTCACCTCCTGTTTAGAACATTGATCATGAGTATGACCAAAGATTTTGCATAAATTGCACCTGGGGGGCCTCTATTCATATTCAACACGTATACTCTCTTTAATAAAACCCTCCCCCGTAAGAGAAGGGAACCCAATAGTTACAGTATCCAGAAGGTCAGAATGAGAGTCAACCTCAATAAGACATCTAGCAAAACTACTCCTACCCTACGAATCCTTGCACATAGAGGTAGTATATGAATCAAGCATGACAAGCTTACCCAAGAAACTAGCAATCAATCGAATACCCTCCTCTTCAAAGACTTGAAGAGGAACATCATGCAATTTAACCCAAATTGGAATGCTAGTTAACTCTTCCTTACGCAAACAAGTATCCAAAGCCCATTTCTTGAGAATTATAGGAGATTTGCGTATCATCCAGGGGCCTCCTTCCAAGACAGCTTCTAAACCAACCAATGAATCAAATTTAAAGAAAAAGAATCCTTTAGAGTTCATCATAATTCTTTTAAGACCATGTTTCTCCCAGTTACTCCTAGCATAGTATTCAACGACAGGAAACGCCATTCTTTTTCCAATAAAGTAGCCATATAGAGTATGTTCTAAACGAGAACTAACCTTTTCAACCACATTACGAGGAATAGAAATGTTAACTCCTTGAATAACAAGATCCACAATAGGAGACTCAAGAGACGATTTGAGATCATCATATAGGGCTCCTATAAAATCCGCTATTTTATTTTTAATATCCTGTTCCAAACCAGCCCAAAGTGGATATTTGCCTTCATCAATATCCCTAAGAGTAGAAACGGGAGTACCAAACAAAGCTTTAATGTATTCTAACACCATACCATCAGTAGGACTTGTTGTCTCATCAGCTTGAACGCTAGTAGTAGCACCCTTATTCGTGGAATCATCATGAGCACGATCAGAACTAGGGTTTTCGGGCACCATTGATGCTTTCTCCAACGTTGTTTGCACCCTTCTTGAATCATCATGAGCATGTAAACCCTCGTCATGAGCATGAAAACCCTTAACCGTAGGATCAGAATTTCCCATAGACGTAGAGGCACTACTCGGATCAGATGTAGGACGAACCAAAACCCTAATTGCTTTCTTTGGATTGGAAACACCGGCGTTCCCTTCCAATTGATTCAAACGAGCATTCCTTTCATTAATCTTAGCTTTTACTGAGCGTAATAGCTCAGCGTTCATCTCTCCCAAATGTTCCATTACAACAGCCAAACAAATAACACACGAAAAACAGGTAAGAAACCTCAACGCAGCAGATACACCATACACGAGCCAATCGGTGGCTAAAATTTAAAACCCTAGTTTGAAAACTAGGGTTTATAGAACATGAAGCACAAACAATCAACCCATTACAACAGCAGCTTAATGATAGTAATATTAGTAACAAATCTGCAGCAGTAAATAACCGACCAGGATCAAACCCTAAATAGCGATTGAAACAAAACCATAAAAAGAACAGGAATCGATCGTTTAATAGAACCCAAGATAAACAAAGATTCAAGATAGGCAATATAAACTATAACCGACCCTGAAATCAGAATTTAACTCGACAGAATTAAAGATCGATAGCAGTAACGATTTAGGGTTTGTAAACCCTAAAAACCCTAACAAACCGAATCCAAAAGAACAGCCAAAAAACTCAGAATCAAGCAACGATATTGAAAAAGATGATGAAAAAACAAACGTTTAAACATTAACTAGATCAAATCGTTGCAAGAAACAGAAGATTTTGGATTGTTTTAGTGAAGATCGATTAGGAGGGAAGTTAGGGATAAAATCGCCATAGGGAGGAGAGTACCCAATGGGTTGACCTTGAGATAGACCGTGTGAGAAAACCGGTCGCTTTAGGAACAACCCTACTTGTGTTAATGTTTGGCCCTGACTTTTGTTAATAGTCATTGCGAAACACAAAGAAACTGGGAATTGCCGGCGGTTAAATTTAAATGGCATCTTGTTATCTGATGGGCTAAGAATTATACGTGGTATTGCGCAAATGGTACCAATACTTCCCCCAGATATAATCTTTGCTTCAATAATATTTACACCCATTCGTTGAACCTGAAGCCTCATTCCATTGCATAACCCATCCGTTTGGTCAATGTTCCTCATACACATAACTGGAGTGCCTACCTTTAATTTTAATATGTGATGAGGAATACCGGCAATCCGAATGTTGTTAAGGAAATCGCACGTGTATATTGACTCATTGAAATTTGTGTCTTGATCAGCAATACCAACTGTGTCAGTACTTTGGTATGTAACACCCCCAAATTACCGCAGCGGAAACAGTAGTGTCAAGGGGTATTACTTCATAATACAGATCAAGGTATAGAAAACGACCTCTAAATGAGACGTTTTGAAAAGTAATCATTCGAATTATTAAAATCAGAGTTATGACACTAAGTTCCAAAGTAAAGGTACATAAAAGTTTTCAAGCGTATCGAATGATAAAGATAAGATATAAGTCTTCAAGTATGCATTTGACTCTAGAATTCATGCATCCACTATCGCCTTAATAACCTGAGATAAACATGCTAAAAAGTGTCAACCAACGGTTGGTGAGTTCATAGAGTTTAATTTAAAAGTAAAGTATTTGAATATAGATTCCACAACAAAGGCCTTGTATATCGTTTAAAAATACAGCATTTGAGTATAGATTTTCCCAGCAAAGGCATTGTAAGTCATTTAAAAATACAGCATTTAAGTATAGATTTTCCCAGCAAAGGCATTGTAAATCCACTCAGTTCCAAGCCCGTCCCATTCCAGGCTTGCAACCTGTGTGTTTACAACCCACTGCTCATAGGTTTAGATTTCAGGATTATATTCACCCATGGTCGCGTCATTTTGGACCCATAGGCGGGGAACCACCATCCCAAATAGTACGTGTCACCCAACGTCTCGAATCTTGGACAAGGGTGGGGGTGTTGTCCCATACTAGTACTATTAATACCTCTCCTTTGACTTTGAATTCGAATCCACAAGAATAGATTTACACATAACAGTGTACCACATAATGAGATTACACATAAGATATAAATGGTATAAAAGAGTAAAAGTATCACATAGATTTGAATCATTGAGTAATAGCATCATAAAGCTAAACATGTATTTGATAAACAAGTAATGTATTTCTACAAGTAAGCAATTAGAGTTTGAGCATGTATCTCCCCCAAAAGTAGTTCAAAATGTATAAAAATAGGGGCTATGAAACTCACGGTAATCATTAAAAGTTTAGAGTAATTTGTAAAGTAAATGAAAATAATTCGAGCATGTATCTCCCCCAAAAGTAATTCAAAACGTGTAAAAGGAGGGGTTATGAAACTCACAGTAATATGTAGAAGTTTAGAGTACTTGTGAAAGTAAATAAAAATAGTTGAGCATGTATCTCCCCCAAAAATAATTCAAAGCGTATAAAAGTAGGGGCTATGAGACTCACCTTGAGTAACTGGAAATGAGAAATATGAAATCGAGTAAGTTACGGGAACGACTCCAACACGCGGCCTGGATTAATGGTAAAGTTTGAGATTCGACAGATTCGGTTCAATACGAGTAATGAATGTGAAACGGATAACGATTTGATGACGAATGAGTTTGATATGCTTAAGTTCAAAAATAACAGTTTTCAACAAAATGTATTTGTAAGTATTGGCTCAAATGTTAGCTTTAGTGTTGTCGAATGATTAATAAATACAAGTCGACAAATATGTATTAAATTTGATGGATTTCAAGACCTAAATATATATTTATTGAAGTTGTGGGTAAAATAATATATTTGGGCAAACATGTTATTTATAGTTTACATAAATGTGGTCGTTAATTAAAATATGCGTTAAATATATTTATTTAGACGAACGTGGTAAAAATGTATAAGTTATTATTTCTATAAATTTTTATGAGTAAAATGAGAACTTGGTCCAAGTCGAGGGACTAAAATGGTAAAGATATTATAAGTATTTGAGAGAAGTGACAGTTGTTCAAAGTTGAGGGGCTAATGTTGTAAAAATCACATAATATCAAAAATAACAAAATTTGGCAAAACTGCCATTGCCAAGGATCGAACTAGGGGCCTCTAGCTCACAACCAAACGACACAACCAATTGTGCAAGGGTGTTACTTGGTTATATTTTATGTTAAACTCTATTTAAGGTCTCCTACAGTGTTTTATCTTGTGTAGATTTTTACTCAGTGAGTATATTGTCGTGGGTAGCATGCAAATATGTTTATGTGCTTTGTGTTTCATCTTTTCTACAAGCTGGGTTAGTCGTGAGTCTAATAACAAGTGAGTTTTTAAAATAAGCGCAAAGTAAGTTCGACTTATTCTTTGTTTTTACCGCGACTCAAAAATAAGGTAGCCCAACTCGGATACTTATTTAAATTCTGGAAAAATTTATATATAGACTTAGCGATGTACGTTTAGTTTTAGCTTATTTGAACGCTCAAATGAGCTTATGAGGAAAAACGCAAAGAGTGAAACTTGTAGGTAGCTAGGTAGTCAATCGATTGGTGCAAAAATATCAGGTCGTTATATGTACGAAATCGAATTTAAAGAGGCAGAAAGTGAGCCAGTTGAACTAGTTTTATAACCCAAACACTTAGTTTTATTTCTAAGTATATTTTGATCCGGTTTGACTAATATGCTTGTTATGGTCTCGAACTGACTTTTTACGAGTATGTATATGTATATTTTGATGTATAATGGATTTTCTAGCATACCATGGTATGTGTTACTTAATGAATACGAACAAGGCTCAAATGAATACGTATAGAAAAAGTATACGAATCGAAAATGAAGAGGAAACATGCATGGTTGGTTTTTATACGTTAAGAATGAGTCAAGGAGGCTTACAAAGAGTAGAGACGTGATTGTGGTACGTTGGACACGGGCAGAAACCAACAGAACTTGCAGAAACCTTAACTCGTATATATGAAATTTATTTCTCTTCGACGTGAAAATAATTACCCCGATCGACCTGAGTTTTTCTGGGCACCCAAGGACTTAGCAAAATGGTTATAGAACCAGGAGAATGAGTTGTGTATGATTGAGAGTGAGTGGGTGAGAGATGGTGGTGATATAAGAAGTATATATATTATAGTCGATGTATATTATAAAATAAATCAAGTTGTGGTACATGATTGGCAGTGTTTTGTATGCATGTGCTTGTATGATTGTGAATTATTGGCAAGTTGAAGAATAATACTTGGTTTGGTGTCAGACGCATGTGATTTCATTTGATATGGTTATATATATTTGCAAGTTGAAGATTGTTGGAGCAGTATTTAGGATACAAAATGAGACACGTTATACATATTGTATTATATGGTACAAAAGTCCTACACGTTCTATTATAGAGTTATGTTACACGTATGGAAGTTTTGAAATGTGGAGATTTAATTATACACGTTAGGTGCATGGTTTATATGGAGCATATTGACTCTAAAATTATGGACTCTAAAATGAACACGTATGGACTCTAAAATTATTAACTCTAAAATGAACACGTATGTTAATTTTTTGAAATAGACATGTTGTACCATTATGGTACACGTTAGTTTCATTTACAAAGGTTGCAGGCAATTATTATTGGTATGACATGTGGCATGCTTTATGACATATATTATTAGTTTAGAGTATAGTTTGATCCCGGTAATTACTAACGTTAAGTCCTTAAGTCATGAAACTTAAATCCGGATAACGTAAAAATATAACGTTTATAAAAATATAAAAGTTTATTAATATATCCAACTAATTATATTAGTCGGGTGATAAGTTTATCGGAGAGCGTATACGTTAATAAAATCTAATAGATTTGAGTATTCGTATTACGTAAAGAATATAATATAAAATATAAAAATAATAAAGTGAAAATAGTTCGTATAAAATATGTAGGCTTATCCTAATCTTATGTTGGTCGTGAGTATAGTATATTAAAGAAAATTTTAAATTTACCCGCAAAAACGGTCGAGGGAATAGAAACTAGAGATTAACAATAGATTAACGATTACTAAAGACTAGGGAATTTTACGGATTGCTACAGTACCCACTCCTTATTTTTGAATCTCGTCCCGAGATTCAGTCTACATTATCCCTTAAAAGACGCTAACGGATAGTCGATGTGTAAAATTTAAGGTAATATGGCAAAAACTTAGAATCTAAGGTAGTATACTACTTGGCTAGGTAAAACGTACCCATTATTTATTAGCTGTATTCAATCTATACTTAACGTCCTTACAAAAACCCCGCTACTAGCTGTTATCCTAAAGGGGTCAATGTCGATTAACGTACGCATGGTTACATATGTCCACGTGTGTCGTGACGCACTTATAATTATGTTGGCCACCCATAATTATAACTGCCTCCTTTCATACGTGTACATATCACCAAGCACACATATCTCGACATTACATAAAAGAGTAGGGTGATTACCTCTCAGAAAATTGTCGAGTGAATCCATCAAATTTATGCGGTTGAGTGATAACCTTTATTTGACTTAATCTCATGTCTCATCAAACAAGAACTGTCACAAGATTAAGTTAAATAGCCAGTTATCACTGAGTCCCATGCTTCTGATGTCTCGATTTAGATTCTGAGATTTTTCCTTTAAAAATATCCTCAAGAGAAATCTCATTTTCGAGCAAAGTCATCAAATTTCTCTGCGGCTAAGTGATAACACTTATTTAACTTAATCCCATGTCTCATCAAACAAGAACTGTCACAAGATTAAGTTAAATAACCAGTTATCACTGAGCTCCACACCTTTGATGACTCGACTAAATTATGAGATTCCCTTACCGGTGCAAGTACTATAACATTTAACAGTGCGCACATAAATGGGAAAAAGTTCTACGTATGCAAGGCGATAGGGATGAGAGTCTTAACGTATATAATGGTTATAGTCTAGGCACCTAAATGCAACCTAGTTCTCTATAACCAAGGCTCTGATACCAATCTGTAACACCCCCAAATTACCGCAGCGGAAACAGTAGTGTCAAGGGGTATTACTTCATAATACAGATCAAGGTATAGAAAACGACCTCTAAATGAGACGTTTTGAAAAGTAATCATTCGAATTATTAAAATCAGAGTTATGACACTAAGTTCCAAAGTAAAGGTACATAAAAGTTTTCAAGCGTATCGAATGATAAAGATAAGATATAAGTCTTCAAGTATGCATTTGACTCTAGAATTCATGCATCCACTATCGCCTTAATAACCTGAGATAAACATGCTAAAAAGTGTCAACCAACGGTTGGTGAGTTCATAGAGTTTAATTTAAAAGTAAAGTATTTGAATATAGATTCCACAACAAAGGCCTTGTATATCGTTTAAAAATACAGCATTTGAGTATAGATTTTCCCAGCAAAGGCATTGTAAGTCATTTAAAAATACAGCATTTAAGTATAGATTTTCCCAGCAAAGGCATTGTAAATCCACTCAGTTCCAAGCCCGTCCCATTCCAGGCTTGCAACCTGTGTGTTTACAACCCACTGCTCATAGGTTTAGATTTCAGGATTATATTCACCCATGGTCGCGTCATTTTGGACCCATAGGCGGGGAACCACCATCCCAAATAGTACGTGTCACCCAACGTCTCGAATCTTGGACAAGGGTGGGGGTGTTGTCCCATACTAGTACTATTAATACCTCTCCTTTGACTTTGAATTCGAATCCACAAGAATAGATTTACACATAACAGTGTACCACATAATGAGATTACACATAAGATATAAATGGTATAAAAGATTAAAAGTATCACATAGATTTGAATCATTGAGTAATAGCATCATAAAGCTAAACATGTATTTGATAAACAAGTAATGTATTTCTACAAGTAAGCAATTAGAGTTTGAGCATGTATCTCCCCCAAAAGTAGTTCAAAATGTATAAAAATAGGGGCTATGAAACTCACGGTAAGCCGTAAAAGTTTAGAGTACTTGTGAAAATAAATGAAAATAGTTCGAGCATGTATCTCCCCCAAAAATAATTCAAAACGTATAAAAGGAGGGGCTATGAAACTCACGGTAAGCCGTAAAAGTTTAGAGTACTTGTGAAAATAAATGAAAATAGTTGAGCATGTATCTCCCCCAAAAATAATTCAAAGCGTATAAAAGTAGGGGCTATGAGACTCACCTTGAGTAACTGGAAATGAGAAATATGAAATCGAGTAAGTTACGGGAACGACTCCAACACGCGGCCTGGATTAATGGTAAAGTTTGAGATTCGACAGATTCGGTTCAATACGAGTAATGAATGTGAAACGGATAACGATTTGATGACGAATGAGTTTGATATGCTTAAGTTCAAAAATAACAGTTTTCAACAAAATGTATTTGTAAGTATTGGCTCAAATGTTAGCTTTAGTGTTGTCGAATGATTAATAAATACAAGTCGACAAATATGTATTAAATTTGATGGATTTCAAGACCTAAATATATATTTATTGAAGTTGTGGGTAAAATAATATATTTGGGCAAACATGTTATTTATAGTTTACATAAATGTGGTCGTTAATTAAAATATGCGTTAAATATATTTATTTAGACGAACGTGGTAAAAATGTATAAGTTATTATTTCTATAAATTTTTATGAGTAAAATGAGAACTTGGTCCAAGTCGAGGGACTAAAATGGTAAAGATATTATAAGTATTTGAGAGAAGTGACAGTTGTTCAAAGTTGAGGGGCTAATGTTGTAAAAATCACATAATATCAAAAATAACAAAATTTGGCAAAACTGCCATTGCCAAGGATCGAACTAGGGGCCTCTAGCTCACAACCAAACGACACAACCAATTGTGCAAGGGTGTTACTTGGTTATATTTTATGTTAAACTCTATTTAAGGTCTCCTACAGTGTTTTATCTTGTGTAGATTTTTACTCAGTGAGTATATTGTCGTGGGTAGCATGCAAATATGTTTATGTGCTTTGTGTTTCATCTTTTCTACAAGCTGGGTTAGTCGTGAGTCTAATAACAAGTGAGTTTTTAAAATAAGCGCAAAGTAAGTTCGACTTATTCTTTGTTTTTACCGCGACTCAAAAATAAGGTAGCCCAACTCGGATACTTATTTAAATTCTGGAAAAATTTATATATAGACTTAGCGATGTACGTTTAGTTTTAGCTTATTTGAACGCTCAAATGAGCTTATGAGGAAAAACGCAAAGAGTGAAACTTGTAGGTAGCTAGGTAGTCAATCGATTGGTGCAAAAATATCAGGTCGTTATATGTACGAAATCAAATTTAAAGAGGCAGAAAGTGAGCCAGTCGAACTAGTTTTATAACCCAAACACTTAGTTTTATTTCTAAGTATATTTTGATCCGGTTTGACTAATATGCTTGTTATGGTCTCGAACTGACTTTTTACGAGTATGTATATGTATATTTTGATGTATAATGGATTTTCTAGCATACCATGGTATGTGTTACTTAATGAATACGAACAAGGCTCAAATGAATACGTATAGAAAAAGTATACGAATCGAAAATGAAGAGGAAACATGCATGGTTGGTTTTTATACGTTAAGAATGAGTCAAGGAGGCTTACAAAGAGTAGAGACGTGATTGTGGTACGTTGGACACGGGCAGAAACCAACAGAACTTGCAGAAACCTTAACTCGTATATATGAAATTTATTTCTCTTCGACGTGAAAATAATTACCCCGATCGACCTGAGTTTTTCTGGGCACCCAAGGACTTAGCAAAATGGTTATAGAACCAGGAGAATGAGTTGTGTATGATTGAGAGTGAGTGGGTGAGAGATGGTGGTGATATAAGAAGTATATATATATAGTCGATGTATATTATAAAATAAATCAAGTTGTGGTACATGATTGGCAGTGTTTTGTATGCATGTGCTTGTATGATTGTGAATTATTGGCAAGTTGAAGAATAATACTTGGTTTGGTGTCAGACGCATGTGATTTCATTTGATATGGTTATATATATTTGCAAGTTGAAGATTGTTGGAGCAGTATTTAGGATACAAAATGAGACACGTTATACATATTGTATTATATGGTACAAAAGTCCTACACGTTCTATTATAGAGTTATGTTACACGTATGGAAGTTTTGAAATGTGGAGATTTAATTATACACGTTAGGTGCATGGTTTATATGGAGCATATTGACTCTAAAATTATGGACTCTAAAATGAACACGTATGGACTCTAAAATTATTAACTCTAAAATGAACACGTATGTTAATTTTTTGAAATAGACATGTTGTACCATTATGGTACACGTTAGTTTCATTTACAAAGGTTGCAGGCAATTATTATTGGTATGACATGTGGCATGCTTTATGACATATATTATTAGTTTAGAGTATAGTTTGATCCCGGTAATTACTAACGTTAAGTCCTTAAGTCATGAAACTTAAATTCGGATAACGTAAAAATATAACGTTTATAAAAATATAAAAGTATATTAATATATCCAACTAATTATATTAGTCGGGTGATAAGTTTATCGGAGAGCGTATACGTTAATAAAATCTAATAGATTTGAGTATTCGTATTACGTAAAGAATATAATGTAAAATATAAAAATAATAAAGTGAAAATAGTTCGTATAAAATATGTAGGCTTATCCTAATCTTATGTTGGTCGTGAGTATAGTATATTAAAGAAAATTTTAAATTTACCCGCAAAAACGGTCGAGGGAATAGAAACTAGAGATTAACAATAGATTAACGATTACTAAAGACTAGGGAATTTTACGGATTGATCAGCTATACCAACTGTGTCAGTACTTTGGTATGTATTTTCTTCTCCGGAAAGGAGTTGTAGCATTCTATCGTTTACCATACCCACAAGCTCGTGTGTTGGTGCAAGGATTGCTTTTTCTTGTAAAAATGTTGGATTGTAAAGGTTGTCTTTTAAGTTGGGGTAGGTTTCTTGGATTATTGATCCGATATGATCATCTGAGTCCGGACTTAACATATCCTCTGGGAATTCGACGGTTGCTTGCCCATCGTTTTTACCTCCAATTGTTCCGTTACCAATTGATAAATGAACATGCAATAAAAGATGTTTATCACCCAACTTCCAAATGTAGATCTGATAACATAGGATCAAACCAACAATGAGCAGATCTGATAACACGAGCTGGTCTGATAAACTACACCAATGATCTCCAAATAGGGTTAAAAAACCCTAACTTACAGTAAACGAAAAGATGGCCCATGAAAGAACAGATCTCGAGCTAGGGTTTTTGAACAAGAACCCTAAAAACTTGACTTACAACTCTCTCACAACACCACGTACACAATCTTGAAATCTGAAAAGAACATGCATTCGCCCACAAAACCCTAAAAGGGTTAACTTGCAGTATATATATATCACTAATATCGAATGAACAATTGACAATTACGCACGTAAACCATATCCAGAATGCTAAAAACCGATATATATTGCATGAAAATTACCGTCCCACTATTGAAGAACCCACAAGGATTAATATAATAGTAGGCTGGAATTGTTTATTAGCACAAAAGAAGAAGCACCAATCACCAGAAGCAAAAAACGAATATGTGTATCTTTAATTGCACCGTCCCACGATTAAAGAATAGTCGATTAAAATATTGAAGGATGGAATCGTTTATATTGCCCCGTCCCACCAAATCATTAATAAACGACCCACAAAAAGTCGATTAATATAATAGTAAAAGCCAACCTTGCAACCCAAACCAATCAAAGTTTTACACGTTAGTAGAATAATCTCAATAAGGAGATTAAAGCAACTTTGCACGATAGGAAGAATTGAAGCAAAATTCGTTTGGGTTGCAAGCCGGCTGATCGCCTAGAGAGAACTTTTTTAGGGTTTTTTTTCACGTTTTTCAAAAAAACTAACTGTCGTCGTTTTAGGTCTCCAAAAGTTAGCTTTTGGCTTAGAAAGTTTAACACCTCCAATTGGCTTAGGTTGAGACGTAGAACCACATTCTTACCTTTATTCTTACGATTCCTTACCTCTTTGAACCCCTCATCGTTTTTATCCACCTGAGTCGATGCATTATTAACCACATTAGAATCCTTATGAACCACCTCTTTCACTTGTTTTGGACACTCACTAAGTGTATGACCAAAAATCTTACAAACACTGCAATGAGGAGGTGTCCATTCATATTCGACACGAATGATTTCCGTCGAATAACCACTCTCATCATCCAATGGAATAGCCATACTTCCTTTTTCAATTCTGAATTTGAACTCACTTCAACCAACACACGAGCATAACTAATCCGACCCCACGAGTCAACATACATAGAAGATGTAAAAGAATCCAACATCACCGGTTTCCCAACTTGTGTAGCAATCAAGCTTAATCCAACCTCTGAATAAGCAACTATAGGCACATTATGTAATTTAACCCAAACAGGAATCGCAGTTACCTCATTCTTGGTTAAGGGTATATTAAGAGACCATTTCCGAAGAATAAGAGGTGAGTGACAGATTAACCACGGGCCTTGTTGGAGCACCTGCTCCAATCCATCCTTAGAAGAGAACTTAAATAAGAAAACACCCGCTTCATTCTTCATAATCTTTTGCACGCCAAATTTCTTCCACGTAGTAACATAGTTCTGCACAATAGGAAAAGCTATTGCTTTTCCTAAGAAGTACCCAACAAGAGTGTTTTCATACCGGCCTAAAACGGATTCCATCGCCTCCTTAAGGAGTTTAGTATCATGGTTAGGAACCCGATCTTCATTAATCAACTGCCTAAAGTTCACCTTGCGAGAGGTACGATTGGCACCGAGCAAAGAAGCAAATGAAGTAGACGATTCCACTCCCGTTGCCTTAAACTGAGTTTTAACAGCATCATTACACGATTGCTCATTTCCATTAACACATGCCTCGTTAACCACAAGATCAGGGTGTGAACTACTACCATTCAGATTATTAGTAGCCCCATGATTATTCTCCGCATTCTTAATAGCAACATCATGCATTGCTTGATCAAACGTCTTGCACGCATTCAAAACCACCTGATCTATACCGTTCTTGTTACCCACTTCACAAATGGGTTAATTAGAATAAGCTAAATCCGATATAGGATCTGATGGATTAGCCATATGGTATTCGGCATATGAAACACCACTAGGAACAGATTGCGAACCCAATTCAGCACTAGGGGTTGTTTGTTCAACACCACCTTTTGGCACACCATCGGTGTGTGCATCATCCCGATTACCAGATGTTTGTACAGCGGCATAACCCTTATAACTAGCACCATCATTCACAAGAATAGAGGACGGTTCCATACCTGAATCAAATTTAGGATCCCTAACAGGTTTAGCCATGTTAACGGTCCATGTGGCATTAGGACCTCCCAACCTACGTAGCCTAGCAGCTACACTTTGGGCAAGATCATCCTCATTCGAAGTATTAAGACCACAAGCACTAGACGACTTGACCTGAGTAGCAGCACCGCCCCTACCCACATTCATACCACCAGCTTTGGAAGCACCATTGTTACCATTTTTATTAGTAAAAAAACCCATTTGTGAATACCTTAGGGTTTGGAAACCTTAACTCTTAAATCAACTTAGGTATGAATACCTTAAGTCGAATGTCGACTCTAGTCGACTAAAGGGAATTGTCCCTTGGGTTTTGTCGATCGAACGAGCAAGGGGAGAGGAGAGAAGAGGGTTTAGGGTTGTGTGTGTGAATTATGAGGATCCTTTGAATTTCCTTTGTATTTATAGAATACAAGGGAAGATTCTAGAGGCCTTTACTTGTCCAACAAGTAGGAAAGTTTGAAAATAAGTCAAACTCCTCCCCTCTTAGGGAGTTCGGCCGACCTCACCACCATAAACCTTTGGGTTTGTGGGTTTAACCCAGTTAATCTCCTACATAGTTTACACATTTAATATAAACTTTATATTTAATTAAATTAACCCAGTTAATTTAATACTCTCAACCCTTAATATTTATTACCACAATAATAAATATTTACTTCCAGTTGTGATACACCCGTGTGACCCTTTAGTGCCTTAATTGTTGGACGTGAATTCACTTATATACTATTAATATATAATTACGTATATATTATATGTGCACATAATTCCTCCCGACTCCCACTTGTGGAAGATAAGTATATACCTGTGAACTCACTGCCTTACATAGGTCCCTAGCACGACATATATAAGGTTAACGGTTCTTATAAACTCTCACACTTTGTAATTGTACACCTCGATTCTCATCAGTTGCTACAACAACTGAACGGTGTTGTAATAGAGAGTAGAGACTATCATATCACAAGTGATATTCAAGAAAGTACCTTAGCGTGGATTGCGCTTCACCATACTTTCTATTCTTGTTGTCATTTCCAGGTAACATTCACTTGAAGTACATTCATTCAGCGCAGCCACACAATTGCATTGAATGTTATCTTACGAGGGGCCCATAATATGTTCTCTTATTTTTCAAAGAGACTACAAATCTCTTCTTGACTATTAGACCAATTATTTTTACCTCCCACTGAATCCAACATTAGTAAACAATGTTACACTTTTACGTTGTAACTGGGAACAATGCCAAAATTCAGTGAAAACTGTAACCACCCGTACTTTTCAGGTCAATATTTAATCTATTACTTTTACTTATTAATATTTTAATTTTAAGTAAACTTACTTTTACGTGTAACTAAGTAAGTTCACTCACATACGCTTAACTCGTAACCAACCCTATACTATGTTCAGTCTGCGTGTTTTATACCTTTTATTCTCCTTATGTTCATATTTTATATATCATATTTTACTTTTTCCATTTTTACGTAAACCTTATACCTTTTATGTTTTACACGTTTACGGGTTACGTTTTTAGTTTTAACGACATTTAAATACTCCGATAGACTTATGTCTCATCTTAAATACTAAAATAGGTTATGTTGATAAGATTTAATATTTTTGTAAGTTTCGAATTTTTACGTTACCCAGTTTACGTTTTCGCGTTTTAAAAACTTTATGTTTGCAATTACCAGGATCAAACTATACCCTCTAAACCCTTAACTATTAATATAATAACTAAGTTTGTACGAATCTTACACATATCTCATCGATATGCCACCACCAACTTACACAAATGCACGCATGTCTAATTGCATTAAGCTTTGTCTTCCACTACAACAATTATACCATATCAAATCATTTCTACATGCAAACAAGATCAAAATACCCAACCCTTGCTCCTTCTCTCTATATGAACGAACCACAAACACACCACAATCACCATCTCATCTAGATTTTCAATCTTGTTCTTGTGTTAAAGTTGAAGGTTCAAAGGTGTTAGGGTTTACTTGGTTTAGTTTCTCCAATAAGTTGATCATTCCTTGGGTTATTTTGAAAATTTATAATGGGTTTTCTTGAAGATTTTACAAGGATTTGATCAAGGTTAAAAAGGGTTAATAAAGTTCGGTTAAAGATTTGAAGATTGGGTTTAGGTTGTTGGTGATTAACAAGGGTTAAAGTTCTTGGTTAAAGTTCTTGTAATTTTTCATCATCTTTCTTGTAAAATTATGATTTTTATCTTGTTTTTCTTATTCATTTATTTTGTAATAGCCATTGATTTCATTGTATTTTTATGTTGTAAGCATGGTTTTGTAATATTTGGACATTGTATTACACATTTAAACCATAAAAACTAGCTCAAACAAGCCCTAGATCATAGTTACAAAACTTAAAATTTGATCAGCCGCAAAGATGGAATTAACTGATCAACTCAGTAGGTATTGAACCTTGGATAAAATATAGGGTTGTAGGTCTATGTCTTAGCTTCAATTTTCTAGGAGGCTCGTTCCGTAACTCCTCCCGATGATTAAAATAGAAAATAAACGGTAAACTATGTCAAAAACTGTACACCGAACTTTATTGGCTAAAAACACATAGAATTGCTAAGAACCAACTTTTGTGATACAAATGAAAATTTTAGTAGACTCTTTAGCTTAAACGAGGCCATGAAAACCAGATCAAAGGGGGTTGTAGAACTTAAGGTATCTCCGTTTTCGCGGGACTGAATTGTGCAGCCCGAAAATCAGTTTTGACACTTAAGGGTATATTAGTAATTTTACACATGTTATGAAATTTTTAAAACCAGGAGACCTGTAAATTTTTGAAAAAGACTCAAATACCTTTCCGTGGGTATAAGAACCGAGTCCTAACTCTTTATGACCAAAAAGATATAAATTTTCAAAGTCGGGATATCTAAACTTATAAAAACCTAACTTTAACAATTAGTATTATTTGAACCCGTTTTGACCACTTTTACATTAAAAGTGAAGAGGTAGGACCCACTATTGGAAAAATAGACTCATTTAACTATCTATAGATTATAGACTTAGACATAACTATACGGAATAGATCGACTATTAAAAATGACATAAAACCCGAACATTGTATAACCTATAAAATAGGGCTTGTAACTATTTTTAAACTTGACAAAAACTATACTTTTATGTTTTATAAACTTATAAAGATGTGTAAAATGTCTAAAGTATATAAATACTTTTATAAAACTTATTTCCTACGTTCTCATTATATTTATAAACCTAAGACGCGCTTATTATATTTTAGGTCGTTACTAAGCTCACGACTTCCCATTACACCTTATCTCGTCTTATTCTATTTCTTATCATTACGATGAGTTCATAGCCCAGTTTTACTTAACCGTTTTATAAACTCTTTGGGGGAGATACATGCTACTTTTTACTATGGACAAGTATTTAAAACTGTATGCTTATCTGAAATTAATACCGCCTAAGTACCCCTTTTGCCAGAAAGTCCCTCCCATCATGAACCATTAATCACTAGTGTATGAGCGTGAATATTTTGAATAGGCGTATTGGGATTGATGAATCTTGTTTGTGTTGTTTAGATAGTGCAACCAAACGCACTATATTTGAGTTAAATAGGTAAACGACAAATTACCTACCGAGGGCAATTGTTACTATTATCATTATTATGATACCTCAGTTAACGTTTTGCGTGTCATGAGCTTAGAGCAATAATAACTATTTTAATGAAAATTGTATCCGTTGCAATTGTTAATATAACTCTGAAATCCTGTTGTCCATTACTTTAAACATTAAACCTATTAATTTCAATCAACCATTGTGTTGACTTTTTAGCATGTTTTATCTCAGGTCCTTAAGGTATAAGCTCGCACTAAAGCTGCACAGACATTTTGAAGACTTTGCATCATTATCATTTGATAAAACGTTTAAACTTTCATGTTGTATTACTTATAAATTCTTGGGACCTCTTTGTAAACTCTGATGTTTTATATTAATCAAATGTTAATTTATTTCAACACATCTCATTTAGAGTCATTTTCTGTAACTTGTACTATGTGCTATGAAGTAATACCCTCGATTAGCTTCCGCTGCTATTCAAAACTAGGGGTGTTATAGATTGGTATCAGAGCTATAGTTACAGAGAACCAAGTTGCATTTTATACCTAGACTATAACTACTTTTTACATTTAACACGCTTCACTCATTATCGTCTTTCACATTTCGTGCGCCATGCTTACTCTTTAACACATCACTGTTTTATTTATATAAACGTTTGACTAAATATGACTGCGTATGCCTATTCCAGGGCATTATGGCACAACTAGATTTCCCCAATCATGTACCTACTCTTACATTTTGTGATCTATGAAACCTACTAAAGATATTGTAATTAATTACAATGGTCTCTTTTATTTCTCAGACATTGTGAATTATACAATGGTCTATAAAAACTATTTCATAACCATATATAATATCACTTCATATGATATTGAAACCCGTTACAGTTTATCAATCTCTTGATTGTTTTACTCCTCGTGCACTTATATTTTCTGAGCATTTCTGCTTATTTTCTGAAGCACCACTATTGATACTATTTATTTAAAGACTATTCATATATATACCTGATTTGCTCTCGACTACTTATATCTATTTACTAGAGCGTTACTTCTTATTTATATAAAGGTTATTTTTATGAATGTTTTACCGATTCTTACCATTTATACTCAGTCCCCAGAGCATCATGTCAAACCCTACTTCTCCCATTTATGTATCTATTTCATCAGATTACTAAACTGTTATACATACTTATTCATTTTATTTTTTTGGGTAAAGGGGAGTAATCCTGCACCCTGGTAAATATTACACCAAAAACGTTTAAGTACAAAGGATATGAGTGAAGTCCCATATCTCAGCCTGTTATGGGCACTTACAGGAATGACAAACCATTCCTATAACTTACAAAACAGTAAACTACCAATAACCACAATATAAGAGTGACAAACCACTCTTATAACTAATAATTGGACATTAAATTACAACGACTATAAAAGATAATAAATAAATATTATTCAAGTAGAAAACACTTGAATCTTCACAAGTCGTCATAGAAGTCCAAACATTCCACGAAGCAGCCACATCCATGGTAAGAATAACCACAAACAGCACCATCCTCACCAAGGGACTACAACGTACCACCACTATGACTTTAAACCCATACCACATCTGCTAGAAGTTCCTTGAAAGCTCTAGCTAAGAATGTAACACAATGTATATCTAAAGTCATAGACGAATAATAGGGTAATGATCCTAACTTACAATAAAATAATAGGGTTTTTACAAAACCCTAACTCCCAAATCGCTTGTATAGCAGACCCACAAATCATGCAGCGAATCCAGAAGTACTGATATACTGATAGCGATCAAAGCATCACAAAACCAATCATCACACAAGACTCATGAAGACCAGTAAAGAGAACATTAATAGGGTATATTAAACCCTAACTTCCATCAACATACTAATTAGCAGCTCCCATGATCACCAAGAAGGGTAATAAAAACCATCACCCGTACATCGAACCAATAGTAGCAGCAATATAGCATATCGAATAAACAATCAATATAGTATATCCAAACAATATAGTATATCGAACCAATAGTAGCAGCAACATGAATGATAGAAACCCAATAATGTGAAGAAAACAATAAAAAGCAATTCCACCGACCCACTTAGGATAATAGATTAATTGTGGAACAAAGGGAATCAACCGACCCACGTGATGTCACACAACTAGTAAATTACTCTTTATGAATCAGTAGAAGAAGCTATTAAAGTATTCAAACAATATAGGATAAATAGGGAATCGCTATTCAACAGCAGCTCGGTAGCCAATAATAAACAAGTAGCAGCATGCATCGAATTGTACATGCATGAAGACCTGTTTTAATAAACAATAATAAGGTTTAAGAAAACCTTAACTTCCAGTAACATCAACATATGTTTGTAGTAATGACGCACCACAAATATAACTTCCAGTCGAAACCCTAACTTCCCATGAGGATCGAATAACAGACCAGCAACCGACCACGACCACCAGCTTAAGACTGATAATACGTGACTACATGAATAACCAGGTCTGGAATAATAAATAAACGACCCCAAAACTAGGGTTATAAACCCTAACTTCCAATAGATGGATACGTGACCAACTGGAGGGATACTTGCAGATCACAAATCCGAGCAGATCACATAACCAGGGTTTTTTGAACAAGAACCCTAGTAAAAACTCGACTTACATCTCTCTCAAACCCCACGATCAATGACTGATATCTGATAATGATCAGAACATGCACGTATGACAAAACCCTAAAAGGGTTACTTGCAGATCGAAAGTAAAACAAACCCAAAGGGTTCGTTTAAGCATTAAGCATAGCACACCCACACCATAAATCCATAGAAAGCAAGATCGTTAAAAACGATCTCATCAAAGCATAGAAAAAAAAATGGATTATAAGCAAATCGAAATCAGAGCACACCATCTTTAATAGTTAACAATCTGATGGATCGATTGCATACCAGAAACCAAAGACTGAAAATGATTTAATGCATAAGTAAGCCAAAAGAGCCCACGAATGGAATAATTAGGCAAACCAAATGCAACAATCGAAACAGATCAGTGGTCATAAGGTAGAGATACGATCAATCAGGATGTTTTTTAGCCGGAAAAGATGTAAAGATGGCAAACTAAATGCAACAATCGAAACAGATCAGTGGTCATAAGGTACATACTTATTCATTTTAATGATCCCCTAAAACTTTCTCAGACATTGTGAGTGGCACAATGGTCTCATTTATTTTCAAAACATCGTGAATGATACTTTGATCTTCAAAAAAAAAAATAATAATAAAAAAAAAAAAAAAAAAAAACTTTTCATGACCTTACAAAACATAGTTTTACATGAAACCCATCACAGTCTATCGATTCCTCTTGATTATCTCACTGATGGGTGATTTGCAAAACCTGTCGAGTTTTACAATCCTCCTAGGCAGTGTACCTAACCGTTATAGTGTAGTATAGGCAAGACATGGGTGATTGATCGTTCTCTAGGGGAATAGTGTTGTGAAGGCCGAAGTGTATGACGATATAGGTCTAAAGGTGCGGTAGGATTCTTTTTGTATTTTTTTTATATTTTTTATAATGCAAGTAAAATCTCGGGGTTTGAAGAGTGGGTGTTTAAAACTACTAATTAAACTAATTAAAACTAAATATGCGGAAAAACAAAAGTGGTAACTCTTATGATAGGTAAAAGTGTGTACTTAGATTTCTTTACTCCCTACTTATCTCTTATTGATTAGTCGAATTGTCACGTCCTTGTTTAATTGGCGCGTTGTATTCCTATATTGTCGTAGGGTGGTGCCAATGTCCCTAACTCTATGAGTGTATAAGTCTCTTTTAGAAAACCTTAGATCTACAAGAGACAATTAAGTCATCTTCTTAGGATCTCCTACTATCTACAAGCCACAACTCACGTAATAAATAAAACGAAAATAAACCACCAGTGCACTCTAAGGGTATGAATGCGTTTAGTTGGATTTACAAGCTAACACATATAATATTATAGCCCGTTTTCCTACTCCTAACGCAAGACAACCAATTAAACAAGAGACAACAATCAATAATCAACAACTAGATTTCATTAGATCTAAGCAAACACTAATTAATTTAGCCTAGCATGTTAAAGTGAAGAAAAGAAAAGCACATAATCAAACAACAGATAGACATATTGAATGATTATAGAGGGATTACTTAACTTCAATAAAACATGAGCAATGTGGCTGAAAAAGCCTTACAAAAGCTGTGAAATTCGTCTAGGGTTTTGCCTCTCCAAAGTGTTACACGTATAATGGAAAACATACGAAAATATATATAGTATTACAGTTGTGACGACGTCATATTATGGTTGTGACGCCGTCAGCCCGCTATCATTAAGGTTTCTTCTATTGCACCGCCGCCGTTGTGACGTCGTCGCCTTGTGTCTCTGACGTCGTCGTGATGTGTGACGCCATCGGCCTTTAAAAGGTCTGGGCCGTCGCGTGTAAAATTATCTCTGAATCATCAGCTTGAAATGTAAGTGACGGTGTCACTTGTAGAGTGTGACGCCGTCTGGAGCCTTTTTCTCCACTTTTCCGTGACTTGGTCTTTTTCTTCACTTTCTTGTCCAAATAGCCCAAAACACGCCGGTTTTCATATTTTGCGTCCCAAGTACCTAAACAATGATTTAATGCAAAAAAAAAAAAAAAAAAAACAAGTACCTCCTAAACAATGATTTAAGGCAATAATTGATCAAATACATACGAGTTTAGGGACTAAATGACCCCTTAAAAAGTTGTGTTTTAAATCCTTATCAAATATCCCTACACTTTGGATTTGCTTGTCCTCAAGCAGATATGCTTTTATCCTAGTCAATCTACAAGTTACGGGTCATTTAGCATTGGTTCAAAAGTAATTACAACACACATTCGTTCCAAAATAGTCATAATAAGCACGGAAATCATATACTAGCACCTCACATAAAGTTTTTGGATTCTCACATCTCTCAGATGTATAATTATATAACATGTATGGAAACGGGAAAATAAAACACTCTAGGCTTGAGAACGGATCAAACCCCCACCACTTTGGCATAAGCACCTAGGATAAACTATCAAAGTGGGATTTCAAAAGGTTGTAATGTTAGGTGTAAGGGTATGGAAAACACGATTTTGTGGATATAGGAAATTTTACTTGTGGCAAGTCAATTATCTAAGTCAATCACATGTAAAAGGTGGTGTTGCTAAGCCAAGACTCGACTCACTAACTTCTAACCCTTTTTCTATTTTTCTTGACTCTTTCTTGACTTAAACAAGAGATAAAGACGGGATGGTAGTCCGTATGTTTTTTTCTTTCTTTTTTTTTCTTTTCTTTTTTTTTTCTTTTTTCATTTCTTTTGATTTTTTTTCCTTATTTTTTTTTTTTTCATTCACTCTTGCCCTACCATCCATAAAATATACATCCATAACCAAGGGATTTATAGTTGCATCCCTATACTTGAACTTTTAAATAATTAAAACTAACTAATGACCCGATTTGCAAAGATCAAAACACGTGGAGTACTTAAACATTAACATACATATGGGGGTAATAATTTTGAAAATCTTCCCCATTACTCCATAATAAATAGTACTTAACCCATGAGTCCCAATCGTCCCAAAACTGTATTTACAAGATATGACTCGACTTAG
Organism: Artemisia tridentata subsp. tridentata; assembly: GCA_021014915.2. Taxonomy (NCBI): domain Eukaryota; kingdom Viridiplantae; phylum Streptophyta; class Magnoliopsida; order Asterales; family Asteraceae; genus Artemisia; species Artemisia tridentata. The sequence continues at coordinate 207,121,665 of CP139502.1, forward strand.
CGACCATGTAATCACTTAGACAATTAACAAATGGTTTAACATAAATGTTGTAACAATAATGCACTAAATATGAGTGCATACAAGGAAGGCTAAGGCGATTTGGGTGTAACATTTGGGGGTGGATTGTAAACAATGCTCTTCATTAATATTTCGGAATCCACCAAAATATCACGAGAACCGTGAAAAAGATAGGCTCGGAGGGGTAAACTAGGGGTATCTTGTACTAAAAGTGAGTACATCACAAAGGTGTGGGAAAATTATTTGACTTTATTGGTTATCATAATGCCTCTTATCATTTAGTCAATCCTAACTATACGAATGTAGTCTCACTAGCGATCTCGGGATGCATCACAAACGCAAGTTCTAGAATCTATATACTACCGGTACACTCATAAGCATTAAAGGTGAATGCTTTTTCCTAAATATCTAAAGGCGTACATCACATTTTGGGGGTGCAAATTTTTGAGTGGTAGGGTTGATGAGGAATTATTTGGTACCTTTTTAAGGGTTCATTTAAGGCCGAAATCGTATTTATATAATCAAATATTGACCTAAATCGTTTCTTTTTGCATTTTAGGTACTTGGGACGAAAAATCTGGAATTTGGCACATTTATGGCTTATTTGGATGAAAAAATGAAGAAAACAACGAAGTCCCAAATTCTGTCAGATAAGGGAGTCTGACGTCGTCACACATTACAACGTGACGCCGTCACTTGTAAATGAAGATGGATTCATGGCTCAGAATTAACAAGCGACGCCTCAGTCAAATCTGAAGACCTTATAACCTGACGGCGTCAGGTGTATTTGAAGACCAAGATTTCGTACAAAGTTAACAAGAGACGGCCCAGAGCTTTTATTAAGGGACGGCGTTAGACAGCACATGACGGCGTCAGAGATCCTAAGCTACACCGTTACAACAGCGACTTGGAGAAGACGAAACCCTAACTGGTGGCGAGCTGACGGCGTCACACTTTGCAAGTGACGCCGTCACAATTGTAAATCTATATATACTTTCGCATGTTTTTCATAATTCGTGTAACACTTTGGAGAGGCAAACCCTAGACGAATTTTACAGGTTTTGTAAGGCTTTTACAGCCTTTGAACTTCATGTTTTTATAGAGATTAGTGATTCCTTTGATCATTCGATATGTTTATGTATTGTTTGATTACTTGTTTATCTTTTCTTTACTTTAACATGCTAGCCTAAGTTATTAAGTGTTTTTTTTGGGTAAAGGGGAGTAATCCTGCACCCTGGTAAGTAGATTAATCAAAAAAACGTTTAAGTACAAAAGATATGGTTGAATCCCATATCTCAGCCCGTTACATAGGACACTAACAAAAAACCACTATATAAGAGTGACACATCACTCTTATATTTGCTGGTATGTTATACGATCTTGGGAAGTTAGGGTTTCGCAAACCCTATTATCATTATCATTACCGGTTATCATGAGGCTGGAGTTTAGTGTTTCTTGACATTATTATCCGACTTGAGTGATGATTGGTTTGCTGTTCATGATGATTGGTTAGGTCTGGTCATTATGATTAGATATTGGGTAAGTTAGGGTTGGTTTACCCTATGTTCGTCTATGGCAGCCTCTTGTTGCTTTGGATTTCATTCTAATCCATGTTTTCATGTGGTGCTCATTATGCAATGTTGCTGCTTGCCATAGGTTTTATTGCTAACCTTGATTGCGTGGTTGTTATTATAACCATTTTGTGATCATGGATTTGTGTTTGGATGTGGTGCTTTGTGGTTATAGGAAGGAGGGGGTTCTTTGTTATTTCTACAAACACCGTTTTATGTTGAAGATGTTCGAATCACATGATGCTATTGAGGATGTAATGTGGTGTTCGGGGTATCTTCATGGTGGCTGTTTCTTGGCTAGTTCGGTGAGCTTTGTTCAAGGCTTCTCCGTATAAGTTCAACATAATGTTGATATGGAGTTCTACAATGATTATGTCTTATGTGTTACCTTTGTAATGCATGCTTTGTTCTTCATTTTCATATCCTTTGTATAGTCATTGTAGGTTGCAAGTTTATTAGGTAAGTTATAAGAATGGCGTGTCATTCTTATATATTTGTATGTAAGTGCCCATGTAACGGGCTGAGATATGGGACTTCACCCATATCCTTTGTACTTAAACGTTTTTTTGGTTAATCTACTTACAAGGGTGCAGGATTACTCCCCTTTACCAAAAAAAAAAAAAAAAAAAAAAAAACTTGCAGCGTTACGAGCAAAAAAAAAAAAAAAAAAAAAAAAAACTTGCAGCGTTACGAGCAGATAATCATCACACGTCAGCAAAAGAATAAGAAATCAAACCCTAAAAAATTAGGGTTTCGTTTAGCGATAAGAACAATAGATCCAAACCACACCATAATCAGAGCAGATCGTTGGTTAAATATCAATTAACGAAACCCTAAGAAGGGAGACGTTGCATTGAGGGAAAAAAGAACATCCCAAGAACGGCTCCACAAGAAACCCAAAGCAATACACAGCGAAACCCTAAGTAATATACAAGAAACCGTAACCCTAATAAATTAGGGTTTGGGTTTACGAATGTGTGAGGCGATTTCCAGATACAATGAGGAATAAATAAGCACAGCACGCCTCTTCCTAGAGAATAACAACCCATCATACCCGATTGCATACCATTCAATCAGATCTAGTAATAAAATCAGTATTAGTTATTTTAATGGGATCTTCGCTAAAAGAAACCAATAAAATGAAACCTAAAACAGCTAATGATCACTAAATCAATCAAGAATGATAGAGAAATGGATAGAGGGCTGTTGTTGGCCAGAGAATGTGGGGGAAGAGGCGGCCTGAAATCGCCCCTAGGGGAGAGAGAACTTTTTTTTAAGAGAAGGAGCAGGTTGGGGCTCCTAAGCCTAGTTCTTCTTTTTCTCCTCCTACTTCTTCTGCTAAGAGAGTTAATCCATTTTCTAAGGTTGGAGAGATAGTTGATTCTGATAGTGATGAATAGGAGGTTGTTAACACTTTTGATGAGTCAGTAAACTTATTTGATAAGCCTATGGAATTTCTCTCATCGACAAGTGGTGGACATGAGCTTGAGGATTACTATGATTATGATGACTATGCGGATCAAGTCTATGATCTACCAGGACAATTGGACGCTTTTTATGATATGTACGATATCAAGCCCCAAGGTCGTGTTAGGACGTAGTTTTTGTTTTTCTAGTTGTCATGTTATCTTATGTGTAGTGGTTTATTTCTTGCTCTAGAAGAAAGGAAGTGTCTTGTTATGTAAGCTCTTTCGCCTATGTAACGGGCTGAGATATGGGATTTCACCCAGAAAGGTGTTGAAGATTTGCTTGAAAACGGGCCGTGGATGATTAGGAATGTGCCTATAATTCTTAAATATTGGACATTAAACACTAATCCGCTTAAAGAGGATTTGACCAACATTCCGGTGTGGGTTAAATTCCATGATGTTCCCCTTGCTATATTTTTTGATGATGGACGTAGTCTCCTTGCCTCATTGATTGGTACGCCAAAAATGTTAGATGTTTATACTAGTCAAATGTGTTTGGAATCATGGGGCCGAAGTAGTTTTGGTAGGTGCTTGATTGAAATTAAGGCGGATGAGGTGCTTAGGGAATGCCTCACTGTTGAGATACCTTTACTTTATGGGACTGGTTTGACTAATGAGAAGATTCGGGTTGAATATGAGTGGAAACCGCCTCGATGTGATATGTGTAAGATCTTTGGTCATACTCTGGTTGATTGTCCTAAATTTGTTCCACCTCCTACTCAGCCTACACAGAGTGTTAATGATGGTTTCCAAACGGTCAATAACAAGAAGAAGGGTAAGAATGGTGGTCAAACTGTTCTGAGTAAAGGAGGTTATACTAAGCCTGTTGTGGGTAAAAAGTTTCATTATCAACCCAAAGCGCCTCCTCCTGAACCCAAGAAAGTGGATGTCACTAAGAAGAAGGATGTTGATGTGGCTAGTACGAGTGGTACGAAGATTGCTACATTGAATCAGTTTGATGCCCTTAATATGGATGATACTGATGACTATGGTATTCCTACTAATGTAGTGAATAAGGATGTAGATTCTGGTAGTACAATGGAAGCTAAGGTGGATGGCTCGCAAAAGACTGGTAATGTATCACAAGAACCGTTTGTGGGTGATTTGAAAGAGAAGGAGCAGGTTGGGGCTTCTAAGCCTAGTTCTTCTTTTTCTCCGTCTACTTCTTCCACTAAGAGAGTTAACCCGTTCTCTAAGGTTGGAGAGATAGTTGATTCAGATAGTGATGATGAAGAGGTTGTTAACACTTTTGATGAGTAAATGAACTTATTTGATAAGCCTATGGAATTCCTGTCATTGACAGGTAGTGGACATGAGCTTGAAGATTACTATGATTATGATGACTATGTGGATCAAGTCTACGATCTAGCAAGACAATTGGACGCTTTTTATGATATGTATGATATCAAGCCCCAAGATCGTGTTAGGAAGTAGTTTATGTTTTCTAGTTGTCATGTTATCTTATGCGTAGTGGTTTATTTCTTGTTTTAGAGGAAAGGAAGTGTCTTGTTATGTAAGCTATTTCGCCTATGTAACGGGCTGAGATATGGGATTTCACCCATATCCTTTGTACTTAAACATTTTTTGGAGTAATGCATTTACCGGGTTTTTTGACCTTTTACCCAAAAAAAGAAGAAGAAAGACAATATGCATTTCAAATGCTAAATGAGAAGAAGAAATGAGAACGAACAATAGATGAGAAAGACAACAAGTTACACGAATGCTAGCTGAGAGTAAACAATTAATGAGAAAGGCAATAACTGACAAAGACAATAAGCATTGCGAATGCTAATTGAGAATGAATGGGGAGGTTGAGTAAGATCCGTACTTGGCTCTTCGGGCTTCACTCTGGTCCAAAGAGACTGTAGGTTGGTCATCATAGCTCATTTATACTAATGTGTAATATCTCTCATGATGCGTCATGTGTGTCACCAGAACGAGATGGTGCGGTGGATGGGCTCTCTGGTGATAGACTCTGGTCTGGTGGGAGGATTAGATGTAGTAGTAGTTCTCCTCCTCATCTTCTATGGGGTTCTTCTTCGGGTAAGTGATCTCCTGGTTTGGGTTCAGACTTCATAGCCTCGTCCTTGAATGGCTCCGTCTCATTATCGGACATCATTATGTAGGTTGGTGAAGGGGGGGGGGGGGCGTCAGAATGATGGCCGACAAATTCTCCAATTTTTCCTCAGAATCGAAAGATAGTATTAAGTTAGGGCGAACATTGCTGTCAAGATTAGACGTTACCTTCCTGGCGGCGTGATTCTTTTTTTTTTGGTAAAAGGGTTAAATCACCCTGGTAAAATTCATTACACCAAAAAGCGTTGAAGTACAAAGGATGAGGGCGTACTTCCCTCATCTCAGTCCCTTAGGACACTTACAGACTCAAATATAAGAATGACACACCATTCTTATAACTTACATAATACAACTTACCACCTACAATGACTATACAAGTGAATAAAAATAGGAATTAAACATGATTCACTAAAGTAGCACCAAGAACATAGTCATCATAGAACTACCATCAATCTTCCATGGAGAAACCTCCAACTTGCCCACTCATTGATCATCAAATTTGAGAATCAGTTCACAAATTTCACACAACAGTTGGTGAGAGACTCTAAAACCACGGATAGAGCAACAAGCACAAACTTGCTCCAACGGTGCATGTTTAGACTTTACAAATTCTTGTTTAGAAAGTAGGTGTTCCAAGGCGGAACGTTAAAGTCATGTTCTAATCAACTGGCGTGTCTTTATGCGATGGTTTACGAGGCGATGCAGGTGTTCTAGAAGTATGAGATGAGTGTTTAAACTCGTCTTTGGGGATGTGAGTAAGACAATCAAGGGAAATCGATAGACTGTAATGGGTTTTGTGTAAAACGATGTTATGAAAGGTCATGAAAAGTTTTACCGAATCATGGTATTACTTGCAATGTTTTGAAATTAACTGAGACCATTGTTTCACTCACAATGTCTTGAAAATAAATGAGATCATTTTGTCATCCACAATGTCTTGGGAAAGTTAAGACCATTAAAATGTAAATGTTGGTATGTGATCGGGGGAGGCAGAGAGTGACATAATACCTGAAAAGATAGGCGTATGCGGTCCGTAAATATATAATATGTGATACATATATAAATACTCATTTATATAAATAGCTATGCCCTGGAAAGTAAGTAATAAACACAGGTAAAACATTTAAGGCGATAGGGGAAGTCTCAATGTCAAAGCTAGTTATAGTTTAGGTAATGAATGTAACCTAATTCTCTATAACTTAGTCTCTGATACCAATCTGTAACACCCCCAAATTTAGATAAGCAGCGGAATAGAAATTTGGGGAGTTACTTCATAGTTTCACAGTCTAAATCATAGAAAATGACCTCTATATTGAGACGTTTTAAAAATACAATACCATTCGATAATATTAAAGGAAATTCAGAGTTTTACAACATTAAATGGTCCCAAACATCAGTACCTAAACATAAATTGTTCAAAAGATATCGAATGGTATATTCATGAAAAGAGTCTTCACTATGCAAAAAGACTCATGAAACTTCCCACCTGCTATCGCCTTAAGGACCTGAGATAAAACATGCTAAAAAGGTCAACACAAAGGTTGAGTGAATCCACAAAGTTTGATAATAAGCATTTGATCACAATATATATATCAGTTTGTAAAGAGTATTACAAAGAATACAAAGTCATAACAGTTATTATTGCTCTAAGCTCATGACAACTAACTTTAACGCATTTACAGATATTATTTTTTAGGTAAAAGGGAACTTCCACCCTGGTAAAATATATTAACCAAAAGCGTTTAAAGTAGAATGGAATTTGGCTGAAATGCCACATTAACCTCAAGCAACCGCTTGAACAACCCTAGATCATTTATGACAGGCCATAAATGAACAACTAGCTACCAACAACTAGAATAACCAATAAAGAACATAAGATGACATGCCAATCTTATGAAAAAACAAAATAAAATGTTACTTCCTAGCATGACCTTAAAGCTTGAAATCATTAAATTGCCCCGGTAAGTCGTAGACCTGAGCCGTATAATCGTCAGAAAAATAATCCTCAAGCTCGTTACCTTCACCTGCTGATGAAAAGTAATCTCCCATTGTATCATTAGGCTCAAACACCTCATCTTCATCACTATCATAATCAACCACTTCACTGACCCAAAGCGCCTCCTCCTAAACCCAAGAAAGTGGATGTCAATAAGAAGAAGGCTGCTGATGTGGCTAGTACGAGTGGAACGAAGATTCCTACATCTAATCAGTTTGATGCCCTTAATATGGATGATACTGATGATTGTGGTATTCCTACTAATGAAGTGAATAAGGATGTGGATTCTGGTAGTACAATGGAAGCTAAGGAGGGTGAGTCACAAAATATTGGTATTGTATCACAAGAACCGATTGTGAGTGATCTTAAAGAGAAGGAGCAGGTCGGGGCTTTTAAACCTAGTCCTTCTTTTTCTCCGTCTACTTCTTCTACTAAGAGAGTTAACCCATTCTCTAAGGCTGGAGAGATAGTTGATTCAGATAGTGAGGAAGAAGAGGTTGTTAACACTTTTGATGAGTCAGGTAACTTATTTGATAAGCCTATAAAATTCCTCTCATCGACAGGTGGTGGACATGAGCTTGAAGATTACTATGATTATGATGACTATGCGGATAAAGTCTACAATCTACCAGGAAAATTGGACGCTTTTTATGATATGTATGATATCAAGCCCCAAGGTCGTGTTAGGTAGTAGTTTATTGTTTTTCTAGTTGTCATGTTTGCTTATGTTTAGTGGTTTATTTCTTGTACTAGAGGAAAGGAAGTGTCTTGTTATGCTTTTTCGCCTATGTAACGGGCTGAGATATGGGATTTCACCCATATCCTTTGTACTTAAACGCTTTTTGGTGTAATACATTTACCGGGTCTTTTGACCTTTTACCCAAAAAAAAAATCAACCACTTCACCCACCTTAGAAAATGGGTTACCCCTTTTTGTTGCAGAAGTACTAGAAGGTGGGATAGTAGAAGGCATAATGTCATAAAAAGCTTCCACTTTGATGACCAAAGAAACCCTAAGAAAACTCTCTCCTTGGCGATTTCCGATACCCTAAAACCCTTGATTGATTTTCCAAAAAACTCTATCTAATCGTTTGGTTTATGTTCCTAGTTCATTGAGTAACTGATTTGCGTTTGTGTTTATCATTACTTGATCCAGTTTCTTGCTTGAATCATACGGTTGGTAGGTTTTTTTGTTTAATCGGTTCTTGGATATCATAATTTTCTTAACTGACTTTAGGGTTTATCCTAATCGGTTTTTACTTATTGTTAGGGATTCGTTCATTCGTCTATTATATATTGATCATTATTTATTACTTTAATCATTATTGATCGACATGATGGCTGATGGTTAGTTTTCTGGTGATCACGCTTAAAACCCTAACTGATTAAGTTAGGGTTTACTGTTTCTGGGGTCATTTACTTTGTTATACTGTACGAGGGTTTGAGAGAGATGAATAAGGGCTTTCTTAATCACATAAGCGCGTCCAAATATGCTACTAGTGTTCGTGTTGATGTTGATGAATTAAGTGATCGAATGCAAAGGTTAAAGGGAATTGAATCTGGGAACTCCGGTGTTCCTCAGCAATCGCAAGATTCTAGGGTTTTGTGAAACCCTAATTCTGAATCTGATGGTAACCACGCTGCCATCATGACTAACACTTTTGGGTTGGGTTTGGATGATGGCACATGGCCGAGGTTGAAGAATTTGGGAGGTACTAGTAATGCTGCTAACGTCCTTAATAAACCTAAACGCGATCCTAAGTTTGATGCACTTCATGATTCTCATAAAACTCATGATGATGTATTACCTGCTAATGAGGATCAAGTTCACGTTGATACTAATGAAAAGAAATCTACTAATGAGGTTAACCCTACTGTTAGCCTTAGTGAGTCGATGCTACAATCGACTATGAACCCTAATAGTGGGACCACTAATCCTTTGGATGTGGAGGAGGCTGTTTGGTCAGCTCCTAAGCTTGTCGAACCTCAATTAGCTATTGATCCCTCCATGCAGGTCGATACAAGTTCACACGTGGCCGTTAGCCAAACTAATGGTATTGACAAGGTAGTCTTGGATGCTTGTACGGATTTTGAAAAAGTAATGCATGATGTCCACATCATATACAAGTGCTACTTCCAAGAAACACTCGTCTAACTTTCGTAGGCTGGAGTGTAGCAAGAAAACAAATGGTGTGGATCTTACTGTCCCTATGAAAGTGGTTGAAGAGGTGAACACTAGGTATGAGAATACTCTATATGGTTATTTCCTGGGTAAACGCATTGCTTTTCCTGTTGTTGATTATTATGTACGCAATGTGTGGGCTAAGTATGGTATACAGAAGGTTATGATGAATGCCAAGGGGTTCTTTTTCTTTAAGTTTAATTCGAAGAAAGGTGTTGATGATGTCCTTGAAAACGGTCCGTGGTTGATTAGAAATGTCCCAACCATGGACCTTGAACACCAACTTACTTAATGAGGATTTGACCAACATTCCGGTATGGGTTAAATTCCATGATGTTCCTCTTGCTATGTTTTCTGATGACGGTCTTAGTCTTCTTGCTACTTTGATTGTTACGCCTAGAATGTTAGATGCTTATACTAGTCAAATGTGCAAGGAATCAAGGGGCCGCAGTAGTTTTGCTAGGTGCTTGATTGAAGTTAAGGCGGATGAGGTACTTAGGGACAACCTAACTGTTGAAATACCCCTACTTGATGAGTCGGGTTCGACTATTGAGAAGATACGGGTTGAATACGACTGGAAACCACCTCGATGTGGTACGTGTAAGATATTTGGTCATACTCTGGTTGATTGTCCAAAATCTGCTTGACCCCCTATTCAACCTACTAAGAGTGTTAATGATGGTTTCCAAACTGTCAACAACAAGAAGAAGGGTAAGCAAGGTGGTCCAATTGCTCCGGGTCAAGGAGGGTTTACGAAACATGTTGTGGGTAAGAAGTTTCAATATCAAGCCAAAAAGCCTCAATCTGAACCTAAGAAAGTGGATGTCACTAAGAATAAGGCTGCTGATGTGGCTAGTACGAGTGGAACAAAGGTTGTTACATCCAATCAGTTTGATTCCCTTAGCATGGATGATACTGATGACTTTGGTATTCCTACTAAGGAAGTGAATAAGAATGTGGATGCTGGTAGTATAACTGAAGATAAGGAGAATGAGTCTCTAAAGACTGGTAATGCATTCCAAGAATCGCTTGTGAGTGATCTGAAAGAGAAGGAGGTTGGGACGTCTAAGCCTAGCACTTCTTCAACTAAGAGAGTTTACCCATTTTCTAAGGTTGGAGAGATTGTTGACTCTGATTGTGATGAGGAGGTTGTTAACACTTATGATGAGTCTGCGAATTTATTTGATAAGCCTATGAATTTTCTCTCATCGACAGGTGGTGGACATGAGCTTGAAGATTACTATGATTATGATGATTATGCGGATCAAGTCTACAATATTCCAGGACAATTTGGTGCTTTTTATGACATGTATGATATCAAGCCCCAAGGTCGTGTTAGGAAGTAGTTTGGTTTTATTGTTGTCATGTTATCTAATGTGTTAGTAGTTTATTTCCTGTACTAGAGGAAATGTAGTTTCTTGTTATGTAAGCTCTTTCGCCTATGTAACAGGTTGAGATATGGGATTTCACCCATATCCTTTGTACTTAAACGTTTTTTGGAGTAATATATTTACCGGGTCTTTTGACCTTTTACCCAAAAAGACAGTAGAAGGCTTAGAAACCTCACCCTGCACCTGCGGTTCCATGTTACTTATAGGCTGATCTTGTGACCCCTTACCATTATTATCAAAACAAAGAACGTCCTCATCCACCAATGACTCCCAGACACCAAAAGAATTAGAAGACTTTGAGTTAGTACCAGATTTAACATTAGAAGTAGAAGCCTGCTTTGGATCCTTAGGCTCTGAATCTTTATTTGTATCACCATGATTTGTAGCTGTCGTCACTTTCGGTCTCTAAAAGTTAGGTTTTGGCTTTGAAAGCTTAACACCTCCAATTGGCTTAGGTTGAGACGAAGAAACCACATTCTTACCTTTACTCTTACGGTTCCTTACCTCTTTGAAACCCTCATCATTCTTATCCACCTGAATCGATGCATTAGTAACCACATTAGAATCCTTATGAACCACCTCTTTTACTTGTTTCGGACACTCACTTAGTGTATGCCCAAAGAACTTACATATACTACACTGAGGAGGTGTCCATTCATATTCGACACGGATGATTTCCGTCGAATAACCACTATCATCATCCAATGGAATAGCCATACTTACTTCCCATTTCAATTCTGAATTTAAACTCACTTCAACCAATGCACGAGCATAACCAATCCGACCCCATGAGTCAACACACATAGAAGATGTAAATGCGTCCAACATCACTGATTTCCCAACTTGTGTAGTAATCAAGCTTAAACCAACCTCCGAATAAGCAACTATAGGCACATTATGTAATTTAACCCAAACAGGAATCGTAGTTACTTCATTCTTGGTTAAGGGAACATTAAGAGACCATTTCCGAAGAATAAGTGGTGAGTGACGGATTAACCACGGACCTTGTTGGTGCACCTGCTCCAATCCTTCCTTAGAAGAAAACTTAAATAAGAATACACCCGCTTCATTCTTCATAATCTTTTGCATGCCAAATTTCTTCCACGTATTAGTAACATAGTTCTGCACAATCGGAAAAGCAATAGCTTTGCCAATGAAATACCTGTTGATACAAAATTTGGGCGTTCCTTGATTCCGTACCAATCAGATCTTAATGCTTGAGACCTGCGCACTAAGAAAAACCAAAAGACACCGTTAGGCTTATCGTGGGATTGTCTCCCACGATTATCCTCCGGCGTGAGAGTAAGTAATCGGTTTTAGGGTTTGTAGAAGAGTTAGGGTTTGTAAGTCGTACCTTTAATGAGAGTCGAAGGACTCTTTATATACACACGAAGCCCTAGTTGGTTTCGTGTTCCTTACCCTTCACGTATCCCGCCAAAGTCGGCTACTTGATATATATCCCATAAATAAGAGATATCTTATATCAAAGTCGTAAATAACTTCGGGCTTGGGCTATCATGAGCCCAAACCGTTATCATAATAGCCCATTCGTGATGCGTACGAGTCCATTCGTGATGGACTTAAGTGTGGGTCGGGTTCGTGACCCGAATGCGGACTATACGTCATCATGTCCCCCCAGTCTAGTGTGTGCAATGCGTGATTGCGGATACTAGACTAACAATTCTAGCGAAAAATATTCCTCAATGCGTAGCGGGGAAGTTGCAAATGTTTCCCGCCCAAAGCACAATATAATTAATCTAGTCCAAGTACATCCGTATCTTCATCGTAAATCGTGAGTGGTGGGTGAAAAAAGTGCTTTACCTTTGTGGTTCCCAGCCACACGATTAGAGCAAGTGGGGTACACTTGGCATCCATCCATGGATATGTGTAACCCTATATAAAGTTAAGCCATCTTTTCACTGTGACTGCCACAGTAAAAATCATCATTTGCCACCATTGTTAAACCTTCGAATAGCAATCCAGAAATCAACGAAATCTAAGGTAATAGCGCCTGCGCTTCACAATACTTTAAATTCCAATAATGGTTCTTCAGTTGTCTGATATTAGTTCCGATATATCGGAGGATGAACTTCGTCAGTTCACCTCCGATTATTACATCCCTCTCGCATTGCATCCGGTAGTTCCGGATGCAAATGCGTCAATAGCGGATTTCCTGCAGGGGAAGGTAGGGGTTTATACCCGTTTTTTCGAATTCGCTAACCAGCGTGCGCCCATCTCCCTCTTTTTGTGCAATATTCTAAATCACTATCGTCTTCATATTTCTCAGCTGCACTGTATAGGTGCAGCAAAAATAACTAATTTCGAAGTAAATTGTCGCCTTTTGGCGATTGAACCCACAGTCCATCTATTCCGCGCATTCTACCACACAACGTGGTCGAATGGGTGGGTGTCTTTTGCCAAGCGCGCTAGGACATTGCAATGCTATACGGATAAATTAGATGCGCTGAGGGTTTGGAGGGAAAAGTTCTTTTGGGTAGAGAGTGCCTTCTTTCCATGGGTTTTCGAGTTTTATACCAAAGAATCATTGCCGAAGGATGAGCGCCCAGACCCCAGGTTGTATAACGAGGCTGATGCGGACACGATAAATACTAATCGCATTCCGATACAAGCGTATCCAGAAGAGTTTTTGGTGCACATGGGCATCAGTCGCAACTACTTCGGTAGTCCGGAAGAGGTGCCAACTTTTTTGGATGAAAATAGCCGGGGTGGGTGCTCGTCCTTCCTTCCTTTTCGATTATTAGTTGTAAGCTCTCTTCCTTTTGTAAATTATCTAACTCATTTTGTGTTTGTTTGTTGCTTGTTGCGCAGAAATGGACCTATTCAGCGTTGTTCGCTTGGAGAAGCCGAAACAGGTGACTGTAGGGGTGCGCCCTTTGAGGGATGGTGAAGAGCCAATTCTACAGGCAACCTCAGGGCGCACGATGGTGATTGCGCAGGAGGAGCCAGAGGAGACAGGTGAGACAGGGGAGATCCCCCCAGGTGTCACTATGGCTACCCCTCTGCGTAGCGTTCCCGCTTCTGGGTCGCAGATCCCCGTGGAGGTATTACATATAGACTCGTCGGGGAGTGCCATGGATGAATCTAAGGAAGAGGAAGAGGAGGGCCAAAGGTTAAAGCGCAAGAGATCATCTGGTGATGATGGCGCAAGTACATCAAGCAAGCGCCCTGCTATTTCTGTCCGGCAATCATCTGAGGAGGGTGCATTGCAGAAGGATGCTTCTGGAACTCCTTCCTTCAAGTAAGCAATGAAACTTCTATCTTTAGACTTTTATTCCGTGTTGATATTGCTGCCATTTTTTGACTTTTTGTTCCTTGCGCGCAGTTTGGATGCTATTATTGATGAGGATGCGCAAGTTGGGAATTCGCCACCAAAGACTGGTTCTGCGTATGCTGGTGAGTTCAAGCCTGAGAGTCCAGTGGGTGAGGAGAAATCTTGTGAAGATGCGCCAACTGGTCGTCTTATAGAGGAGTTGGCTTCATTGGTTGAGCGGCTACAGACTCGACATAGTGGTGAGGGCAGCCATATTGCGCAGAAGGACAGAGAGGTTGACATTCTGAGGGCGCAATTGGCTGATGCGCAGGCTGAAGTGAGGGCTTCTGGTGTGTACGCCCAGAAAGTTGCTGATGAGAAGATGTTGCTCATGGCTGAACTGACTCAAGAGCGTAATGGAGCAAGGGAATACAAGGCCTCCTGCCTTTGGGCCTTGAGATATATGGAGCTAAACAAGGGCAAACTCATCTCAAACATGGATGGCTTCCGCAAGACTGTGGAGAGTTTGCTGGAGAGTCAAGAGCGCAAGCTGCGTAAGCTCAGCATCGAATATGATGAGGAGCTATACCCTCATTTGGTGTCTACCATTGCTGAGCGCAGATGGCTCATTAGCCATGGGTTACGTCTCGCTGCCATGGGTACTTTGGAGTCCCAAGAGGTGCGAGAGGTTTTTGGGGAGGTGGTGGAGTGCGCGCTTGCACGTGGCAAGGCGCAAGCTGTAGAGGAGCTCTCTGAGAGCGGACTGCTGAAGGTGCCTGCCGCACAAGTGCCTAATTACAATGCCAATGCTTTTGATGAGCTTGTTGCGGCTATGGAGAAGATGAAACTGCTGGATCTTCCTCATATTGCTCAACTTGAGCGCGACCAGGATTACCCCATAAGTGTTATCATGGAGGGGTTGACCTTGGCCAAGCATTCGGCAGAGGGCGCAGAAGAAGAGGCTGACTATTTCCTCAAGCCAGACGTGTCACAGCTGCAGGTACCCATCTTTGTCCACCCTCGCGACGTCCAGGATCCATTTGCCCTTGAGAAGGAGATCCCCTTGAAGCAATCCTTAGAGGCTCATGCTATGAGGTTAGCGAAGAAACAGGGTGTGAAGGGGAAGGCCATCCTCTGCGGTGTTGGTGCTGCGCATCTACCAAGGTCTGATGGGGTATCTGTTAGCGTACCGACAGTGTCGCCTCAAGGTGGTGTTAGCAGATCTAGGCTCAGGCATACCTGTAGCCTCTAGATTTTTTGTCTTGGTTACTTTTTGTAATAGATTAACATTTTTGTTGCACATGTGCATGTTAAGTCTATCCTTTGTATGAATTCGTAATCCATAATAAAGTCTTGGTTTTGAAATATACGATTGTAGGCATATTGTACCAAATTTGATTGTGGTTATAATGTTTGTGCTTAGTTTGTTTTGTCTTTGCGTGAAAGATGTCTAAGAATCCAACCGTTTATATTAACACAATTAAAGAATTTATAATCACTTGTATCATAATCGTGTATGAGATTCGTGACATAAGCGTGTGTAAATTTATGACATAGTCGTGTATGGCATGATCGTGTATAACATAAGTGTATATGAAATGCACAAGTTGTTGTGTATCCATCGTGGGATGCACAAGTGTATGGATTGCAGCGTGCTGCTAATACCCTATTAAGGGGTTAATTGTCTTAACTCCTAATTTGTTAAACGCGCACAGTGTGCATTGATGTGTATCCGTCGTGGGGTACGCATGGAACTTACTCCAACGTCTTGAGAATAAGGTGTTTAACAAGGATGCGTGATCCGGTGTTGATGGGTTTGCAACCCTCTTACTCAACGAGTCATTTATTAGGTTTACTCATCCTTTTACCATCGTGGGTTTTTAATTAGTGCATGCATGCCATGTAGGCAAAAGATAATATAACAAACAATATTGAAACATAAATTATATGTAAGCAATAAAGTAAAGTGTGTCACGGAGTTAGCTAGAAACCGCAATATTTTATTAATACTTGCAAGTTTTTGTAAAAAGATAAAAACATTTGTCTAAATGAAACAAAAAATGTAAATACACGGATATTTATTTGGCACTTACTAAAGTGCGTAGGTGTCCATGCGTTGGGTCGTAACCTTTATTAAAGATAGCATCTCTTGAGATTGCAGATATTCTATGTGCGTTTAAAGATAGCATCTCTTGAGATTGCAGATATTCTATGTGCGTTGTAGCTCACGGCCTTCCATGTCACGCAGCTTGTACGCACCTTGTCCTAGTGCTTCAATGACCTCATAGGGTCCTTCCCACTTTGGTCCAAGTTTACCTGTGTCAAGAAGCGTGGCTTGCATCATTTGCGCGGTACAAAAAGTCGCTAGGTCTGAATGAGGTGCTTCGAACTTTAGCATCGTAGTATCCCTTCATCTTTGACTTGGTTTTTGCCTCTCGTATGGCTGCGCGCTCGCGCCTTTCCTCCAGTAGGTCCAAGTCTATCCATCGTTCGTCGTCGTTGGTTGCGACATTAACTTCCGCGGTGCGGATAGTTGGCATCCCAATTTCAGCTGGTATAACAGCTTTTGTCCCGTAGACAAGGGAAAAAGGAGTGTCTCCATTGCTAACCTTGATTGTCGTGCGGTGCACCCATAAGACATGCGATGATTCTTCCACCCATCTTCCTTTGTGTTTGTCCAGGCGCGCTTTAATTCCTTCGCCTAGACTGCGATTTGCGCGCTCAACTAAACCATTGGTTTGTGGGTGTTTAACTGATGCGAAGTGTTGTATGATATTTAGCTCCGCGCACCAGTCTTTGAACGAGTTATCACGGAATTGTTTTCCGTTGTCCGAAACGATTTCCCCAGGTAATCCAAAGCGGCATACAATATTTTCCCAAACAAAGCGTTTTACTTGATTACCTGTGATTGTCGCTACTGCATTCGCTTCAATCCATTTAGTGAAGTAGTCTATTGCAACAATAAGGAATTTAAGTCCTCCCGCTGCGACGGGGAAGGGACCTGCGATGTCGATACCCCACTTATAGAATGGCCATGGAGAAGTGATAGGTGTTAGCTCTTGTTGTGGTCTGCGCGGGATGGGTCTATGAACTTGGCAGTCGTTGCATTTCCTTATCACATCGCGCGCATCACGGTGCATAGTAGGCCAGTAGTATCCTGAGCGCAATGCGCGTGCTACGACGGACCGTGGTCCTGAATGCATACTGCATGAACCAGCGTGGATCTCTCGGAGTACGTAATCTGCCTGAAGAGGTCCAACGCACCGAAGCCATGGTTGTAGGAATGAGCGCCGATATAGGATACCATCTCTAAGTTCGAACCTCTGCGCTGTGCGCCGTACCCGTCGAGCGTCTTTCTGCTCCTCTGGCAATTTGCCTTTGTTTATAAAATCGATGATAGGGGTCATCCATGTAGGATCCTGCTCTTCTATCACCGTAGATATCTCCATCTCCGAGATGGACTTGTTCTTTAGAATCTCCACCAATACTTGTTTTGACAGGTGCACAAAGCTTGTAGATGCAATCTTGCTCAGTGCATCTGCTTTTTTGTTTTCCCCTCTAGGGACTTGTTTGATGGTAAACTTATCAAAACTTTGAATTAGTGACTTTGTCTTTTCAAGGTATTGAACCATGTTGTCCTCTTTAGCCACATATTCGCCCAACACATGGTTGGCTACTAATCGAGAATCCACGTTTGCTTCTAGGTTGCGTACACCCATTCGAGTTGCAATGCGCAATCCAGCGATTAGGGCCTCATATTCTGCCTCGTTGTTCGTGGCTGTGAATTCAAAGCGCAGTGCGTAAGTGAACTCCATTCCTTCTGGATTAGTGAGTATAAGGCCAGCGCCTGACCCATCCACGCATGAAGATCCATCCGTGAATAAGATCCATGGCTCTTGTAGTTCTACCTTGCTTGGTGGAGGTGCGGCATCGGTGTCTGGCTTTTCAATGATGAAGTCTGCTAGTATTTGCCCTTTAACCGCAATGCGTGGTCTGTAAGAGATGTTATACTCGCCTAGTAGCACACTCCATTTTTGTAATCGCCCCGATGCCTCAGGTTTAGAGATAACTTGCTTGATAGGTTGGTCAGTAATCACTGCTATTGGGTGCGCTTGAAAGTATCTACGCAGTCTTTTGGTAGCAAATACTAATGCCAAGACCAACTTCTCCATTGGGCTATAGTTAATCTCTGTCTTCTTGAGCGCTTTGCTTACGAAGTATACCAGTGTTTGTACAGAGTTCCTCTCTGTCAGTAGCACTGCGCTGACTGCTCCATGAGTCGCAGATAAGTAAACGATTAATTCCTCCCCTGGTCGGGGTGCGACAAGCTTAGGAAGCGCTGCTATATGTTGCTTAAGCTGTATGAAAGCCTCTTCCGCTTCCGCAGTCCAATGAAAGTCTCCCTTTTTTGTACACTTCTTGAGTGTTTTAAAAAGAGGGAGTGACTTATCCGCTGATTTGGACAGGAATCTTTTCAAACCGGCTAGTTTCCCATTTAGAGACTGGACTTCTTTCAGCGTGCGTGGTGAAGGAAGTTGGATGACAGCCTCTGTTTTTTCTGGGCACGGCTTAATGCCATCTGGTTCTATCAGATATCCCAAGAACATGCCTTCTGTAGCACCGAAAGTGCACTTCTTGGGATTTAGCTTCATGTTGATCGCCCGTAGCGTTCTAAATGTTTCTTCTATATCGCGCACCACTTCATCTTCAGTATGGCTTTTTATGACAAGATCATCCACATAAACTTCTAAGTTGCGGCCCACTTGCTTTTCAAATGCATTATCTACCAATCGATGGTAGGTGGCGCCCGCATTCTTCAGGCCAAAAGGCATCTTTGTGTAACAATAGACACCTTGGCTTGTGTGGAAAGCTGTTTTTTCCTCGTCTTCCTTGGCCATTTGGATTTGGTGGTACCCTTTATATGCGTCTAAGAAACATTTAAAGGGATATCCACACAGAGATTCTACCTTCCAGTCTATCTCTGGCAGCGGATAGCAGTCCTGTGGACATGCTTTGTTGAGATCAGTGAAATCCACACACATCCGCCAACTGCCATCACCCTTCTTGACCATGACTGGATTAGAAAGCCAGTCATGGTAATAGACTTCACGCATGATGCCTGCGTCCACAAGTTTGTGTACTTCCTCCAGAATGGCTTTTGCGCGCTCTGGAGCTTGGCCGCGCTTTTTCTGCCGCACTGGGGAATATCCTTGTCAGATTTTTAGCTTGTGTTCTGCGATCGAGCGTGGCACACCAGTCATGTGCTTTGGTTCCCAGGCAAAGATATCCAGATTCCTCTGTAAGAGTGCGCACACGGCTGCTCTGCCTTTGTCAGACAGCGATCCTCCGATTGATACTTCTTGCTCTGGGTAATCGGGGTGAATTGTGACCTTCAAATTTGGAATTTTAGCTGCGCTCTGTTCTGGGACGTGCGTCGTCTCACATGTAATCGTGTTACATTCTTCTGGTGGCGCAGCGTTGTTGTAAATGGTGACAATGCCGCCTTCTACTGGGAATTTGAGCATCCCATGCGCTGTGGATGGTACCGCGCGCAACGCCGAGATTCCTGACCTTCCAATGATGCCATTGTATGGCGAAGGAGATTTGATCACCATAAAGTTCATCCAGGCTGTCGTGGAGTGTTCCTTATTACCAACAGCGACTAGTAGGCGCAGTTGCCCCATAGGCCATATTTTTTCTCCTGTAAAGCCAGTAAGCGTAGTCGTGGCTGGACTTAACTGTCTTTGTATCTCAGGACGCAATCTCTTGAAGCAATGTTCATACATTATATCCGCTGATGCGCCCCCATCGACATACATGCGGTGGATGTCGTGACCCCCCGCATTTATTTCAATGGTAAGTGGTTCTGCCACTGTGTTGTCCGCGGTCAAGGTGGGGAAGGAGATTTCGCTTCCCTGAGAGAATTTCTGGCTCACCTTTTGCCTAGTCTTTCGCTGCCATGATTGTATCATGTAGATAGTATCAGCTTTTTCCTTAGGCGCTTCTTTCTTGCCTCCGGTTCTCTGCTTGTCTTTCCCCTCCTTAATATTTTTAACGAGGTGGTCCAATCTGCCTTCTTTCACTAGTTTCTCAATTAGTTGGCGTAATTGGACACACTCATTAGTGGTATGGCCCTTCTGTGCGTGATACTCGCAGTATCCGTTCCGTACGCGCCGATCCTCAGGGGTGCGCATAGGTGGGGGTCTTGGAAAGTTCGCACCTTCCGTCGCAAATATCTCCTTGGGAGTTTTTGTTAATGGGGTGTACTTGTTGTTTCCCCGTCCGACCCCTTGGGTGCGATAACTTTTGTTACGATTGCCACTCTGGTCATTGGATTGTCTCCTTGACTCCTCTTGTGACCTATAATTCGAGTAACCTTTCTTGCTATTCGCAGCCGCTGCTTATCCTTGGACGAAGGACCTTGTGCGCTTCATGAGCTCGTCAAAGGTTTGGGGAACCCTATCGTTTAACTTTTTTATCAAATCTGGGTTATTGATTGCGTTCATAAAACCCGATATTTTTAGTATCTCTGGGCACGCCTTGACTTGCATGCATTCGTCCTTATAGCGCTCCATGAAAGCGCTTGTGGATTCCCCTTGTCGTTGTTTTACCCTAGCGAGCTCGACAGGGTTTTTGGCGCACTTCTTCCTTTGAGTAAAGTTTAAACGAAACGCCTTTCGCAACTCTTCAAACCCACCGATGCTTCTGCGTGCAAGCTTACTAAACCAATTGCGCGCATTCCCTACTAATGTAGAGTTAAACATATGGCACCACACAGGTTGTGGCCAATTTTCGATAGTGGCTGTTGATTCAAAAATTTTTAGGTGATCATCAGGATCACCTGTCCCATCATATGTTTTGACATTAGCAGGCATGCGCCTTCTCTTATTTTCCGAAAAATCGCTGATGCGCCTAGTAAACGCATCAACTTTTTGGCGACGCTAGGGAAGAGACATGTCTTCGTCTTCCTGGTCGCGGTATTTTCCCCTTGATTTCCAGTGTCCGGTTTCTTTGTCCTCGTTGTCCGAGGAGTCACTTGAGGGTGAGCTTACTCTTTTGCGACGCTTGCGTCGACTATTATCGGAATCTGAGCTTGTTCCTCTGCGGCGCTTGCGCCGACTATCCTCGGAATCAGAGCTTGAAGGGCTTTCACTTGGGGAGCATCGTCGCCCAAGCCTATCATGAACCCTGCGACTGCCAAGCCTAGTGTGGACATTGGCGCGCCGTTCCCCATCCTTATGCTCCTCCAGATGCTGAAAGTCGGCTGCTTCATCATCCACAACCTTCCTTCCAATCCTGGTAAACACTGGGTGTTTGCGGCTATCCTTCTCGCGTCTTTCCTTTCGGTGGCGCGCGGTGGGAATGCTTCATCCTCAGGGTCGAAGTTGAGCCTGGCGTGCAGAATTTGGCTTGACCTCTTTTTTGCCTCCTCTCGCATTAGCGCAGCCAAGGCTTCGTAGTTTTGAGATACGAAATCACTTGGCGCTAGTTTGGGCGTGACTCCTTCTAGTGCGAGGGAGTCTGTTTCTAAAACAAGATCCTTGTTTCGGATTGGCGCATTTGGTGGTTCAGTGAAGTTTATTTCTGGCATGGTGAGAGGAGTGCGCTGTATGTCTACCGCGCTAGTACTTGTTGTAGTAGCATTGGTAGTCATAGTGAGCGGTTCTATTGAAGTAAAGAGCAGATCTGAGTACGATCCTAAGTTTCTAGGCGCACTGGTTGTTCCAGAGGTTTGCTTAGAGGCCGCATCAGTTTGCTGTTTCTTCCCTAGTAGGTCGTCATGCGTTTTCTTCGCATGCGGAGTCCGCTGATTTCCGTGCTTCGTCATTCTAGTTCTTAGGAAAGCTCTTAGTGTAGGGTCCCACGGATGGCGCCACTTGTTGATACAAAAGTTGGGCGTTCCTTGATTCCGTACCAATCAGATCTTAATGCTTGAGACCTGCGCACTAAGAAAAACCAAAAGACACCGTTAGGCTTATCGTGGGATTGTCTCCCACGATTATCCTCCGGCGTGAGAGTAAGTAATCGGTTTTAGGGTTTGTAGAAGAGTTAGGGTTTGTAAGTCGTACCTTTAATGAGAGTCGAAGGACTCTTTATATACACACGAAGCCCTAGTTGGTTTCGTGTTCCTTACCCTTCGCGTATCCCACCTAAGTCGGCTACTTGATATACATCCCATAAATAAGAGATATCTTATATCAAAGTCGTAAATAACTTCGGGCTTGGGCTATCGTGAGCCCAAACCGTTATCATAATAGCCCATTCGTGATGGGTACGAGTCCATTCATGATGGACTTAAGTGTGGGTCGGGTTCGTGACCCGAATGCGGACTATACGTCATCAATACCCAACAAGAGTGTTTTCATACCTGCCTAAAACAGATTCCATCACCTCCTTAGGGAGTTTAGTATCATGATTAGCTACCCGATCTTCATTAATAAACTGCCTAAAGTTCACCTTGCGTGAGGTACGATTGGCATTGAGCAAAGAAGCAAAAGAAGTAGAAGATTCCACTCCCGTTGCCTTAAACTGAGTTTTAACACCAACATCACACGATTGCTCACCAACATACTCATTAAAACCAGAAGTAGAGTCATTAACATTCCATGGACCAGAATTGTGCTTAATGGTATTCGTACAACCAACTTCTTTAACAGGCGACGAGCTAGCATACGGTAGGTTAGAAATCGGATCAGAAGGATCAGCCATATGGTATACTTTAGATACACCAATAGTGGCTGTTTGTTCAACAAAAGCATCACCACTATGACCACCAGATGCGACATTACCACCAAGACCATATGTGACTTTAACACCATCAATAACACTAGGAGCTGTTGTTGTATCATGACCAATAGATGCGAATGTAGTAACACTACAAGCCTTGTCACTATCAGGTCCCAAACTAGGGTTCATCGTTGAAACCATGTTCAACTCACCAAGACTAGTTGAGATATTCGTTGTATTAGCATCATCATCAGGTCCTAAACTAGGGTTTTTCAAAACCCTAACAGCTTTTCTTGGCTGAGTCACACCGGAATTCCCATCATCAAGACCTTTTAATCGTTTCATTCTAGCATTCAACGCAGCAACATCAACATTTGTACCTTTAGTTCCACTCAAATTCGTACTAGCAGCCGAATTATCCCTATTAGTTTGATCAGCCAAACTAAAGGTTTCACCCTTTTTCGTATTATCCTTCATACCCAACAGATTTGTAGCCTTATTCCCAACGTTACCATCAGATTTGTCATCTTTAGAAGCACTATTATTCAGAAACCCTTTATTCATCTCTCTTACACCACGTCAAAAACACTAACAAGAAGAAGAGAACAGTAGCAGCAACCATATGCAAGCGAACAAGATACAAAGAAAACCCTAACTAAAAAAGTTAGGGTTTAACCGTGCGCACCCAAACACTAACCCCCAGCCATATGATATTCGATTAGAATGATTAAAACTAAAGATTATGATCAATCGAACTCACAATAAATATGCAAAACCAAGTTAAACAAACCGATTAGGGTAAGTCGGTTAGAACCCTAACAAATCGACTTAAACAGGAAACCAAAACTTTGTGATTAAAGAAACGAATCTGAATCAAGGTTATGATAAAACAAGAATGTTAATCACTCCCTTAACGCATATCGCAACAAAAACATAAGTAGTTTAGGCAGATTAAGTTTGAGGCCGATTTAAAAAATCAAAACCCTAGAGATCGATTTCACCAAAAAACCCTAAAACAAGTAATTACGCAAACTAATCTAATAAAAATAATGAAGAACACGAATGTTGATCATACACTATAGCAAATCGTTGCAAAACCAAAAAGTAGGACCGAGAACATGACTTAAAAAAAAACCCCTAAGTCCGATTCTCTCTGTGGCGAAAAAAATGAATCCCTAACATTCGATAAACACTTTCTTACGATTCTATCATAAACCCTTAATGTTTAATTCTCCATTCACGTGGGTCGGTTGAATCTTACTGGTTTGTTTTGATCGTGGGTCGGTGTGATTGTTATATTCGTTTTTTGTTTGCGTTGGTAACTTTTACTTCATTGCTACCTTCCGAATTATCTTATTGGTCAATCCTTTTTAGATTCATTAACGTGGGTCGGTGTTTTCTAATTCTTAATTTTGATCAATAGTGGGTCGGTTGGGTTTCTTTATTATTATCAAATCGTTGATATCATGGGACCTGGATAGATTGCTTTGGCGCTTTCAATAAAAACCCTAACTTTTAGTTAGGGTTTCTTTATTTAGTTATGTTTGTGCATGCATGCTGTGTATTCTTCGTTTGGTTTTATTTACTGAAGTTGGGTTTATTGAGAGATGGATAAAGGGTTCCTTAACAAGAATAGCGCATCTAAATCTGCTGCTACGGATATGAAGTTGGTGGGTAAGATGTCGTCTGGGCAAAGTGGTACTAACACTTCATCTTCTAGTTTGGCCGATCAAACTAGTTCTTTTTTTTTTTTTTTTTTTTTTTTTTTTTTTGTGGGTAAAGGGGAGTAATCCTGCACCCTGGTAAGTATATTAAACCAAAAAAATTAAGTACAAATGGAATATGACTGAAGTACCATATTAACCTCAAGCTACAAGGCTTGATAAACCCCTAAAACTAGTGCTTATGACATGCCATAAGCACTTACAACTTTAGAAACAATAAAACTACTATGAAGACAAATTACTTCTTGCTGAGACCTTGGAGCTTGATATCATATATGTCGTAGAAGGCATTCAAGTTCCCTGGAAGATCATCAATTTGGTCCGCATAGTCATCATAGTCATATTCAAGGTCATTACCACCTCCAAATAAGTTGACGGACTCATCAAAAGTGTTAACAACCTCCTCATCACTATCAGAATCAACAATATCTCCCACCTTAGAGAAAGGGTTTACTCTTTTAGTGGCAGAGATAGATGGAGAACTAGAAGGAGCAGGCTTGCCAGACGCACCCTGCACCTTCTCTTTAACAACACTCACAAGCGGATCTTGTGATTCATTCACCTTTGCTTCCAATGTATTCCCATCAGCCACATCCTTAACCACTTCTTGAGTAGGAATACCCAAGTCATCAATATGTCAAGTTTGGGGGAATCTTGTTCAAAAACCCTTCGCTCACAGATCTATTTGCTCCTTGTGGTATTATTAAAAGATCTGTTGGTTCAATGGTTATAGTTAGGGTTTAATAAACCCTATTTTTCAACTCCGTTTGATTTTTGTCATCGGGGTGGTTGTTGGTTAGGGTTTGATTAAACCCTATTCTTCGTCTATGGTATGGTCTGCTTGTCATATGCTTTTAACTGTACCATGGAGGTAAGAGTTGCTATCCTGATCGCTGTTTGGGTTTTGTGGTGATGCTGCAATTGTTTTCTACCTTTCGTGTGATCATGGTGGCTGCGGGTTTGGTTGTGGTTGTGTTTCGTTTGCTGGTTGATAGGGTTTTAATCCTATTTGATGGTCGATGATGCGTGATACCACAACTGCTAAATGGAAGTTAGGGTTTAACCCTATTTGTTGACTGTTGCTGCATACTACCAGACCAGGTGGCGTCTCTAGAACTGGTCGTTCAGAACTGGTTTACATTGATCCGTTCCATCAGACTTGGTGTTATGTTGTTGTGGTCGCTGGAAGTTAGGGTTGGAATACCCTATTTCTGTCATCACCACTGATCCTCATGCTACTGGTTTGACTTGTGTGAAGATTGGATGTGTGATGATCTGTTCGGGATAAGTATAGTAGACCTGGTGTGTTATGCTTCGGTTATATCTATTGGGTCTGCTATACGTTGCGTTGAGATTCTGATTGGTTGATCTTCTGGTTGGAGCTTGACGTTTGGGTTATTGGAAGTTAGGGTTGTCATAATCCTATTATTTGAGTATACGATCTGAATTGCTTGGTGTTTCTTGAATACTGGGCAATATAATTACTATTGCAGCTGCAGTTGATCGTATTATGACGTTAGGGTGTTTTACCCTATTGTTTACTGAGCTGCTGTTTGGATGATCTTATGATCCTTGCGGTTTGGTTTATTGGTAGTTAGGGTTTCTTTAAATCCTATTATTTTGTGTAAGTTAGGGTTTCGTAACCCTATTTTTCGTCTATGATTGATCAAGACACATTGAGTTACATTCTTAGCTATAGTTTTACTTCATTAAAACTTGTAGCAGATGAGGGGTTGGATCAAGTCGTAGTATTGGTTTGGTCCTTTTTGGATCAATGGAAGTTCTTGGACGTTGGTGTTGAACTCGCTGTACATGCAATGAAGACCATTGATTATCGAGTGCTCTCTATGGTAGTGGTTCATACGGATCTGGTTGTTTTTTACATTTTAATTGTAATTGAAATGTAATTTGTTTGTTTGCTGCGTTTAGCAGCTTGGTTATCCTGCGTTTAGCAGTAGTTTTGCTTAGTTACATTTGTAGAGTCAAATCGCCTATGTAACGGGCTGAGGGCATGGGAATCACCCGTGCCATTTGTACTTCAATATTTTTTGGTTAATCTATTTACCAGGGTGCAGGATTACTCCCCTTTACCCAAAAAAAACTGATTGGATGTAACAACTTTTGTTCCACTCGTACTCGCCACATCAACAGCCTTCTTCTTAGTGACATCCACTTTCTTAGGTTCAGGAGGAGCCTTTTTGGGTTGGTATTGAAATTTCTTACCCACAACAGGTTTAGTGAAACCTCCTTGACCCGGAGCAACTAGACCACCTTGTTTACCCTTCTTCTTGTTGGCAGGCCGATCAAACTAGGTTGTCTAACGATGATCTTGTTCAAAGTGTTGCTGCTCGGTTAAGGAGGTTGGGTGGGTATAATGTAGGCATGGGTGATGTTCCGGTTAGACCATTACGTGATCCAAAGTTTGATGTGGTTAAGGGTCCACCTTCTATTCCTGCTGCTGGTTCGGGTAAATCTGTTCATGCTACTCCTAATGCATTGTTTGGGCAGCCTACTGGTGTGGATGGTGCCTCTAATTCAGGTAATACTTTTGATGAGAGTGGCAGTTTGGAATCGAATAGTGATACTGCTAGGGTTGTGCAAATAGCCCCCATTGATGTGTCAAATTTCAAATACCATATGGCTAATCCGTCTAATCCAATATCAGATTTAGCATACTCTAATGAACCCATTGTAAGCAAATCCGGATCTTGTGTATTGGGTAATAATAACGGTATTGATCAGGTGGTATTGGACGCGTGTAAGATGTTTAATGAAGCAATGCATGATGCTGCTATTAAGAATGCGGAGATTAACCATGGGGCTGCTAATACTTCCTGCGGTACTAATTCTTTTGCTAATGTGGTGAATCCAGGAAGGGTTACTAGGAAGGTTAACTTTCGTGCTTTGGTGAATGAGACTCGTGTTGATATGTTTGGGATTAGGATGTTAGGGTTATTCAATAACCTTATTATTCTTTTTCTCTGATCCATATTGCGCCATGTTACACTCCTATCTAGGTTATTATTTTTTGTGAACTAATAATAGCAGTTGCAGTGGATCGAGATTTGTTGGGGCTGAGTTGAAGCGTCGTGCTATCTTTCTCGAAGCTTCAAATCAGAGTTATGAAAGTCAAGTTTGGGGGTATTCTTGTTCAAAAACCTTCGTAGCTTATGGTAAGGCATTGGATTCCTATGATATGGGGTGGCGGACTATCCTCGGGTGTTCTTTCTTTCCATATTATACGTAATTCTTTGTGGAAGTGAATGTGGAACACCATAATGATTTAGAAGACCCAAGTGCTTTACCTGAGTAGTATTGTATTGTCATATGTAATTTAATCATTTTTGGTAGTTCCTTTCGTTTAAGTTTTTTGTAAGTTATAAGAATGGCATGTCCTTCTTATATAGTGGTTTGGTTTGTTGATCTTTGCATGTAAGTGCCTATGTAACGGGCTGAGATATGGGAATTCACCCATATCCTTTGTACTTAAATGTTTTTGGTGTAATACATTTTACCAAGGTGCAGGATTACTCCCCTTTACCCAAAAAAATGAGACTCGTGTTGATAACCATGATACCTTACTACCAAAGGCTGCTGATGTGGCTAGTACGAGTGGAACGATGATTTCTACATCTAATCAGTTTGATGCCCTTAGCATGGATGATACTGATGATTGTGGTATTCCTACTAATGAAGTGAGTAAAGATGTGGATTCTGGTAGTACAATGAAAGCTAAGGAGGGTGAGTTGCAAAAGATTGGTAATGTATCACAAGAACCGATTGTGAGTGATCTTAAAAGAGAAGGAACATGTTGGGGCTTTTAAGCCTAGTCCTTCTTTTTCTCCGTCTACTTCTTCTCCTAAGAGAGTTAACCCGTTCTCTAAGGTTGGAGAGATAGTCGATTCAGATAGTGAGGAAGAAGAGGTTGTTAACACTTTTGATGAGTCAGCTAACTTATTTGAGAAGCCTATGGATTTCCTCTCATCGATAGGTGGTGGACATGAGCTTGAAGATTACTATGATTATGATGACTATGTGGATCAAGTCTACGATCTACCAGGACAATTGGACGCTTTTTATGATATGTATGATATCAAGCCCCAAGGTCGTGTTAGGAAGTAGTTTATTGTTTTCCTAGTTGTCATGTTTGCTTATGTTTAGTGGTTTATTTCTTGTACTAGAGGAAGGTAAGTGTCTTGTTATGTAAGCTCTTTCGCCTATGTAACAGGCAGAGATATGGGATTTCACCCATATCCTTTGTACTTAAACGTTTTTTAGTGTAATACATTTACCGGGTCTTTTGACCTTTTACCCAAAAAAAAAAATCGTTGCAAAACCACATGGAATAGAGCAGATTTTGGAAAAAACGATTTAGAGTTTGTTAGGGTAGAGAGAGAATCGTACTAAGCATTTTTTTTTTTTTTTACAAAACCTTTGATTTATAGATATTCTAAAAGAATATAAATTGCCCTTTGAAAGTAATAGCCTAATTACTTTGAAATATCAAATACAGTGCATATGGTAGCCCGCGCAGGGCAGTCCAATATGGGTCCGTCATCCCAATAGATCTATTCACAGCATTTGTGTTTACATGCATGTAATTAACGGTTCATGATAAAAGGGACTTCCAGGCTATGGGGAACACTTAGCCAACAATAAAATTAGGAACACATACAGTTTCAAATAATTGTGATCATAAATATTTATAGCATGTATCTCCCCCACGGAGTTTGTAAAATAATTAAAGTAAAAATTGGGGCTATAAACTCACAAATGATGAAGTGGTAATAGAAACCGGAAAAGTGTGCATGTCGAGAAAAGCCGCAAAAGTCACAAATTACCTATAGAGGTGGCAATTTGTGCCCAAAAATGAAAATAATGGGCTAATTTTGACTACTTTGTAAAAGATTTGGGCACATTTAGCCCCATCCTTTTTTTGAAATGGGCACATTTAGCCCATTCAAAAGTTAAATGGGCACAAAAGGCACATATTTTCTCTCAATTAGAGAACATTATAATCATTTTTGAAAAAAAACTTATATATATAATATATTTAATTTTTTAAATATAAATGCGGTATTACGTTTAAGGAATTTATTTCGTCATTTTCGGTCTTCTATAAAGCGATTTGTATAACATGTGCCCGTTTAGCCCGTGCCCATTTAGCCCGTGCCCGTTTAAGCCCGTGCCCATTCTATCCCGTGCCCGTTCTAGCCCGTTCCCGTGCCCGCCCGGCCCGCCCGTTTTGCCACCTATAATTTACCTATAATAAATATAACACGACTTAGACTCGGGGAAATAATATGTGACGCTTATACTTAAGATTTTATACAGCGTTTAGACTTATAATACCATAAGTTAATTTAGTTAAGAGTTTTATAACAAGTCGCGGGTCAAAAAGAAATTTGTATAAGCTTATACGGGTTAAAACACAAAGCTAATGGAATATTGATAAAAATACCGCACTAATCGGGTCGCCATTTCAAAACCATGAAGGCTAAAATTATGAACTTTATATGCTTGGAAAGGGATGACTCTGAACCTTTCAAAAACCAAGGCCTCACTTAACTGAGAATTTCATAACTAGGGTGAAATTACTAATTTACCCCTGTGTCTTAATGTTGGAAGTTCCAGCACTCAGTTAGGCTTAAGAAAATTGGTAGATCTTTTGATCTACAGGTCCAATGGTCTTGAAACCAATGGGAAAAGTTTTCTATATGTCTTAGATAAAACTTTCATGTTTTGACCAAAATAAGATTCTAGGCAAAATTTTGGAGCAATTGGCCTTTCAAAACTGATATACATTTCTGGACAACTTTTAGTGTAGATTTTCTCAAAAGTAATTAGGTAATGAAGAGTCAAATCTTTTTATGCATATGTTTACATCATATTTATCCAAAAATATCAGTGGGCATCTTTTATAAAAAGCTATTTTCATGCATGTTCAAGATCGAACCCGATCTAGCCTAAAATCATGATCTTAAGTGCCCATAGTTTACCCGATCTTTCAATCCATCCAAAAACCGATCTAGCCAAGACCCATACTTCATTTAGACCAGAGAATAGATGTTTCAAAACCACCAAAAATCTCAGTAGGTCACTCAATAAAATCCATTTTTGATTACTAGTTTACTTTGACACATAAAATGACTATAAAATCGTGTTTTTCCTAGTCTTAACTACACTATATGACCAACCATCAACAAATCCAACCAAAAAAAATCCCATCCTCGTTTACATGACTTCAAGAATATAACAAAATACATATTATCTCAGATCCAATAGGTACATAAACTATTAATGTAAGAAAAATAGAGTTGGGGTTCAAAAACCTGTTTTTATGACTTTTTCGGGTGCAAGATGGATATAAATCGTCTTGCACACTACCTACCTTCAAGAAACCTCCAAGTATGAAGATGATGATGAGTGGGCTGAGATGACTTCAAAATTATATGGGTGCTTTTTGGTGAGAAGAATACCACACACTTGTTATAGATGAACATGGGTAGCCTTTTCAAGCTTAAATCTTGAAAAATATAAGATTTTTGATGTGGTGGTTGCATGGTGGTTGGATTTCTAAGGGAGGAGGGGAGGAGAAACACACAAAAAACCTAATGAAATGAAGAGTGTGTGTGTGAGATGAGGTATTGAGAAAAGAGAAAGAGTGTGTGAAGGGAGGTAATGAATGCTAGTCTTGAAAACACAAAATCCTTAAGTGTAAAAGTGGTTTTGATATAACCAATGGGGTTTTTTTTTGGGTAAAGGGGAGTAATCTTGCACCCTGGTAACATTACACAAAAAAACGTTTGAGTACAAAGGATATGGGTGAAGTCTCATATCTCAGCCTGTTACATAGGCACTTACAAGCAAAGGTCAATAGACCAAACCACTATATAAGAATGACAGGCCATTCTTATAACTTACATATTAAACTAACAACCTATAATGAATATACAAGAGAATAAAAGGCAACTACAACAAATAAAAGCATAACCCTAAAAAATTCTCTTTCTCCCATGGAGAAAACCAGCCGCCTCCCCCTCTTCAATTTCCGGCCATAACACCACCTAAAAATGTCTTCTCTACCCTCTAATGATCTTTTTCGTTGTAGGGTATGCAATACGTTGGATGGGTTGTGTTTATATCTAAAAGGGATGGCAGCTGTTTCTCATCTTTTTTATATATCTTCCGAAATCTCCATGGAAATTGGTTTCCTACACTTAAATTGGCTCACCCTTACTATACTTTAATTGGTTTCCTACAGATCCGTCCTTCTTGGATGTTTTGTAGTGTAATCGCTTTTTCTTTAGGGTTTCGATTTATGGTTGATCGTGGTCTGATTCATTCTTATTTTTCTTTATACGATCTGGTGGTTGCTGTGCTATTAATTGCGAAACCCTAATTTTAGGGTTTCATATATTTCATTTGTTGGTACGTTCTAATGCAAGTGAACCCGATTAGGGTTTCTTTGGTGACTGTAAGTTAATCTGCAGATGTTAGATATTGGGACGTGGGTTTATTGAGAGAGATATAAGTCATGATTTGTGGGTATCTTGTTCAGAACCTTCCCGTTGCAGATCTATCATTAGGTCTGTCGTGGTAAGTGGGTTTTGGAGAGGGTTGTCTCATTACCTGTTCGTATTTTTCGTATACCAGAACTGGTGATTTTCTGTTTTGTTCATTCTTATTTGGGCTGCTATACGAAAAGTTTAGAAGTTAGGGTTTTTGGAAACCCTATTATTGTTTGGTTATTCGATGTCTTGTGTACTGCTGCTGCTGTTCGGTTTGCTGTGTGAAGCGTGATAGTGGTGGTAGTATAATTAGGGTTTCTTGTATCCCTAGTCATCGTTTAAATTGCAAGTGTGGCATGCTGCTACTGTTCGTTTAAATTATTAACGTGATGGTGCTGCTACTGTTTGTTCAGCGACTATGTTACATGGTCATCATATTATGGTATTGGCTGCTGGATGGAACGGGTCTCTGCTGGAAGTCAGGGTTCTTTGAACCCTATTATCATGTATAGGAATTAGGTGATAAAACAGATGTTTGGTATGTATCATTCTTGCTGATGCTGTTATCTCCTACCATTGGTGTAACTATGGCTTTCATGGATCTTTATTTGGGTATAGGAGCTACTC
Organism: Artemisia tridentata subsp. tridentata; assembly: GCA_021014915.2. Classification (NCBI taxonomy): domain Eukaryota; kingdom Viridiplantae; phylum Streptophyta; class Magnoliopsida; order Asterales; family Asteraceae; genus Artemisia; species Artemisia tridentata. The sequence goes on from CP139502.1 coordinate 207,154,227, forward strand.
TGTTTATTTTTTCCTATCCCGTATTTGACCATATTAGTCATTCATGTAAGTTAGGGTTGTTAAACCCTATTTTCGTCTATGATTGATCATGATACAATGGGTTTCATTTTTAGCTAGAGTTTTACTCCGTAAAAACTTGTAGCAGATGAGGTATTGGATCAAGTTGTAGTATTGGTTTGGTCCTTTTGGATCAATGGAAGTTCGGTGTAGTTGTTTGGTGTGGATGGTGCTGCCCTAGTACTACCATGGATGAAACTGCATCGTTGAAGGTTATGGACATCTACGATGACTTTTGAGAATCAAGTGCTTTATCTAATTTGTAATTTTATAGTCGTTGTAGTCTTTATGTTCATATATTAGTTATAAGACTGGTGTGTCACTCTTATATAGTGGTTATTTGTTAGTGTCCTAAGGGACTTTGTGTTTATTCATGTAAGTGCCTATGTAACGGGCTGAGATATGAGATTTCACCCATATCATTTGTACTTAAAAGTTTTTTGGTTAATCTATTTACTAGGGTGCAGGATTACTCCCCTTTACCCAAAAATATAATGACTATACAAGTGAATACGAAAATGAGAATTAAAATCTTGCATCACTTAGGTAACTCTTAGCCATAGTCATCATAGAACTTGAAATCAACTTCCATGCGATTCAGAAAACCACCCTGTAGTATAAATCATCCATGAGGCACGTCTAGAATCCACATAGAACTTGAACTTACACGAGTAAACCTTAAAAAACGTGCATGTGATAGCAGCAAATAAAGTAGAATCAAACCCGAAGCATTAGGGTTACAATCATGTTCATCATCAACACATGACCTGCTTACACAACTTACAATACCGGCATAAAAGACCCAATAGATCCTTCATGTCTTAGAACAAACGAACCAATCATAGTAACTACCAAATAACTCAGATTGATCCGACTTACATACTAATCCGCGGCTCCGATGATCACATGAAGGGTTAGAAAATATTATTTTCAGCAGCTCCACCAAACCCTTACACCGAACCAAGCTAGCCACACTAATGACTATGGTACGAGTCATGGCATTATCAGCAATCACAAGGAGAGCTGAACTCATAAACGAACTAGTCCCTACCATAAGATCACTAGCAATAGGGTTAAAAACCATGACTTCCATGTATACCAATCGAACAGATCCAAATCAAAGAGGACCTGTTTAACATCATACAAGTCGAAACAATAGGGTTAAAAACCCTAACTTCCAAATCGGCCAGGTCTGGTACGTTCAGGAGTGAGAATACATGAAAAACACCAGCAGCTGGTCATACGCATCAAAGATCACTAAATAGGGTTAATACCCTAACTTCCAGTACAAACACACGATCAATACTACCAGGCCTGATAATCGAACCACCAGATCTGATCGTACAAGCAATGACCTCCAAATAGGGTTTAACCAAACAGATGGCCCAAAACAAACATCACGCCATAGGTTTTTGAACAAGAACCCTACAAACTTGACATTCATCTCTCTAAAACCCACTTACAATCACATGAATTCGGATATAGAACCTGAAGTTCACGAATAAAGATCAAACAAACCCTTAAGAAGGTTACTTGCCACATGTACCACCAAAGAACCAAACGCTAAAGGATTTGGGTTTCATTAGCATTGAAGATCAGATCCAACCAGGAGCAGCCTCAAATGTATAACAATAATCGACCAAAGGCTCATATGATCATTCCCAATAAGATGAGGCGGTTTAAGATAACCGCCATTAATGAAACCAGATCTAGGAACGATCAGCAAAGAACAGCAAGAACAAAACCCTAAGTAAAAGAAACGATCACTATAGAACAGATTTAGGGTTTCGATCATGGAAATAGGGATGATCAAAGTATAAAACAATAAGATAACCGACCCTCCACCCTAACAAACCAGATTCTAGGTTGTTAATTCAATAATCCCAATAAAGATTAAAGAAAAAACAAATCGGATAGGAAGAATTTTGGCCAGATTTGCTAGGGTGGGGGGGGGGGGGGGCTGGAGATCGCCCCTAGTGAGAGAGAAAAATAGGGTTTTTTTTTTTTTTTTAATTATTCATATAACCAATGGGGTGGGGGCTCTAGCTCCGGTTTTTGGCTCAAAAGAGGGTATTTTATCTTACTTTTTTGTGTAAAAACATAAGTATAAAGTGTATGTATATCATACCTAAGCATTAGACAAAAAGGTAGATGTATAAACGTAAAACGTAAGGTCTAAAACGCAAGTGTAAATGGTCGGATTAACATAGAAGTTGTAAAATGTAAAATGAACTTATTTTCAAATATATAGACTCTTAGTAGCTTTCTATTAGGCGGATGTGAGTGTTGGTCATTAAAAAAATACAAAACATACGATTTACGCGATTTTTGGGTTTATCGGGTAACGTGGAAGTTAAAACTTATAAAATGTCATAAAAGTAATATTTTTATAAAAATATTACATTTAGTTTAAAATGACTAAATTTGATTTTTCATGTATTTCCCGAGCCTTCCGGAGTATTATAATATCGTTAAAACTTAAAATGCGAGCCGAAAACGCGTAAAACGTAAAAAGTGCAAATTTCGCGTAGAAATGGAAAATTAAAATATTTCATATGAAAATAAGTATGTGGGGGAACTAAAATGTATAAACAGGTAGACTGGACATAGTCTAAATTAAGTTACGAGTTTTAGTGTACATGTTACGACGTACGCGGGTAACTTTCCCGGCAAGAGTTAATTTACTTAAAATAGAATAATAAGTAATTAAAAATAGTAAAAATAATGACATGAAATTTCATGGTTGTTACATATTATGCGTTAAGTTGAGACTTTTGATTCAAACGATAATCCCAAAAGCATTTTTTTTTTAAGTTATAAAATTTGTTTTAACAAAAATTGAAAAATGGAACAATGTAAGATTTTAGAAATTGATTATCTTTTAAAGTCAAAAGCTTTTAAGTAATTAATTAACTTAATCGAATTTTATAAAAATCGGCTTTAAAAGAGCCTTGTGGATTATTGTTTTTTGAATTAAATTACTTTCTTTTTCGAGTTTATTGGGTAAACGCAACCGGTGACAACTAAACTTGATTTAGCAATTAATTTAATCCAAGGGTCCAATTTCTTATCTTAAATTATTAATCATCCAATCCAAATTATCAATTAGTCATCACTAAGAATCAACCATAATCCAAACAAGTATATTTCCTCCTTTATATTTTTGCCCTTATCATTTTAGCCTATCTCGTAGTTTAATCCTTAGCTTTCCTTAGTTTTTATTGCCTTAGGTTCCCTTTAGTTTTCCTTGTAGTCTATAATTAAAGGCCAAAAAATATCGATATCTAAGCATCAAATGAAAAACTAAAATGCAAGTCTTAAATTCATCAATCCTTTAGAACGAGAATCCGGGAGATCAATACTTACCCCGATACTTAGGTATTTAGGTTCGTATCCGTATCTTTCCCTCATCCTTATAAATAAATTTTTGATAGAAAAACGACTCTTTCAGTCATAATGCCATATTATTTTGTTAAAATATCAGTGTTTCTGTAGAAATTACAAAAGTTTAGTGTTTTGCATACTCTAGATTTTGTATTTCAATATCTCTTCTTGTGACTATGTGAAAGAGTCGTTTTTCGATCAAAAATTATTTGTAGAAATGGAAAGATTATACAAACCTAATTACAAAAGTATCTTGGTAAGTATTGATCTCCCGAGTATCGTTTCAAAGGAGTGGTGAATTTGAAATACGCCAGTCAAGGTTGTTTGATACTTAGTAGTCATAAAAGTTTTTTTTTTTTTTTTTTTTTTTTTTTTTTTTTTTTTTTTTTTGCGTTTTTAATATATTAAAACTAACGCAACTAAGTTATCTAAAGGAAAGCTAAAAACTAAACTAATACTAAGGGATATGTTTGCCTAGAAATCGGTGGTAAATAGTTAGGATTAAGATTGGTAAACTAAAACTCAAACAAGGTTAATTTATTCTTACGGTTGCGTACTTCAATCTTAACCCTTATTCGCGTACATTAAACCACTTAGTTGATAATCTAGGTTAAGATATTGACTACTAGAGAGTTTTATCTTTTTCAACGGCTTTTGCCCGTCAAATTAGATAAAAACATTCTAAGTAAACCATAAGTTGGATGTCTCCCGTTAATGGCTACTAGACTAAATTAGTCGTTTTATAGTAAAAGTTAGTCTTGTGAATTCAATGCGCGTCTTACTCACCTTATCTTGAGTTAGAGTTCTCTTTCAAGAGTAAGGCACCAAAACCGATCAGGCGGACCTTTCACGAAATTTTTGATCAAGACACACTTAAATCCGCAAAATCTATCCGTTACCAAAAACGGCTAACCTAAGCTCTAGTCAATAAATTAACAACTAATATCACCATCAACAACTTCTAACCGTAATCCTAACTACCTAACCACGCATTTGATGACTGTGCAGATTAGATCTACGATCTTCCAGGGCAATTGGATGCATTTTATGACATGTATGATATCAAGCTCCAAGGTCTTGCTAGGAAGTAATTTTGTTTTCGTAGGTATCAAATGTTATCTTGTGAGTAGTGGTTTAGTATCTTGTTTAGAGAATATGAAGTATCTTGTTATGTAAGCCTTTCTGCCTATGTAACGGGCTGAGATATGGGATTTGTTGGATCGATATACTCTGACCAAACTAACTTGTATCTTGTCTACGGTTTAACAACTTTGAATGAATTCAAAACTATTAATAATGAAACACTGATATACTTTGCTAAGTATGCGGAATCTACTTCAACAAAGCTAAGAAGAATTAATAAACGACTTTGAATATTATTAAAACCTTGAACCTGCTTTCTTACACAGATTCACTAACAAACTCTAAACTCTAATACTTCTAATAATCGTATATCTCTAATCGCCTTTTTTCTAATGCCAACCTAGGGATCCTTTTATAGGCACAAGGAAAACCCTAGTCGGTTTACAAACTTGAATAACAAGTAATTCTAATTATAACTCTAATTTAATACGAACATTCTAGAATTACACATTAGTCCTTAAACTATTTGCATAGCAGTCCTTTAACGAGCAGCAGTACTTTGACTAATTAGCAGTACTTTGACTTGAGTAGCAGTACTTTGATATTTCATAGCCCAACAATCCTCCCCTAACTTGAATTCTACTTGCTTGATTTCAAGTTTCTTTGTATATCTTTAACTTCAACACTTTATCTTCAAGGAAAGGTTGTTTCTTTGAAATCTGACTCGTTGTTGTTTTGTCATCATCAATGCAATCAGTATCTTCAATCTTCATCAGCAACAATTCTTTTCAGCATCATATCTTTTCAGCAACTCAGCATCATATTGGCAATATGTACATCAGATCTTTAAAAGTTTCATACTATTCTCATCACTTCCAGGTGTGTTAACTCCTGTGAGAGGTGAATCATTGAAAACTTAATGGATTTTGATGTCTCTTTACCAAAGCCATTAACTCTGGAGTAGCCAATGTTTAGATTTAGGAAAAACCATGGTACATTGATAACCATATGATTTTTAGCAAATCATCAGCTATCAACGGATTTGAGTAGTCTTTACCAAATAGCCGTTTGCTTTTGGACTAGCTAGTTCTTTTAGTACAATCACTACCATGGTGAACTAATTACCATATAATGGTTTTCCACAGCCTTTACCACAAAGCCATTATCTTGTGGGCTAGCCAACTCTTCACTAATATAGATATGGTGAGTTGAAAACCATACACTTTTTAGTAAATTGCCAACTAAAAACGGATTTGATAATCACATCAGAGCCGTACCCTCATGATGAGTCAAACTCTTTCTTGTTTATTAAACATGGTGAGTTGATTACCATTTGTTGTTTAGTACAAGTACTAACACCATGCTGTTGCTTTCAAAACCATTTGTTGCTGTTTAATCTTTGTGCTTCAAAATGTTTTTGCACTTATCAAAAATTACTGATTTTATCAAAAGACTTTACTGGTTTTATGCTGCAAGCAGTACTTTGAGAAAGTACTGTCTGACCAGCAGTACTTTGAAGAAAGTACTTATTTTTCAAAAGATTTATATAATAATTAAACCATACCAGTAGTTATGCATTAATCTTCAGATTCAGTAGTCCACTTGATGAATAATTTTATGACCATCAATGCTACTTCATCTTCTTGTTCCAATTCCATTCCATGCTCTAATATCCTGATCATCAGATCTCTTGTGAGTGGATATCTCTGTTCTGCTAGCATATGAATCATAGTGCCATCTTCTAACTCCAAAACATGTATCCCAACTGACTCAAAGAATCTCCATCTGTTAATCTCCCAGTTGTCTTGATCTTCCCACAAAGTACTGTCCTTTGTTTCCTCTGTCTCCCAGATTGTTGTGAGATCTCCTAACAATATCAAACCTACTCCTTGTGGTGGAATATGCTCAAAATAAGTTTGCACTTGGAGATATAACTGAAGCATATCATCTCTATCAATCAGATGTAGTATATCCCATAATGAATTGAACACTCTAAAACTTCCATCTTGTCTATGAAAGATCAGATAATCTCCTTCTATAGATTCTACAACTGAAAAAGTAGATATCTTGGACTTCTTATCAGTATCTTCTTTCAATTTTGGATTCTCAAAGTCAACAACTCTAAGATAATTTCTCAGCTCATCAACTGTGTCTGTTCTTAATTCAACAGCTTCCTTGAACTTCTTTGATGGCTGTTCATCAGTGATTCTTTTTCTCTTTGAGCTTCTTGTAACAGCTCTTTCCTTTCTTTTATCTTCAAGCTCCTTATCTTCAAAAGAAATAATGCTTGCAAGATCTTTTTGAATAGCTTCTCTAACAGCATCATACAGATCCTTCATCTCTGTATATGTCAATCTAACTAAACCTGTATATCCTTGACCTTTCAGATAAGCCATCATATCATTCCTTTCTCTAGCTTTACTAATTGGCCTTTTTGATTGAACACTCTTCCTTGATTCTTCAGCATCTATCTCTGCTTGCAATATTCTAGCTGCTTCCTCATTTTTGGCAATCTGAATTTGTCTTAACTGTGCCAATGTCATCTTCTTCTTCTTCTTTTCTACCAAGATCCCTTTGCCTTTATCTTTTGGATCTATCTCTTGTGCAGGTTGAGAAGAAGTATGATGTTGTTGTTCAACCTCATGAATACTGATGCCTCTTTCACTTGACATATTAAGCATAATGTCAGCAATTGTTTCATCATCACTGTTAGTATGAGCTATAACATCTTCTTCCTGAGCTAGTTTAGAAGGGCCAACTTCCTCTTGAACTTGAATTGAAGGACCAATATCTTCTTCAAAATCTAAGGTTCTAGGTGTAATAGTGAATTGCCTCTCAGTACCTTGTTGAGCAGTACTTTCAGCTTCAGCTCCTTCCAAGTTTATTTCCTCAGTATCACCACTTCTTACTTCAACAGCAGCTTCTTCCAAATTTATTTGCTCTGTTTCATCACTCTTCCACTCAACAGTATCTTGAGGAATATTTTCAGGTGGTGTCCTCTGAGTATCATCCATAAATCCAGCATCTTGTTCAAAACCATGTTTAAAACCAGCATCTTCATTCAAATTTTCTAAATTCCTCCCCAATTGGAATGAAGATTGCTTCTTAGACTTTTTCTTCTTTGACTTAGAAATCTTCGTAGGTATCCTACCACTCTGCTTCTGAGACTTTACCCATAATCTATGGTGTTGAACTAGTGGCCAAACATACCTCTTCAATCTTTGAAACTTAGTCTTTAATTTGACTATCTTAGCAGCTTGAGCCTCACTCTCCTTTTTCAGCCTCTTTAACTCCCTTGTTAAAGCATAGTTGTCCAATTCTGCCTCTTCTTCTTCAAATTGCTTAGACATATTTGTGAAAGAATAATCATTAGGAGATGGTGGTTGATTCATACCTTGGTCTGACTCCTCATGAGTAGGAATGTCCATAGGAGCAGTATCTTCTCTAGTAGCAGAATGTGGAGAAGCAGTATCTTCTCTAGTATCAGAATGTGGAGAAGCAGTATGTTGAGAAGCAGTAGGTTGAGGAATACTAACTTCTCTAGAAACTGGAGACTCTTGGCTTGCTGATTCAGAATTTGCTTCTTGCTCTTGCTCTTGCTCTGCATCTCTAACAACTTGTGCAACTCCCAATATATGAGCAGTCAAAGGTGTGTTGGTTCCAGAAAACTTAACACTTTGTTTAGATAGAAAAGTAAACACCTTTGATGGAAGTTTGACAGTGGGTAAAAAACTTTGAGGTTTAGGGAGATCCTCAAGTTGATTGTTCAAGAATAACTGAACAAACCTTGGATACATCAAGAATGGTGAACCATTAGCAATATGTGTAAGCATACCATCCAGAATTAGTCTTGAAAAGTTGAATCTCTGATCTGTAGCCAAACCCACTAATGCAGATGCAATATTTTGACCAAATTGATCAAAAGAAGTACTCTTGGGACTCAAACAATGAAGTAGAACGTGAATGAGGTACTTCCAATGAGAACAAAACAAAGGCTTTTGAAAAGTAAGTTTCGTCAGATCGCCTTCATAACCTATATCACTTAAAGTGTCCCAAAGCACTTGTTTTTCAAAACGAACAGCCCCCCCTTCATCATTGAACATCAAAACATCCCTAATCGTGGCTTCAGAAATCCGAATAATTCGTCCAGCAACCGTAGCCCTAATCAACGAATCATCTTCAATCGTTGCAGTATCCCAAAATTCTTGCATCCAAGGACCAATAACATCAGGGTCAACTAAAATAGAGTAGTTGATGGAAGACCCAGTTAAGAAATCAATGATCGAATGAAAATCAATATTATCCCTTGTCTTGTCCAAATTAGCGATCATATTGTGTTTGCTAACAGTGAGTCGATTAGCCATGATGAGTGGTAGAGAAGAATTCGCTTTGAGTGTGTGTTTCGATAAAAAGATTGTGGTGTAAAAGCGAATGAGGGATCTCAAATACGGTAAAAGGCGGGGAAATAGGTGTGAGTTTCTTTAAATTGGATGGAAATAAATCAAACTCATAATAATAAAGTTACCGTTTGGATTAACTTATTATCTCCGCCGTAAGGAATTAATTAACCGTAGCCCCACAATTTTTGACCGTTGGAACAGTACGTCCACGTAAGCAGTATGTTGAAGCAGTACTTTGCTGAGGCAGTACTTTAAGCAATAAAGCAGTACGTTCCATCTTTTTATTCATAATCAATACTCCAAACTAAAACCAAGAACTTGTAAATGGTTCATTCTTAAGTTCTAACTAATAGCTTATGTTGCCTCCCCTCAAATACAACATATAGGCTAAACTAAACTACTAAAAACCAATACTTTCATTAAGAACTAAAAGAAAGTATACTAATGAATACTAAAGCCTCCCTTCAAATGTAGCCTAGTAGTTAATCATCCCAATACTCACAACTAAGTGGTTGAATCTTGAAACATCAAATCCTTTAGTGAGTAGATCAGCTACATTATCATCTGTGTGAACCTTAACCACATTTATAAGCCTGTGCTCATAACAATCCCGAATGAAGTGATGCCTAATCTGAATATGCTTGGTCTTGGAGTGATAAATTGGATTCTTCACAATGTAGATGGTACTCTCATTATCAATGTTGATAGGAGTATTTTTGAAATTGAATCCATAATCCAAGAGTTGATTTTGCATCCACAAAACTTGTCCACAACAGCTAGCAGCAGCAACATATTCTGCTTCAGTAGAGGAGGTTGCAGCAATGGTTTGCTTCTTACATTGCCAAGAGACTAATCTTCTACCAAGATATTGACATCCTCCTGAGGTTGATCTTCTATCATAGTTATCCCCTGCATAGTCACTATCTGAAAAAGCTTCCAAGTGAAAAGGTGACTCCTTAGGATACCATAATCCTAACTTTGGTTGATGCTTGAGATATCTAAAAATCCTCTTGACTGCATACATATGGGAAACCTTGGGTGTAACCTGAAATCTTGCACACAAGCAAACAGCAAACATGATGTCAGGTCTGGATGCAGTTAAGTGCATAAGACAACCAATCATAGATCTGTAAAGCTTGACATCCACAGCTTGTCCACTTCATCCTTGCTTAAGGGTTTATTTTTATCAATGGGTGTGGTGGCAGGCCTGAGATTTGGAAGGTCAAATCTTTTAAGTATGTCTGCAACATACTTTTCTTGGTTAATGAAGATTCCATCTCTTGTTTGTCTAACTTGAAGACCCAAAAAGAAAGTTAATTCTCCCATAGAACTCATTTGAAACTCCTTCTGCATAAGATCTTCAAATTCTTTCACCATAGACTTCTTTGTAGCTCCAAATATAATATCATCCACATATACTTGGACTAACATAATGTCTTTCTTATCCCTCTTGATGAACAAAGTCTTATCAATTGCTCCTCTCCTATAACCATGTTGTAATAGAAAATTTGAGAGTCTCTCATACCAAGCTCTGGGAGCTTGATGAAGGCCATACAGTGCCTTGATCACTTTGTAGACTTTGTTTGGATGTGCAGGATCTTCAAAACCAGGAGGTTGTTTAACATAAACTTCCTCAGAAATTGTGCCATAAAGGAAAGCACTTTTCACATCCATTTGGTAGACAGGAAATCCCATGTATGATGCAAAGGCAAGAAATAACCTTATTGCCTCTATCCTTGCAACAGGAGCAAACACTTCATCATAATCCACTCCTTCTTCTTGGCGATATCCTTGTGCAACCAATCGTGCTTTATTTTTGATAACATTCCCTCTTTCATCTCTTTTGATTCTGAAAACCCATCTTGTACCAATGACTCTTTTGCCATCTGGTAAATCACATAATACCCAGACTTCTTGAAGCTTGAATTGTAGAAGCTCCTCTTGCATGGCTTCAACCCAACTTTCATCTGCTAAAGCTTGAGCTACCTTCTTGGGTTCTTCTTGAGATAAAAAGCAAGCAAACAGGCATGTTTGTTGATCCTTGTGATTCATCCTGTTTTGTTTGTAAACAAAGCTAAGTAAAGCAGTATGTTGCTTAGAAAGTCCTTTAACTTTGTTTCTTGTAACCACTCCTGAAGAGGGTGATCCAATAATGTTACTTTGAGGATGAGCTTTATGAACTCTCAATGTAGGAGTTGGTGGAACTGGAAGATCAGACTCTAAGTTAGTAAAATCAATGCCTTCATTGGAGAAAATACCTTCTGGATTAAGCTCATCATCAACTTCCTCTAATCCAGGAATGTTAGCATTAACTAAATCATCATCATCAACATTGGAATCATCAGCATTGTTCCAATTTGATTGCTCTAATACACTAGAAGTACTGTCAAAAAGATCATCAGTACTTTGACCGAAAGTACTGTGAACAGTATCTTGAAATTTACCCTGTTTCTTTGCAGCTTCATAAGCCTTCCGTTGTTCATCTTCATAGGATTGTGCTATAGTTTCTTGAAAAAACATCCTATTAAGTTCATCTTGTATGGCTTGATCTTCATCAGATACTGTATTAGTTGGCTGAGCAGTACTTTGTTCCTCATCAGGAACTTCAGGTTCTTTGTCAGGAACATCTTCTGGTGTAACATTGACTCCATGAACAATGTACTGTGAATCATCTTCTTTGTAATTAGCCTGATTCTCTTCTCTAACAGGAACATAATTCATAGATGGTGTGAACTTGAGATCAAGATCAAACATCCAATCAGGACCTTTACCTTTCTGAGTTTCCTTATCTTCCAAAAATTCAACATGAAGACAATCTTGTACCTTTTTGGTATTCCTGTTATAAACTCTAAATCCTTTGCTATTTGTACAATAACCCAATAAATATCCTTCATCTGACTTACCATCAAATTTTCCTAGAGAGTCAATGGTATTTAGAATAGTCAGAGAGCAGCCAAAAGGTTTTAGAAAACGAATGTTTGGTTTCTTTCCCATGAGTAACTCATAAGGTGTCTTCATCTGAGGTTTAGTTACTGAAACTCTATTCAACACATAGCAAGCAGTACTTATGGCTTCAGCCCAAAAGAGAATAGGTAATTAGGAATCTGCAAGCATTGTTCTAGCTGCTTCTATCAAAGTCCTGTTCTTTCTTTCTGCAACACCATTCTGCTGTGGTGTTCTAGCAATGCTAAACTCTCTCTTGATCCCTTTCTTGGCACATAATTCATCCATATGCTTGTTCTTGAATTCTGTTCCATTGTCACATCTAATACCTCTTACTTTGAGTCTTAATTGATTTTCAAGGGCTACTATCAGGTCATGGATAGCATCAAAGGTTTCATCTTTGAATCCCAAGAAAAAGACCCAACTAAATCTGCTACAATCATCTGTCACTACCAAGCAGTACTTTTTCTTGTTTAAACTTTCTACTGAAACTGGTCCAAACAGATCCATGTGTAGCAACTCCAAAGGTTCTCTAATATCTCTTTCCCCAAGCTTCTTACATGAAGCTTTATGTTGTTTACCCTTCTTGCAAGCCAAACATGAATGATCAGTCTTGAATGTTTTGGAAGGTAAACCTCTAACTAAATTTCCTTTGACCAGCTTGTTGATGTTCTTAAAATTAACATGACCTAGTCTTCTGTGCCACAGATGTGCTTCTTCCAATGATGCCTTTGCTACTAAACATGTTGCTCTTCCAGCAGAATTGAGACTCTTTAAGTCTAAACTGTATACATCATTGGTTCTTGGTACTCTCAATGTTACCAAGTGATCATCAACAAATTTGAACTCAGGGGAGAGAATGAGACATTCTGTATCAGTGAACAGAATTGGGTACTTCTTGTCACAAATTTGAGATACTGACAAAAGATTGAACTTGAGCTCCTTCACATATCGAACATTCTCAAAATCAATACATCCAGCCTTGATTGTTCCTTTGCCAGTGATTCTTCCTCCATCAGGATCATTACCAAATGCAACTCTTCCTCCATAATATGCCTTAAAGTCTGACAGGATCTCCTTGTCCCCTGTCATGCTGCCAGAGCAACCACTATCAACAATAATATGATCTTTAAGCTCCTCCTCTGGGTTGCCCTGCACATTAAAGAAAAGGGTTAGTTTCTTTTAGGAACCCAAGCCATTACTGACTTGTGTTCCCCTTGTGGAGTGACATACTTGAATTCCTTCAGTATGTAATCTCCACTGGTTTTAAAGGCATGATCAATGATTATTTGAGTTGGTCCCATGTCCTGTGTTGTAATATCAACAACACTCCCTGTTTCACCCTTATCTGATGAAAGTACTTCTTGTTCCCCATCAGTACTTTCTTTCTTAACCCAATTTCGTTTGACCTTAGGTTTCTCTGATCTAGGTACTCTGCTTGAGGTGTAAGACCTTTTATATGAATTGAATCTCTTAGGTCCTCTATGTGAAAAAGTGTTAGCAGTACCATGAGTGGGTGAAAACTTATCAGTCCTTTGAGAAGGTACTTCTTGAGACTTATCAGAGTGTGAAGGTACTGGTGATTTGGAAAACATTCTTTTCTGGTGAGGGTACCTATAGTCTTTTGAGAAGTTACTATGGTTGACCCTATTTGAGTGATTCCAAACTGGTCTAGTCTCTCTTGGCTTATGGGTGGTAGATCTATTCTTTGGAAACTGACTTAAGTATTCTGAGTGTAAGTCACAGTGCTTAATCAAGTGATCAGGACTATAGCATACATAACATAACTTTCTCTCCATATTCCCAAATCCTCTTCTATGATTAAAAGATTTCCTATAGTAAGCAGTATTTTGAAAAGTTTCTCTTGGAGGTACTGCTGAATGTCCAGCAGTACTTTGAAAAGTTTTTTTTTGGTAAAGGGGATAACCCCGGTAAATATATAACCAAAAAATCGTTAAGTACATATGGAATGTGGCTGAAGTACCACATTAACCTCAAGCAAATAGCTTGATAAACTAGTGCTTATGACATGCCATAAACACAACAAACCTAGCAATAATACAAGCACCTAACTAGGTATAAAAACAAGAAAAATCTTGAATCAAGCGAACGTCCCGCATCCACCCATAAACACGAAGGGAGCAAGGCGACCCAGGAAGTTTGCCTCCTTAAAAACCCTTTCCAAGAAAAACCCATAGGGAAAAACCTTGGCGAAGGGAAAAAGAGTACAACCCTTACCTGGCACTCCCCTCGTGAAAACAACAAGCACTTGGAATATTCCATGAATCCAGCAGTAGACGAGACCGAGAGGTTAACTTCTTGAACTTGAAGCTAACCAACTTCAACCGAACGGTAGAGACAATAACTTGAACCACTTCATCCACCTTAGCCTTCTTATGTTTAAAAAGCCTAGAATTGCGTTCCATCCAAAGGTAGTAGGTAGTAGCAGCAAGTAATAACCGAGAAAGAATGCTTACAACAGATCGCCCCTTAGAAATAGGAATAAGGAACAAAATGACTTCCGCCAACACAGGAGGAACCGCATCCATGCCAGAAAGAGACCGGACCTGCAACCAAACCTGTGAAGAAAATGGACACTCAAAAAACAAGTGAGCGTGAGAATCAGGAACCGTATCACAAAATGGGCATCTAAGGAGACTTAAATCAACATTAGGCCCAACATCCGATTCCCTAAGTCTATCTTGAGTCTTCAACTTCTGCTTAATGACGAGCCACAAATGAATAGCATGCCGGGGAATACAATGAGAAAACCACGGAATATGAAACCAATCCACTTGATCAGCCCTAGCACGAAGGGATTCCCATGCACATGCAACCGAAAAAGGTCTAAGATTTCCCTCCAAATCACGCCACATTAATCCATCGTCGGAATCATCAATTAAATTAGGGACCGGGAGATTAAGTAAATCAGGAAAACGAGAATACCAATCAGCCGGCCATCTCCAAGTACCATTAACAATCACATCACAAACTGAATCCGAAAGGGTTAAACCAGCTCGAGCAATATCCCTAGCCGTGAACATATCACGAATAGGACTAAAAGCACACCACATGTCAAACCAAGCTGAAGTAGACTTACCATTATTTATTATATGCCATATAAAAGGACGCACCTTAGGTCTAATAGCAAGTAACTTACGCCATCCCCAACTAACGTCACCCAAGCAAGGAACATCCCAAAAGCTCCTACCACGAAGTTTGTAAGAATGAATCCATTTAACCCATAAGGATTCCTTATGAGTTAAAATACTCCAAATATGCGTAGTCATAAGAGCAATATTAAAATCAGCCAACCTACGAATACCAAGACCTCCTTCACGTTGTGGCTTGCAAACTGATTCCCACGCAACTTTGGCCTTACCTCTTTTCATTTCCCCTTGACACCATAAAAAGCCCCTCATGAGCTGCTCCAAGTCATGCACAATACGAGTAGGAAGAATAAAAACAGAAGCCCAATAAATATGCATAGAAGACAACACAGATCTGATCAATTGAAGCCTCCCCGCAAGAGAAAGGAACTTATTGCGCCAATCATTCACCCGACTTTCCAATTTTTCCACCAGGACCTTACAATCCCTATATAGCAGCCTAGAAGATATTAAAGGAACTCCAAGATACCGAACAGGGAGAGAACCTTCTGCAAATGGCATAGATTGGAGAATAATAGCTTTCAAAGCATTAGGCACATTACAGAAGAAAGCAGTACTTTTAGGAATACTTGGGACAAGACCCGAGACATTCTTGAAATCCTCCAAAGCTTGCATAATAACATTAACCGAATCAGGATGGCCTCTAGAAAATAAGAAAAGATCATCTGCAAAGCAAAGATTAATAATTCTCTGCTGCTCACACAAGTGATGAAACTGAAAATCCGCCGAATTAGAAACCTTTTTCTGCAAAATAAGCGTTAAAACCTCCATAACCAAAGTAAACAAATAAGGAGATAAAGGGTCTCCTTGCCTAAGGCCACGCTTACCCTTGAACCAGCCATGAAGATCCCCATTAATACAT
Source organism: Artemisia tridentata subsp. tridentata (assembly GCA_021014915.2). Classification (NCBI taxonomy): domain Eukaryota; kingdom Viridiplantae; phylum Streptophyta; class Magnoliopsida; order Asterales; family Asteraceae; genus Artemisia; species Artemisia tridentata. The sequence continues at coordinate 207,170,126 of CP139502.1, forward strand.
ATAGAATATGAAGTAGAGGAGACACAAACCATGATCCAATCAACCATTTTGTGATGAAAACCAAAACCAATCAGAATAGACTTAAGAAATTTCCAATCAACCGTATCATAAGCTTTCTGAATATCAACTTTAAAAGCACATCTGGGTGGACCCCTCCCTCTATGATAATTACGCATAAGCTCTTGGGTGAGTAATATATTATCCGAAATACGACGCCCAGGAACAAACGCAGATTGATTAATACTAACCAAATCACAAAGGGCCTCTTTAATGCGATTGGCAATAATCTTACTAATGCATTTATATAGAACATTGCAGCAAGAAATAGGCCTATAATCATTAATCTTAGAAGGGGTAGACACTTTAGGAATCAAAGATATAATGGTGTGATTGATTTCCTTTAAAAGCTTACCATTAGTAAAGAAGTCCCTAATAGCACCCGTAATATCACTACCAACAACATCCCAAGCTTTCTTAAAGAACGCAGCAGTGTAACCATCCGGACCGGGGGCCTTATCATCCCCCATCGAGAACAAAGCTTCCTTGATATCAGCATCCGTAACCTCCCGAACCATAAAATCAGCCCTATGCTGATCAAGGACATTAGGAAACAAATCATGCTCATCTAGAGGGCTACAATCCCCTTCCGTGCCAAGAAACTGCTCATAATGAGAAACAAACGCCCCTGCAACCGCATTACCCTCATACAAAATATTAGCCGCATCTCGAACCAATTCAATTCGATTGCGAGCACATTTACTTTTAACAATATTATGAAAATCTGCTTGTTTTTGAAAAACTGTAGGAAACTTTTGATCATTACCCCTTTGAAAATCATTCTTAGGTTTCTCAGAACTAAATTGACCATTAAGCTTCTTCCTAAACTCTAGGTTGTCTACACCATAACGAGAAACATCTGTCCTAAGAGGTTGAAACTGACCAGTGGGTGGAGGAACTGAGTGGTACTCCTTATCTTTCTTAAACTCAGGAGGTGATTCACTAAGTGGTTCCTCATTCCTAGATGTGTTTTCTTCTGAGCTTGTAAGGTCATCATCACTAGGTGGAATCTCTTCCTTAGCACTAGGTGGGGTCTCTTCCTTATCACTAGGTGTGGTCTCATCTGAACTACTATCTTCACCATAACCTAGTCCAGCTCTACTGTTTATGACTCTTTGTTTTTCAACAAATTGAACATGTGAGAGACCAACCTGTTTAATACTACCAAGTTTTTCTAACAAAGTATCTCTTTCCTTAGTAATCTTTTCTAATTCAGACACCTTACATCCTAACTTCCATTCACTTAATTTCAATTGGTAATCTTGTTGCTCATATTTTTCTGCCCAAGCCATTTCATTATTTTCATGTGTTAATATTTTGGCTTCCATTGACTCTAAAGTTAATTGATAACCAGCTACCTCAGACCTAGCTGTTCTACAATTATCTCTTTCAGTCACATAGTCTTTAAGCAACTTTTGATAAACATCATTACACTTAGAGCATACCTCAGAGACATTGGATGAACTTGGTGAAGTGGCTACCATAGCAATTTGAACAGGTTCATCTTCATCCTCCATGCTCCAGTCAAAGCTTCCAAGACCATCTCTTGATTCCAAAGCAGCATATCCAGGTTCCTCATCAAAAGCTGTGCCCCAATCAAACTCTTCCATTGCAACCATAGAATAGGTTACAGGTTCATCATCAAATTCAGCACTCCAGTCAATTTCTGCTAAATTTTCTTGAGCCACCAAAGCTTTTGGTTGTGATTCAGTAATAGGAACCTCCTTTCTTTCAACCTTGGGTTGTTCAATCATCCTGTTTGCCTGATATTTTGCAAACTTGCATTCCCTTGCAAAGTGTCCAAGCTTTTGACAATTGAAACATTCAATCTTGGATTTGTCAAAAGTTATACCTTGTTTGGCTTTGAAATCAATTCCCCTTCCTGTCTTGTTCATGAACTTCTTGATCCTAGCAGTGATCATAGCTACTTGCCATCTTATGTCAATCTCTTCTAAAGCATCTTCTTCAATCTGCAACAAGTCTTCTTGATAGGTAACAGGTAAAGTGGCTTGTTGTGCAAAGAAGGAACATACAACTTCATCAGAATTGGTTTTGTTTGTTGGTGATGGGTTGGGAGTAGTTGTGGTTGTGCAAACATGCTGTGAATCACCAACAGTACTTTGAGAAGGATAAGCAGTACTTTTAGTGGAAGTACTGCTTCTGTTTTCAGAAGACACAAAAGCTATGTTGTGAGTTTTCTGAGAACTGTGACCATTCATCTCTTGGTCGTACACTTTTAAATTGTTATAGAGATCATCAAAGTCCATAGATTCCAATCCAGGTTGTCCTCTAATCATAGTAGCAACCACATGCCAGACAGATGGCAAACTCCTTAAGAACTTCAAATTTGCATCTTCAACAGATACCTCTGCTCCATACAGTTCTAGCATACTAAGTAGATTTTGGAATCTGTCATAGGCAGCATCAAGACTTTCTCTTTCACCAACAGTGAAGGTTTCAAACTGCTGCTTCAATAAGTTTCTATGCATCTTCTTTGAAGCATCATTACCTCCAAATCTTGTCTTGATCGCAGCCCATAATTGTTTTGCATCCTTAGCATCATGGAACTTCAGTAGATGACCATCAGGAATAGCAGACAGCAGTATGTTGAGAGCCTTATCTTGATTTCTCTTTGTAGCTGCTGGTAAGGTTGGTTGAGGTGGTTTGGGTTGTCCTTCAACTTGTAGAGGTTCATCAAGAACAACATTACCATTGACAATTACATCCCATAGAGCATGGTCAGTAATAGCAAGGTACTGCCTCATCTTCATGCTCCAGAGATCATATTCTCCCTTCTTGATGATAGGAATTCTGAGTGAGGTGATAGATGGGATAGGTGCAGCTTCAGTCGACATTGTTGAGGGTTTGTTGATAAATCGGTTTTAAGGGTTTCTTCTTAATCAGAGTCTCCACACAAGCTCTGATACCACTTGTTGGATCGATATACTCTGACCAAACTAACTTGTAGCTTGTCTACGGTTTAACAACTTTGAATGAATTCAAAACTATTAATAATGAAACACTGATATACTTTGCTAAGTATGCGGAATCTACTTCAAAAAAGCTAAGAAGAATTAATAAACGACTTTGAATATTATTAAAACCTTGAACCTGCTTTCTTACACAGATTCACTAACAAACTCTAAACTCTAATACTTCTAATAATCGTATATCTCTAATCGCCTTTTTTCTAATGCCAACCTAGGGATCCTTTTATAGGCACAAGGAAAACCCTAGTCGGTTTACAAACTTGAATAACAAGTAATTCTAATTATAACTCTAATTTAATACGAACATTCTAGAATTACACATTAGTCCTTAAACTATTTGCATAGCAGTCCTTTAACGAGCAGCAGTACTTTGACTAATTAGCAGTACTTTGACTTGAGTAGCAGTACTTTGATATTTCATAGCCCAACAGGATTTCACTCATATCCTTTGTACTTAAACGTCTTTTGGAGTAGAATATTTACCGGGTCTTTTGACGTTTTACTTAAAAGCATAAACAAACTACTCTAACATAAACATAATATCACAAGGGTTAACTAAAAAAAACCCACGTTTCTCTAGTGAATAATGGCGATCAGCTTCTAAACCAAAAACCCCTCAATTCCAATCGATTCCCTTTCATTAGTCTTGTTCTAATCCTTATAACGATTGTGTTCTTGCTTGATTAACATTGTTTAATTAGTGTGAACAATATTTTTATCAGGATCTAGACGTTTTTAATTAGGGTTTCGTTTTTTATAGGTTTTTAGTCAATCGCTGTTTTAGGGTTTTTAGGGTATCGCTACATCTGAATTTGAGTTTCTATTGTTGCTTATCATTATGGAAGTCAGTTAGTAGCTATTTGGGGCTTTAAATCAATGCCTTAACTCTTTTGGGGCAATCGTGGATTGAAGTTAGACGTAGTTCTTCTTGTCTTTCCTGTTTGTGATCGTTTCTTATTATCTTTTTTAAGTTGTTATGGAGAAAGTGGGTAAGGTTGATGTTAATGTGGATGAATTCTGTGCTAGAATGCAACGTTTGAAGAGTCTTGATCCTGGTAATTCTGATGTGTCTCAACCAAGGAAGGCGGTTAGGGTTTTGCGAAATCCTAGCCTAGAATCTGATAATAACGTTACTGTTAATGATGCTATCACATATGAGTCGACTAGAACTGATGTTGTCGATGATGTGGGGGACCTATTCCCCCTTCTTAATCCTAGTGTCGAGTCTACTGTTCATATGGATGCTATAGATGCTAACTTGCCACAAGGTGATGATGTACACGTATCGGCTAAAGCTGGTAGGTTCAATGTGGTCAATAACAATAATACTACCAGTTCAAACAATGGCAAGAGTAAAGTGAATGACCAGCAGGAAGGTTTCTTCTCAGCCTCACAAGGTGTCCCTATCGTGCAAGCTTGTGTCGTTAACATGCAGTCCAAATCATACGTTGGTGTTGCAAGTGGTACACAAGCTGCCCATACTAAAGGTAAACCTAATTTCCGTTCCCTCAAGGTTGACAATGTGTTTACAGGAGTTGATGTTTCCATACCTCGTAAAGTTGTTGAAACAATTAGCACTAAATTTGAGAACACTCTTTATGGGTACTTCATTGGTAAGCGTATTGCATTCCCGGTGGTTGAATACTATGTTCGTAATAATTGGGCTAAGTATGGGCTTAAACGCATTATGATGAATGCAAAAGGTTTCTTTTTCTTTAAATTTGATTCCCAGGTTGGTGTAGAGGCTGTTCTAGAGGGAGGACCGTGGATGATTAAAAACAGCCCTATTATTTATTCTTAAAAAGTGGTCTATGAGCACTAGCTTAACGAAAGAAGAGTTAACCCGGATTCCGGTGTGGGTTAAACTTCATGATGTCCCTTTACAGGTATTTTCTGAGGATGGTATTAGTATCATTGCTACACATATTGGTAAGCCTATTATGCTTGATTCTTATACTAGCTCGATGTGTATTGATTCTTGGGGTAGGAGTAGTTTTGCTCGTGGTTTAATTGAGATTGATTCTTAACGAAAGAAGAGTTAACCCTTAAGGAGTCAATTACTGTTGGTGTTCCTCTTATTGACAGTCTTGGTTTTACTACTGAAATTATCCGAGTTGAATATGAATGGAAGCCACCAAGGTGTGATATGTGTTTGATTTTTGGCCATTCTGTTGAAACTTGTCCTAAAAAAGTTGTGACTCCTCCGGTGGTGGAGAAATCCAATGATGGTTTTCAACAAGTGGGTAACCAAAAAGGTAAAAATATAAGGAATGCTAAGGTCTCTAAAGCAGGTAATGTGTTTACAGGTATTCCAGTTGGTAAGAACCTCCAATACAGGCTTAAAGCTGTTACTACTCCATCTAATAGTGTTCCTCCTCATGGAGAAGCTAGTACTAGTTCTGGGAAACCTACTGCTACGGTTGTTGCTTCTTCTTCAGGTGGTAACTCTAATAGCCAACCTGCTCGTAATGTTGCTAATAGTAATAGTTACCCTACACCTAAGGTAAAGTCTCCAATATTGGCTGCTAATGTCTCTACATCTAACCCCATTGACTCCTTAGCATTTGATGATGATGGTGGTAAAGATGTTACGAATCTGGATGAGGAGGTGGTGGTCAATGCATTTGATGAATCAGGTAATTTGTTTGATAAATCGGGGGCAAGCACTTTCGTTTTTAACATTCCTGATGTTTAGTATCGCCTCTTAGAATATAAGGGGATTGAACCATTCCCCTAAACAAAAAGAGGTTCGTCAGGTGGTTAATGAAAATAATCTCAGTGTGTGTGCGGTTTTGGAATCACACTTGGATGCTTCTGTGGTTTATGATACATGTAGTAAAGTTTGTCGTCGGTGGAAATGGACGTCTAATGGGAATCTTTGTTCTAAGGGTTCTCGGATCATTCTTGGCTGGAATGATGATATTGTTGATGTTATGATTATGTCTCTTACTAACCAAGTTATGCATGTACAGGTTAATGCCCGTGCTGAAAACAAAACCCTCTTTTGTTCATTTGTGTATGCAGATAACTACTATGTGGATCGTCGAGCTCTTTGGAGCAACCTTGTTAGTCATGCTACTTTTATGCGTAGTAGACCTTGGGTTTTGTTGGGTGATTTTAATGCTGCTCTTAACTTGGAAGATCACTCTTGTGGTGGTTATGTTCCTGATATTGCTATGCGTGAATTTAAAGATTATGTGCAGAGTATGGAGGTTGCGGATGTTAATAGAACAGGGCCTCACTTTACATGGAATCAAAAACCAAAAAGCTCTAATGGCACTTTAAAGAAAATTGACAGGATTATGGCTAATCTGCAATTTAGTGATACTTTCTCGGGTTCTTTTGCTATTTTCCAACCCTATCGTATTTCTGATCACTCTCCATGTGTGCTTCGTATTCCTCAGGTTGCCATGCTTAAACCTAAACCGTTTAAGTTCTCTAATTTTCTGGTTCATAAGGAGGGTTTCCATCAGACGGTTACTACGGGATGGAATACTAGCGTGAATGGTTGTGCTATGTACCGTGTTGTTAAACGCCTAAAGGGGCTGAAGTCCCCTTTTCGTAAGCTTCTCCACAATCAAGGTAACCTTCGTGATCGGGTAGATAGGTTCCGGAAGGAGTTAGATGAGGTCCAAAAGGCTATTGATAAGGATCCTTTCAATTCAGCTCTTCGTGATGAGCATGTTCTACCTCATTGCTTTTGAATAGGCTACATTAGATGAAGAGCAGTTCTTGAAGCAAAAATCTAAAGTTCAATGGCTCCATGCAGGTGACTCTAATACGGCTTATTTTCTTTTTTGGGTAAAGGGGAGTAATCCTGCACCCTGGTAAGTAGATTAACCAAAAAATGATTAAGTACAAATGGAATATGGCTGAAATACCATATTAACCAAAAACCCTAAAAAGGTTCTCTCTCTGTAGCAACCGTGAATTTTCTAGGTTCTTGCGTGACGATTTATTTAGGTACTACTCCGACTCTGGCACTAGGAAACCTAATAAGTCGAGTTTAAACGAGAAACGATCACGTTTTATTTCATAAACGTATTTATTATCAAACTCAATGGAAAAACATTTTAAGACGAACGGTGACGATTAAAAATTTAATCGGTGATGTTTAACATTTTTCGGGAATAAAAACTAGTAACCTCGGGAAAGAATAATAAAAAAATTATTCCGCTAGTCCTTGCACCGACTCCTCAAGTGAAATAAAATATTACAACAAGGACCCAATTGCAATTTTCGGTTTATATAATCCAAACCCTAACCCTTTCATATTATATTTCATATCTCATCTTCAACCTCACTCTCCCTCTCCTCTCTTTACTGCCGCCGCCGGCCACATCCACAACACCACCACCGCCATCTCCACAGCTGTACCACCACCATCAAAACACTCACAATCACTCCCTCTCTCTGTTACTGTGACTCACGCGCCCAAACAACACCCTCACCACCTCGTTATCATCACGCCGCCGCCAATACCCTCACCATCATCACGTTTTATCACCTCACACGAGTAGATCTACAAGAGAAAAGGTAAGAAACGAGACAAAACTCGTCGGTTGACTCGGATACGAGTCAACTCGTGGTTAAACTTGTGATTTTTGGATTAAAACTAATGGGTTTTATGTTTTTATTAACAAAAGAAATCAATAACAACAGTTTGGTATCACGTCTTGGTTGTGTCGTGTCATAAGGAGTCAAGTCGTGGTCTAGGGTATACACTGTGGTCGCGTTGAGGCCGAGTCCTAGTGTGTATATTTGTTGTTTTGGTCGAATCTGGTAGCCTAGCGTGTCGTTATTTATTTTGGTTGTGGGCAAAACATTAACTGTGGTTATGTTGAGTTGGGTCGTTTCTTATAATCTAGTGTGTCGTTATTTGTTGGTCATGGGTTGTTTTCACTCGAACCGAGGGTGTGGTAAAACCCTCGGCTTCATCAGTTATTAAGGTAAAATCTGGGATTGTTCATATTATTCTGGTTTTGGTTAGATTGAGGCTGTTGGACTGTTGTTGTTGTTGTCGTTGCAGGTTGTGGCCGAATGGGACTTAGGTCCGTTTGGTGTCACTTGGTGCCAAGGAGGAATAGGCCGAGACCATTAGGGTCTCGGCATTGGATTGTTATTTTTGTTGAAGTTGTATTGTGAGGTTGAAGTTGTCGAGGTTGGGTTGTTATTGTGGTTGATGTTGTTGTGGTTATTGTTAGTGCCGAAAGAGTAGGCCAAGACCATTAGGGTCTCGGCAAACATGTTGTTGTTGAAGTGTAACTTAGGTCGAGAAGTGGATTGGAGTTAGATTGATTACGGATAAAGTTGCCGAGCCGTAGGATTAGGGCCGGTAACCGAAATATAGATTTGATTTGTGATATATATATAATTGTGATTATTTGTGCCACGTCGGTGTCACCGTGACTTTCTAGTCTCGGTTTGACTCCGACAATGCCGTAACATGGACTTTTAGAGTATATTGGATATAAGACATTGTGATTACTATATAAGCCGAGAGTGATGACTCGGACTTGCGACTCGAAACAAATAATAACTCAAAACCAATTTATTCAAAAATTTATAAACATATATATAAAACAAGAAAGGTAAACAAATAAAAATGTTTCATATAACAAATATTGAATAACTTGTTTATTTAATATTTAAACGAAACTAATAACTTAAAACGGAAAGTTTTATAATAAAGAGTTATTAAATGTTTCGAGGGCACGCAAGACAAGAGGTATTATTAGAGTAGTATTGATGATATTATAGGATTAATGTCAAGTTGACGAATCGGATAAGTATCCGACCATTCGTTCAAGTAACATATTAAGTCTTAAGGATTTATCACTAAATTTTCAGGTTGTCGTAGAGATTGTTTTGGAGTATTGCTTCAAATTGTCGTGTTGCTATATGAAGTTTACTTTGAGTCGTTTACGTCTTGGTCATTTTGCTTGGCGTGTGTTCACTTGAGTCTAAGTCGTGTCGTCACTACACACCCGTTGATACCAAACGATAGTAACTAATATAAGAAAGAGATTTTGGAAATTAAAAGGATTCTACTTGGGATTGTTAGCTTTTGGAACTTTTACATTTGGAGATTATGTTAAGGCGAATTTACATTATTAGGTTGTGCCGAGTCCGTGAGTGCCGATACTTGAGAGCTGCCGAGTACTTTACTTCTGTAGATCTTGTTGTGCTTTGCTTGCTTGAGGTGAGTTCTCGTAGCCCCACTTTTTTAACGTGTTTTTACTTTGGGGTGGAAATGGTACTCAATGTTTTTAAATGTTTTCATGCTGTGATCTACTGTTTTCATGATTTTGGACAATATGTGCGTTTGATTGCAATATGTGCCCTTTTGTGTGAATCAATTTGTGTGGACAATATCTAGGTAATTAGCATGGTGTGGATTTATTTTGTTGTTTATCACTTAAGACATTAAGTTTGTGTAACAACTTCTGACTTAATTTCATGACAGTTCTTGTCTGATGAGTTGTGAAATCAAGTTAGATCCAAGTTGTTACATAGCTTAATGTTTTGGATGATAGAACTAAATTGTGCGGTTTCTATATTGTGTGGGCATTATGTGTGTTGATGCGATTACATGCTGTGACGTGTTTTGTTTTGTGCAACCGTATTTAGCAACCTTAGTATATAACTTTGGGAAAGTGACACCCAGTATATAACTTTGGGGAAGTGACACCCAGTATATAACTTTGGGAAAGTGACACCCAGTATATAACTTTGGGGAAGTGACACCCAGTATATAACTTTGGGGAAGTGACACCCAGTTATATAACTTTGGGAAAGTGACACCCAGTATATAACTTTGGGGAAGTGACACCCAGTATATCATTTGGGGAAGTGGCACCCAGACTATGTGTGGATCAATTATACGTGTTTGCCGTCTGTGATAGTTTGTGATTTTTTTCTATGTGCTCATATTTGTATATCTTGCTCACTATTGTCCCACGCTATTGTTCACAGCTCAGTGGTCTTACTTTTAAACCTACGAGCTCACCAACATTATGTTGACGTTTTCTAGTACCATTTTCAGGCGTTATTGAAGCTGCTTAGAAGGTTGAGTATTGACTGGCTTAGCAAGACTTAAGACAAGACCCTCCCGGGTTATATCTCGTGGAGTTGCATTTGATATTCCTTAGTGACGTTGCTTACCTTTGAGACTTATGTCTATTTTGGATCTTTGTACGTATCCCGGTTGTGGGAGTTTACGACTATTATCTGTCTTATGTTATACATTTAGTATTTCTCTATTGTGACACCTTGTGTTCTTGACTATGAGGTCATACCCCGTGAATGCCATTCCGCTGCGCCATTTTTGGGGTGTGACAGGTTCTCTCTCTCTTTGGTGAATTCCGGTCGCCATCTCCATATCACTTCCTGACCATAAACTAATCCAAAAACGTCCTCTCTACCTTCGAATCTTGGTTCTTGGTATGCATACGTTTTTGTGGTTTTGTTTAATTCTCAAGAGGTGGCGGCTGGTGGCGCTTTACTGACCCTACGATTCACTACTAATATCTAATTTTAATTCCTAGTCAGCCTGCTGATTAGTATTAAATTCATTCTTCAAATCGTGGGTCGGTTCATATTTAATTAACGCTTTTATATTATGCGCCTTGGTTTTTTGCATGGGATCTTTATCGTGGGTCGGTTAAATACTATTACTGATTGTTTCGATCTTGTTCTATTATTTAATCTTTATTCACGTGATTTCCATGCAATCTTTTGTGCCTTTGGTCGGTTATTGTTATATATATTAAGGCTGCCCTTGGTTGGATATGATCTTCAATGCTAACGATACCCTAATCCTTTAGGGTTTCATTATTTGGTGGAACGTGTGGCAAGTAACCCTCGTAAGGGTTTGTTTGATCTTTATTCGTGAACTTCAGGTTCTATATTCATATTCATGTGTTTGTTAGTGGGTTTTAGAGAGATGGACGTCAAGTTTGTATGGTTCTTGTTCAAAAACCTATCGCGTATGTAAGTTAGGGTTTTTTAAACCCGATTTGGAAGTCACGATCTGATCTAATGGTTTGATTTTCTGGCCTGATGGTACTGATCGTGTGTTGTATGTCCAGCTGCTGGTGTTTTTTCATTCCTTAATGTACCAGACCTGGGCGATTTGGAAGTTAGGGTTTTTAACCCTATTGGTTCGACCTGTATGATGTTGGTTTCATCATGGGGTGTGGTGATTATGGTTTAGCTGGTGGGAGGGAACAACGCTTTTCAGTACACATTACAAGTTTCCAGCCTTTTGGAAGTTAGGGTATTCGCTTCTCAGATTTGGCGTAGTGTTTTCTGCTACTGTTGGATTTACTAGGCGGATCAAGATTGGTAAGTTAGGGATCATTACCCTATTATTCGTCTATGACTTTAGTTATACATTGTGTTACATTCTTAGCTAGAGCTTTCAAGGAACTTCTAGCAGATGCGGTATGGGTTTAAAGTCATAGTGTTGGTACATTGTAGTCTCTTGGTGAAGATGGTGCTGTTGTGGTTATTTTTACCATGGATGTGGCTGCTTCGTGGAATGTTTGGACTTCTATGACAACTTGTGAAGATTCAAGTGTTTTCTACTTGAATAGTATTTTATTTATTATCTTTTATAGTCGTTGTAATTTTATGTCCAATTATTAGTTATAAGAGTGGTTTGTCACTCTTATAGTGTGGTTATTGGTAGTTTACTGTTTGTAAGTTATAGGAATGGTTTGTCATTCCTGTAAGTGCCCATGTAACGGGCTGAGATATGGGACTTCACCCATATCCTTTGTACTTAAACGCTGATTGATTAATACTAACCGTATCGTATTTCTGATAATATATTGCTTACCTAAGAGCTTATGCGGAATTATCATAGAGGGAGAGGTCTACCTTATGTGCTTTTAAAGTAGACATCCACAAGGCGTATGATACGGTTGATTGGGCTATCCTTAAGTCAATTCTGGTTGGTTTTGGTTTCCATCATAAAATGGTCGAATGGATCATGGTATGTGTAACTTCTACATCGTATTCTGTATGTGTTAATGGGGATCTTCATGGTAGCGTTCAAAGGTAAGCGAGGTCTTAGGCAAGGTGACCCGTTATCTCCTTACTTGTTTACATTGGTTATGGAGATTTTAACCCTTATTTTGCAAAAAAAGGTTTCTAACTCGGTGGATTTTCAGTTTCATCATTTGTGTGAGCAGCAGAGAATTATTAACCTTTGTTTTGCAGATGATCTTTTCTTGTTCTCTAGAGGTCACCCATTTTCTGTTGATGTTATTATGCAAGCCTTGTAGGATTTCAAGAATGTGTCGGGTCTTGTCCCGAGTATCCCTAAAAGCACGGCGTTCTTCTGTAATGTTCCTCCGGCCTTTAAAGCTACGATTCTTCAATCTATGCCATTTGAAGAAGGCTCTCTTCCTGTTAGGTATCTTGGTGTCCCTCTTATCTCGTCCAGACTACTCTATAGGGACTGTAAGGTGCTTTTGGAAAAATTGGAAGGTCGTGTGAAAGATTGGCGTAATAAGTTTTTATCTCTTGCGGGTAGGCTCCAATTGGTCAAATCTGTTCTTTCTTCCATGCATATTTATTGGGCTTCTGTTTTTATCCTTCCGGTTCGTATCATTCTTGAGTTGGAACAAATCATGAGAGGTTTCTTATGGTGTCAAGGAGAAATTAAGAGGGGTAAAGCCAAAGTTGCTTGGGAGTCGGTTTGTAAGCCTAAACATGAAGGTGGTCTTGGTATCCGTTAATTGGCTGATTTTAATGTTGCTCTTATGGCTACTCATATTTGGAGTATTTTAACCAGTAAAGATTCTTTATGGGTTAAATGGATTCATTCATACAAACTTAAAGGTAGAAGTTTTTGGGATGTTCCTTGTTTGGGTGATGTTAGTTGGGGTTGGCGTAAGCTGCTTGCTATTAGACCCAAGGTGCGCCATTCATATGGCATAAAATTTATAATGGTAAGACTACATATATGTGGTTTGATAAGTGGTATGATTTAAGTCCCATTCGTCACATGCTTTCTGCAAGAAACATTGCTCGGGCTGGTTTAAGCTTATCTGATTCGGTTAGTGTTGTGGTTCTAAATGGTTCTTGGAGATGGCCTCTTGGTTGGAATTCTAGGCTCCCGGACCTAACCTCCCTTCCGGTCCCTAATCTTATTGATGGTAAAGATGATGAATTATTATGGCGTGATTTGGATGGCAATCTAAGGCCTTTCTCGGTTGCATATGCTTGGGATTCTCTTCGTTTACGGGCTGATGTGATCGATTGGTTTCATATTCCGTGGTTCCCTCATTGTATTCCACGGAATGCTATACACTTGTGGCTTGTTCTTAAGCAGAAATTGAAGACACAAGATAGATTGAGGCAAATGGATGTTGGTCCTAATGTTGATTTGAACCTGCTTCGATGCCCTTTTTGCGATGCGGTTCCTGACTCTCATTCTCATTTGTTTTTTGAGTGCCAGTTTTCTTTGCAGGTTTGGTTTCAGGTCTGGGTTTTATCTGGTATAGATGATGTTTCGCCTGTATTGGATGATGTTATCACATTCCTCAATCCTATATACAAAGGGCGTTCGGTTGTTAGCATTATATCTCGGTTAGTACTTGCCGCTACTACTTACTATTTATGGACGGAACGCAATTCAAGACTTTTCAAGCAGAAGAAGTCTACTGTTGCTCAAGTGGTCCAAGTTATCGTCTATACCGTTCGGTTGAAACTGGTTACCTTCAAATTCAAGAAGATAACCGTGCAGTCTCGGCTACTATTAGATCAATGGAAGATTCCAAGTGCTTGTCTTATTCACGAGGGGGGAGTGCCAGGTAAGGGTTGTACTCTTTTTCGGACTCCAAGGTTTTCCCTCTGGGTTTTTTCTTGGAAAGGGTTTTTAAGGAGGTAAACTTCCTGGGTCGCCTTGCTCCCTTCGTGCTTATGGGTGGAAGCGGGATGTTCGCTGGTTACAAGTTAATATAGCTAGGTTTGTTGTGTTTATGGCCTGTCATAAACACTAGTTTTTCAAGATTTTTGCTTGAGGTTAATGTGGTGCCTTTGCCACATTCCATTTGTACTTAACATTATTTTTTGGTTATATATTTACCGGGGTAACTCCCTTTACCCAAAAAAAAACCTACTCTAACATAATAATAAGCAAATAATAAGCAACGATAATGAAATATAAGCTAAACATAATAAAAATAAAAAGAGATAATTGAAAAGGGATTAAAAGTAAACAAATTCGGATTAACGTGCGAGATGATACAACAACTTTCAAAAATACCAAATATACCCATCTCCAAGCTAATAAACCCATAACCTTGCTTGTTTGATTCATCAACACCTTTTTAATCACCACTTATTACTTTAACTCAACAAATAAAAAGCTGTATAATAATAAAGTAAAGTTTTTATTTTATTTTATTTTATTATTTTTTTTTTCAAAACTGTATTTAAGTTTAAACCAAAAGCCTTATTAATAAAACTGATGAATTCGTTAAAACAACTAACAAAAAAGTAGTAACTTTAAAGGTTTTAAAAACTTCAGCCTACAACGAGCAGCCAATTCACTAATATCAACATTAACCTTACCAGCATCCTTCGAACCAGATGCATTCTTGTTATTAAGAAACCCTTTATTAATCGTCTCTCATAAAAACCCACGTACAATAAAACCATAGCAGTTCAACCAAGAAGAAAGAAACCCTAACTAAAAAGTTAGGGTTTAATACACGTTAAACTGATCGTCACATAAATTATTGCATGGAAGAATAAACCAATCCACGTAAATATTGATCAAAAGATTAGCACCGACCCACGATCGCAAATATATATCAAGATAAGTTGAAAGCGAATGGTAATCACCGACCCACGTTAAAAGTTAAGGGATTAAAATAATCGCATGAAAGAGCTAAACGTATGAAGGTGTACCCAAAGCGAATATAATAAGAATAATCACAAACCAGTTAATAATCAACCGACCCACGATGGAGAAAGATAAAAAATTAAAAGGGTTTTGATCGATCGTTAGTTATGGAATCGTAATCGCTTTTCGCCAGAGAGAAAACTTTTAGGGTTTCTTTTTTAATCTGGTTTTACCAGCAGAAATCGTTTTACTATCATCAGATTTGACACCATGTTTCGTACCTTTATTTCCGCTAGTAGAA
This sequence comes from Artemisia tridentata subsp. tridentata, assembly GCA_021014915.2. Taxonomy (NCBI): domain Eukaryota; kingdom Viridiplantae; phylum Streptophyta; class Magnoliopsida; order Asterales; family Asteraceae; genus Artemisia; species Artemisia tridentata. The sequence continues at coordinate 207,185,334 of CP139502.1, forward strand.
TTCAAAAAACCCTTCTCCATAACTCTCTAAACCCACTAACATTGACAGAATACAATCACCAATAACCAGGCAAAAATAAAACAGCATGAATTACTTATAGTCAATAGAGCCAGAGAAAAGAAAACCCTAACTTAAAAGTTAGGGTTTTAATTAAGCGCACTACAAAACCTAACCACCAGCCATAAGGATAATCGATTAATAATATGGAGTATGATTAATGATCACTCGAAAAACAATGAAATAGAAACCCTTAACGATTGTACAGAACCAATGTAGATTTAAACCTAATGTCGGTTTGTAGAAATTTATAAAACAGAACCCTAAAAATCGATTTCAACAAAACCTAAAAACAATGCGTTTTAGGCAACAAATCTGATCAAGCTAAGGATAAACACAAGTGTTAATCATTCACAATAACAGATCGTTGGACAAAACATATAGATTTAGGTAGAATTGAAGAAACCGATTAGGGAATGTTAGGGATTTCAGTCGCCACTTGGAGAGAGAACTTTTACGGTTTTTTTTCCATAATAGGCTAAGTTTAAATGTTGGTGGGTTGACAAGTTATAAAGCATGTAACAAAGACAAGCATTGATGTGATCACGATTACCTATGGTACACAAGACATTAGCCCTAAGGATTTCTTCCTATTTTTTGAATTGAGGCTTGAGTTAATTGAGTTCCATGCTAAATGGGTCTCGGTTGATTTCATTACCCGTGCGGGTTCTTTTGATGTTTGAAGTTCTTGTAAGGAAAAGATGTTCTTGGATTATTTCTTTGGCAACTAGAGGAGTATCGTATGGAGGCATACGATCAACGATTGAGTCAAGGATTGTTAGCGACCATTTATCCGAGTAAAGGCATGTACCTTCACATGGAATTCCAAGGACTTCCACAAATTGATTGAGAGGTATGTTGAAGTCATTTTGGTTTACTTTGAATTGGATTGACATGAGACCATAATCATTGGTTGTGAGAATTACACTAGCATAGAATTCTAAGCGAATGGTTGCAAGTTCTTGACGAATGTTTGTGCCTTCTAGAAAGGATGGGTCAATGGTTCTACCCTCATGAACGTAATGTTTTTCTAGAGCCTTAAAGATTTTGACTTGAGCCGGAGTAAGACCCTTAGTTTTGTGATGTTTGGGAAGGTAGTTTAGAGTGTCTTTGTGGTCATAGAAAGTTGCGGGAGGCATGATTGATCTTAGATACAAAAATTACATACTTTAGTCAAAACTAACGAGAATTTAGATATAATGTTCTAGTGTGTGCCTATATGAGGACAATTTTTACCCAAAAAAAAGAATTTCTTTTAGAAAATTTTGTAACAAAATGAGAGATAACCCAAATGCTCCTAATTTAATGTAGCTTCGATTAAATGTACCCGAAAATACATATTAGTTTTGTACTTCCTTTAGCATTCAAGAGACATTATGCAAATGATGTTTTAAACATAACATTTTTATTTGTATGAACAATGTGAAAAATTATTTGTCCTAATTGTGAGAAGCTTTTTACAAAAATTTGACATGGGGCTTTTAGTAAATTATGATAATGTCTTACAAGATGCAATTCCTAACTAAAGGAAACATGATTAGTTATGTAATTTAACAAGTGTACTTCATGATTTATCAAAAAGATGCATAATCCCCAAGTTTTGGTTTTGTGCAAAAAATAGAAGCCCTAGACTCAGGATCAGGAGTGTAAATGTAGTTAGGAAACTTACAGTGTTGATTGGAGCCCAAATTGGTTGAAGGAGATGCCTTAATTTTGAGAGTGATGTGTTATGGGATGAGTTTGAGTTGTTTGTGTGTTTTGGGTATGAGAAAGGAATGTTTGATTAATATATTCAAAAACTGACCCATGAACCCACGGATGGGGCGGAACCAAATATTTGGTTCCGTCCTTGTTGTCGAAGGGTTCCTTGGGACCAGTTTTGGTTTTGGTCAGTTTTGTTGTGTTTGGTCAAGCTAAGGTTTAAGCTAAGATTTTAACTACAAATTTGGTTCCATTAGTCCTAATCCAAGTCTAAGAAGATTAAATGGTTCGCGCTTAAGAGGTTTAGTTAGAATATCGGCAATGTTATCTTCTGAGGATACTTTCTCGATAGAGATGTTTCCTTTTTGAACATTGTCGCAAAGGAAATGATGACGGATTTCGATGTGTTTAGTTCGAGCATGTTGAACTGGATTTTTACTGAGATTGATAGCTCCTTTGTTGTCGCAAAGAATGGAGATGTCGTTAAGTCGAATTCCGTAGTCGACAAGAGCTTGCTTCATCCAAAGAGCTTGTTGACATGCTTTTCCGGCTGATACATATTCGGCTTCGGTTGTTGAAATAGCGAGAGCCGTTTGTTTCTTAGAGAACCATGAGGTAAGACAATGTCCAACAAAAGTACAAATACCACTTGTGCTTTTTCTATCGACATAGTCACCGGCATGGGCCAAGTCGGTATACACTATGGTTTCTACTCCCGTTCCTTTGGGATACCATAATCCTAGATGTGTAGTACCTTTTATATATCTAAAAATTCGTTTTACGGCTTCAAGATGTAATGTTTTTGGATCTTCTTGAAAGGGAGCACATAGACAAACACTAAATATAATGTCGGGTCTACTAGCCGTGAGATAGAGTAGACTACCAATCATTCCTCTATATTTAGTGTTATCTACGGATTCACCTTCTTCATCCTTGGTGAGTTTGGTTTCCGAGGACATAGGCGTTTTAATAGGTTTAGAGTCTTCAAGACCAAATTTCTTAAGCATCTCTTTTATGTATTTAGATTGGTTAAAGAATATCCCATCTTCTAATTGTTTTATTTGAAGACCTAAGAAAAAGTTTAGTTCTCCCATCATTCTCATCTCAAACTCGTCATGCATGATTTTTGAGAAATCGTCACATAACTCTTGACAAGTTGATCCGAATATGATGTCATCCACATATATTTGGACAATGATAATGTGTGAATCCTTTTTTTTTGGGTAAAGGGGAGTAATCCTGCACCCTGGTAAATAGATTAACCAAAAAAACATTGAAGTACAATTGGCATGGGTGAATCCCATGCCCTCAGCCCGTTACATAGGCGATTTGACTCTACAGATGTAACTAAGCAAACCTACTGCTAAACGCAGTACAACCAAAGCTGCTAAACGCAACACAAAAACAAATTGCATTTCAATTACAATTAAAATGTAAAAAACAACCAGGTCCGTTAGAACCACTTCCATGGAGAGCACTCGATCATCAATGGTCTTCATTGCATGTACAGCGAGTTCAGCCCCAACGTCCACAGTTACATCTTCAACAGCAAGAACCTGCAAGAGTAACCTAAAGGAAAACCTGCCCTACCGCACGACGACAGCCAAAGGTCCATGAATCCCTAGCAACACGATCGGTACAAGGAAAAAAACACCCAAAATCTTGCCCTACAGGCAATAACACCGACAAAAGGACCAAGATCCTAGTAATTCAGCCCCAACCCAACCGTGAACAACCAAGCCGCAACCCATCAACAGGCCACAGCAAACATCCAAACCGGTACCAAGTAGTCATGCGATCACAGCAAACACCCTAACCGCACACACCCACCGGCTACAACCAATCAACCTAAGCCTGCCGACGCAAGCCTAGGAAACCGTAGCATCTACCCATGCAACGTGATACCAAGAAACCCAAGCACCACGATCATCAGCAGCTACAAACAACCAGAAGCAATTATTGAAGAATTACCAAATCCAAGATCACAAAAACCCTAAATCGGTAACCCATTAATAACTAACTTCCAGCAACATTGAACCAGATCAAGTAAATTGATGCGATAACAACCCCACCTGATCTGATAACTCACACCGATCATCAAATAAGGTTAAAAAACCCTAACGATGATCAGTTATGATAATAGGGTAATAACGAACCCTAACATCCATCTCTCCATATGAACAGATCGAAGCAAATCGTCATGACAACAAGATGCAGAACGACCTGGTCATTAGAAAGAACAAACCGATCATAGAGCAGACCACATAAACGATGAACATCACACTTTTAGGTAAAGGGGAGTAATCCTGCACCCTGGTAAAATACATTACACCAAAAAACGTTTAAGTACAAAGGATATGGGTGAAGTCCCATATCTCAGCCCGTTACATAGGCACTTACAAGCAAAGGTCAACAGACCAAACCACTATATAAGAATGAAATGCCATTCTTATAACTTACATATTAAACTAACAATCTATAATGACTATACAAGTGAATATGAAAATAAGAATTAAACGCTTGCATCACTTAGGTAAACTTAGCCATAGTCATCATAGAACTTGAAATCAACTTTCATGCGATCCAGAACCACCCTATAGTATAAATCCATGAGGCATGTCATGCATCCACATAGAACTTGAACTTACACTTCAACGGCGATCATATATGCTGGAATTAGTAACGAAGACATAAAACTTAGGAACCAAATGCATCATTCCCCACCATCAGCTTGTACATGAATCACCACAACAAATGAACACCCAATATACGGCGAAACCCATGCCATTTCCCATAAGGGATGCATAAAAGTACACCAACATTAGGATATCAACCGAAAATCCTAACAATCGTTAGGAACTTCCACATGGCAAGCTTCATTAGCACCACATGCAAATCTGAATGAAACCCAAGTGTTGAGAGGCTGTTTAACTTCCAGATCAGATCACTAAAAATTATTTAAGCTAGAGTACAAGTCATTTCTGCATAAAATCATTTACTTGCAAAACCTTTATTTAAAATCCCATTTATATTATTTTTAAAGCACAAAGTACAAACTATTTATGCATAACTTTTATAAATTATATTTTCTAAACTCCTTAAATATATTTACAAGTCTTTTAGCCTAAATTACAAGTGCCTAATGCACGAAAACTATAAATTCCATTTAGTCACTTTTAAACATGATAAAAATTAACAATTAATTTTTATAACTTGTTAAATCATTAAACCTATATTTTTCTCAAATCTTAAATTAATATACAAGTCTATTAAGCATATATTACAACTCTCTCAAGCCTAACTCATTTCCTCTTTATTTTACACAAAATACGATTTATATAAAAACAATTCTAAACATTTTCCCTAAGTGACTAAATATATAAACTAAATTACTTCACCTTCCTTGAACCCTCAATACAACATGTTAAAGCTCAATGTACCACACTCCATAACACAAATCAAACCCTAGTTACTACATAGTTGGAATTCAACCAACCTAGATCAATCTTTAACATCATCAAATGTTTCCTAAGCCCTAAGGATATCCACTTGGCAGCCCTCTCCTACTAACACACCTCCTTGTCCCAAAAGCATGAACACTAGGTTAAAAAGTATGAACAAAACTCTAGGTAAACAACCGGCCACATCACTCTTCTTCCCTCTTCTTCCTCCTCAACCCAAGTGGCAACTTCTTCATGTTTCTGTCAGCCCTCTTGTCTCCTTATCACCTCCTACAAACCCTAACTAAACCTTCTATAAATAACAACTCCAACTCTCCTCTTTATTACACAACCATTCGAACCAACACATAAACAGACCCAACCCATTCTCATCCTGATCACAACCTCCAAAAACAAGCCAAACAAAACCCTAGCAAACTTAGGAGAAGAGGAGAAGCAACCATGTTCCAGCAAACAATCAAATTCGAGTCATAAACCCTACACGAGCCAACCTCTAAGTAAGTTTAACCCTACCTTATTTCATTTATGTTATTTACTAAATTTATACTTAAAAACATCATTACATAATCACTAAAGTAGAGCATGAACAAAAACTATAAAAATTTATTTTCTTTCTTTTTGTGTCTGCTCGAATTCAGTAACCAAACGCACCCTATATGTTTGAGATATTGTAGTAACAAATCAAAAATTAATGAAACATGTTAAAACTTACTAAATATTATTATATTTTACATAAAAAGATAGCCAAAAACGTTTACAAACCTTGAAACCCAATCGGGTTGTTTTCTGTGGTTATATCGAGCAGAATACAAACCCAAGTACCCAACTTTTGAGCTATAGATCGATCCCTAAATGACCACCACAATTTCTAAATTTTGGCATACCTGTAGTTCACCCAACAACCTTTAAATAGAAACAAGAATCATTAAAAATGATCGAGTTTTCATTAAGTTGTGAAGCCCTGAAGTTTGCCCAAAATCATTAATAATAGAAAGTTAAGTAATCAGTTATTTTGTTTCTGTTTTGCTCGACCAACCTTCTAACTTTCAACCTAGTTATCAACCACTTAGAGACCTTTATAAATTATGGTTTTGAGTATATTTAGAGTTCACCCAACTGACTAGTAATAGGAAAAAGTATTTCGAAAAATGATCTATTTTCCATGGAGATATCGAGTTCCAAAATTTGATATAAATCGCTAGAACTAGAAAAGGTTTTCAGTTATTATATTTTCAGATTTTTACTCGAACAGCCCTACTTTTGACCCTATTTTCGACCCCTTTTTTACCATTAAAAATTCTAAGTTTCTGGCATACTAGAGTTCATGTAGCAAACTATTTTCAGAAAGAAAAATCATTTAAAACCGTCGAGTGGTTTAAAAGATATTTGAGTTCAAAGATTGCCTATTGCTAGTTTTAAAACAAATTTTCAGATTTTATATTTTGAACTTGCTTGGTCACCCGATTTTGAAACAGATTTCGATAATCAAACCAATTTCAAATATTACAAACCTTGGTTCATTTTAAAGTCGACCTAGCCGTCTTTTTATAGAAACCAAGAGCTCGTTAAATGGTTCCGTTTTCATAAAGTTATTCGCGTCCAAAGCTCTAGCCAAGTCCTATATTTCATAAGTAGGATTTTTATAAAATTTAAGTTTTAGGGATTATTTTGTAAATAAATAATATCAAGAGTATTTTCTGTCATTAACAAATAAACAGGATAGAAAATGTCATTTTTGAAACTTAAGGGTAGAAACTGTCATTTTCCAAAAGTCCAGGGTATAAACTGTCATTTGACCAAACCTTAGGGATTAAAATGTAACTTTTCGTAACTATTATTTTAATCCTTTCTATTTTATTTTCCGAACTAATATTAACGTAATGTGTTTATTAACTAACAAACCGAACCGAAACTTACAGATAAAAGATAAGATAAAATCCTTACTTTTGAAACTACATATTGGCCCAATTAAAACATTTAACCATTAACCAAACAACAAAACAGAACGAAATGAAATAAACTATAATCATTAGAAATGATTACTAAATATTTGCATAACAACCCAGGTAGCGTATCCGGAGACGTTTATCAACTTTCTGTCATTTTGTTTTCCATCCAGACTGCTCAGGTGAGTTCATAGTCCCACTTTTTATATACATTTTTCTAAACTTGTGGGGAGATACATGCTACTAAACCGAACACAAGTATTTTTCCTGTATGCTTTCCTGAATTATATTGCATAAGTTTAACTGTTGCCTATTTAAAGACCCTTTATCATGAACCATTAATCACTTTCGGGTGAGCGCGAATATAATGAATAGATCTATTGGATTGACAATCCCATTGTGTTGCTGGATAAGTGACCCAATGCATTTTATTTGAAATCGTTTAATAAAGAGTTCAGGCAGACTCCTACTCGAGGGCATAATTGCTACATTTAATTATGTAGTGATTTACATCATAGCTTATAACTATGATGTCCATCGTGTTAACGTCTTGCGATTCATGAGACTTTAAGCAATATATAATAAACTGCGATATAACTGATTTACGTTTTACTTAGCTTGTGTTCAAATCGATTATTTAACAATAAATGCTATGGATTCACTCAACCTTTGTGTTGACTTTTTAGCATGTTTATCTCAGGTAACTGGAAGTACGATTTGGCACGGGATTAGTTATGGACTGTCTATTTTTGTTATCATTCAACAAATAACACATTTTTATAAATGTATTTTGGAACCTCCTGCTGGGACCCACATATTGTAACTCTGATATAAATGAATGATAACAATTTTATCTAAAAACGTCTCATTTTCGAGTCATTTTCTATCATCATGACTGTGAACTGTTTAGTAACACCCCAACTTATATTTCCGCTGCGAATATCTAAAACGGGGGTGTTACAGAGTGGTATCAGAGCTCATGGTTATAGAGAACCAAATGTTTTCAAACATTGGACTATAACCGCGTTTTCAAAAATAAACAAAATTACACCATAAAGTCCTACGTCCTCCGTGCCAGGTATGTTTCAGTATTTAGAGCATCCTTTATTGTGACTATATGGCATGGGTAATGCACATATCTGATAACTATATGATTAGCTTTATTTGCAATTTCGAATTACTCATAATCACTATTTGCGGGTTACTACAGTATCATATCCCCCTAAACTCCCGAACATAACTTTCCGTATTATATGTACATCACCTACCCACTCTCTTAAGAAAATCACATCCGACGAAAAGTAAATTAGTTGCCCAACAACATTCGAGGTTAGGACAAAATTTACCCCAAGAAACAATTCAAAAAGATGTTGAAACAAATCCTCTTGAATCTGACACTCCAGAAACCCTATCATTTGTTTATTATCCTTAATAGACAAATGGCTTCGTATAAACTATACCTAGAGCCTAATAAGTGTCACTTATCTTTTTCCTCCCGAACCTAGTCAACTTACCAACCTAGAGCTCAGTAAGTAACATAGAAATTTGAGGATTTAACCCTTAAATTAAAAACAGAAAACCCTAAACCTACTTCATGCAATATTAATAAAAGATCTTGTATTAATTGTTTTTGTAAAAACAATTGATCAAGTTATTAATATTACGTTATTCCCATTCCGACATATCATAACCATAGAACCTCATAAGATAGAATTTCGGAAGAAACCTTGATGAATGAAGAGAAAGTTGCTGAAATCCAAGAGAATTTGTTAATTCCTTAACAGTTATACCAAGAGTTAATCATTCATCTACGATATTTAACCAGACATATCCAGAAGAACGTCAGTATGAAAAATACCTTACCTATATTAACCGCGCCAATGACCCCCGAAGTTATCTAGAAGTTGGTAATCAACCTCATTGCGGCAGTGCTCGAGGTGACTACAACAGCTCATTTAGGAAGCAATAAGAAGGCTACGGAAAAGAAGAAGATGAATGTGTCTTGTACCCCTAAGAGTTTTATGGGTTATAGACCAGTTTATAACAAATGCCCAGAAGGAACGACTAAACCTATCCATACCTTAGGAATTGAACGAAATAACCGAAAGCGAAAACATAGTGAACGAGAAACCACTATCCCAACTCACTACCCCGTCTGCCATCGCAAACATCTTACTCATGAAGCTGTTTATCGTGGAAAACGACCTCTATGTCAGCGATGTAAGTTACATCATTATGGAAATTGTTCTATCAAGTGTGGGAATTATAAAGGAAAAGGACATCATAGGAAACAATGCCCAAGCTTCAAACCCGACTGGAAAACTAAGACTGATTCGGAAGAAAACTAGAACTTATTAAGAAATCATATCTATGACCTAGTATGACCTTTAAGTTTGATATCTCGGAAGTAATGAATAAATTGAGGTTTAGAACGCTCTAAGTTGTATATTCCTTTCAGAACTATCTTAGTCACGATAAATTATCTTTCTACTCTATGAAATCTCTATCTCGCGATAATTCCTTCATATTCTCAAATCTGCGTTTAGCCTTCATATATATTCTATTTTTCCATACCCTATTCATAAACGTTGCCTAGTAAAACCATAGACGAACTTTAAGATTTATTTTGAGATTATCCCATTGATACCTTAGGAAACCTTAACCCTTCACTGTAGTATGAACAAAAATTTCCCTATGCTTTTGAAAACTATTTATGAAGTTATTTTTCAGAAATAAAGCGTTGAATACCATCTAAAACTTTTTAAATAAATACCACAGTGACTGTACAAAACATTACATCATTTGGTCCCAAATTATACATAACCTGATCAACTATGTATAATTTTGGAAGAATCATGTAATGAGTTGGACAGTTATGTTTTTCAGATTTTCTACTACTAATTTTTATTTAAAAGCAAAGTATTGAAACAAAACATTATTTTGATTTCATACAAAAGTCTACATCTACTACCCACCATCTCTAAACTCTAAGATTTTATTAAGAAACCTTGGAAGATAATACATAGAGAAATAATTAGCAACTGAAGTGCTAATATTACAAGGATTACATAAGCTTTATTACATTGAGGATTACCTAGAAAACACAAACTAAGACCATCCTAGTAACTCTAGCGCAAGACTTATTTTCCCCATGTTTGATCCACGATAAAGGCTACGATAGTAAGTGGAACAACGAACCATAGGATTATACCAAAGGCTTCGAAATTTTGATCTGGACTACACACCATGTAGGAAATAATCGCAATAACGAAAACAATCGCTAGGTATGTAACAAAGTGCGGCATCTTTGAGGTTTTTAGAAGGAATTTGATAGTGAAAGAATGAGAATTAGAAAGGAGGTATTTATAGGAAGAAACTAGTCATTTATTCGAACGTTAAGATCACTATTCATCCACTTTAATAATCTGACTGTTGCATCGTGCTTATCCCAGTCACTAGATTTATCAGGTGACAAAACATTCAAATTTAGTTCATCCAGTAGAGATAAGACTGACTAAACCTAGATCCTTAGGTATTAAACGGAGAACCAAGGATTATCAGTGAAACGACATTTTCAGAAATCAGACCCAAGAAAAAGATAATATTTTAAGTAATATTATTTTTAACTTGAGGCATTTTAAGCATATCAAACTCTCATTCCAACCAAATCGTTATACGATTTTCCTTTATCGCGTTTCCTACCTGAATAGAATAGAAATCCGAACTTAGCTATCCCTATACATCATTTTTCTCAACCTACCAACCAACATAGGCCGAATCTCGGGACGAGATTCCCCTCAACAGGGGGATACTGTAACCACTCGTAAAATTTCCTATTTACTTTACAAAATTATTATCCTTTTTCCACGGGTAATTTTTTTTTTATTTAAATGTATCTCTCATCTTATGTGACAGAGATCACATCATTGATAAACGTGCTCCCACAGACCTGCCTAATGAACCTAATGTTTATTTTATAAACATATTGATATGAAACCATTACAAAATACCATTTACCATTTTACGATAATTTCTTAACAAACGTATAACAAAACATTCAATATCTATATAGAGTTTCTATGAAACCCTAAAATTCACCACAACACCAAATATGAATAACTAAACCTCATAACATAAAAATACAACATATCTGAGTTAATGTACAAGTTATTAAAGCACCAGAAACCATAATTCTATTTTGTTCCCGGTAAAACCCTAAATTCACATAACTGTGATTTTATGTATTCATTTCACAAACCCTAATTTATTTGTAGAATATTTTTACAAAATATTAAGTTTACAAATTATTTAAGCTAGAGTACAAGTCATTTCTGCATAAAATCATTTACTTGCAAAACCTTTATTTAAAATCCCATTTATATTATTTTTAAAGCACAAAGTACAAACTATTTATGCATAACTTTTATAAATTATATTTTTTAAACTCCTTAAATATATTTACAAGTCTTTTAGCCTAAATTACAAGTGCCTAATGCACGAAAACTATAAATTCCATTTAGTCACTTTTAAACATGATAAAAATTAACAATTAATTAACAACGCGTTGCTAGGATAGGAAAAACCCTAATAAGTTCTCTCTCCCATGGAGAATTCCGGCCGCCATTCTCTTCCCATATTCCGATCATAAAACCCAACAACATATGTCCTCTCTATCCTCGAATTTTATTCTTGGGTATGCAATACATATTGTTTGTTGCGTTTTTTATTTTAAAGAGATGGCGGCTGAGCGGTATCCGTATTAATTCAAAAGAATTCTCCATGTTGCTTCGCTTCCATTACCCTTTTCTTTAATTGGTTATTCTCCTCTCATTCATGGGTCGGTGGGATTTATTCAATGGTATTGGTCGCTTTTTGATATTTACGATTTGGTTTTGCATGTGATTATCATCGTGGGTCGGTTCCTTGTTCTATATTTAATACTCACGTGTATTCCATGCAATTACATTTGTTTAAGATCGTTGTCTGCTGGGTATAATCCGGTCGGTTTATTATTAAATCGATCTATTATATACGATCTGATCTGTGCTTTACAATTTCAAATCCTATTTTTAGGGTTTGATTTATTATGATTCTGCAAGTAAACCCGCTTTAGGGTTTTGCTGGTTATTGTTGATGTTCTGTTCAGATGCAAGTTTATGTACATGGGTTTTATTACGAGAGAGATGTAAGTCGTGGTTTGTAACGAAGAGATCTTTTAGCTTGTGGCTGCTGCTGTTGTTAGTTACGGGTTATTCAAACCTGTTGGAAGTTAGGGTTTTGAATACCCTAATGGTTCTACTCCGATTGGATTTGCTTCACAGATTTGTTGGGGTGGTTTTGTTAGGGTTCGTATACCCTATGATTGGCTGGTCTAGTGTACTGCTACGATTGGTCTTGTTGGGTGATCATATGTTCGCTCAAGGTAAGTTAGGGTTTTTAAACTCTATTGGGAGGTGTTTGATCAGTATTATCAGTTCTGGTCATTTGTTCATGACATGTGACCTGGTATTCTTGTTCAAATACCGTTTTCTATGTCCTGGAAGTGTCGTATTGCATATCATTATTACTGGGTCAGAAAGATCAATGTAAGTTAGGGTTGGAAAGCCCTATTATCGTCCCTATGGATCTCTTTCTTGGAGATCGTGGGTGCGTTTCCAGACCAGGTGGGGTGATATCGTCTTGTATATCAGTCTTGATGACGATTCTGCTTTGTTTCTCTTGTTGGGCTGCTATACTATCTGATTCATCTATGCTTTACTTGGTCTGGTTTGCTGGAAGTTAGGGTGATTACCCTATGTCTTGTCTATGATTATTCATGTTACACTGGGTTCCATTCTTAGCTACGATTTTACTCCGTTAAAGCTGAAGCAGATGAGGTATTGATTTAATCATAGTATTCATGTGTCTGTTATGGACTTTGCTGGTTTGGTCCGTTTGGATCAATGGGAGTTCGTTGTAGCTATTTGGTGTGGATTGGTGCTGTTCGTGTACTACCATGGATAAGGCTACATCGCTGTACGTTATGGACATCTAGGACGACTCTTGAAGAATCATATGGTTTAACGAGTTTTAATTTCTATTCTTATAGTCGTTGTAGTTTTTGTTCATTTTTTAGTTATAAGAGTGGTGTGTCACTCTTATATAGTGGTTATTGGTTAGTGTCCTGTGGGACTGTTATGTTTTTTCATGTAAGTGCCTATGTAACGGGCTGAGGGCATGGGATTCATCCATGTCAATTGTACTTCATTGTTTTTGGTGTAATATATTTACCAGGGTTTAAACCCTTTTACCCAAAATTAACAATTAATTTTTATAACTTGTTAAATCATTAAACCTATATTTTTCTCAAATCTTACATTAATATACAAGTCTATTAAGCATATATTACAACTCTCTCAAGCCTAACTCATTTCCTCTTTATTTTACACAAAATACGATTTATATAAAAACAATTCTAAACATTTTCCCTAAGTGACTAAATACATAAACTAAATTACTTCACCTTCCTTGAACCCTCAATACAACATGTTAAAGCTCAATGTACCACACTCCATAACACAAATCAAACCCTAGTTACTACATAGTTGGAATTCGACCAACCTAGATCAATCTTTAACATCATCAAATGTTTCCTAAGCCCTAAGGATATCCACTTGGCAGCCCTCTCCTACTAACACACCTCCTTGTCCCAAAAGCATGAACACTAGGTTAAAAAGTATGAACAAAACTCTAGGTAAACAACCGGCCACATCACTCTTCTTCCCTCTTCCTCCTCCTCAACCCAAGTGGCAACTTCTTCATGTTTCTGTCAGCCCTCTTGTCTCCTTATCACCTACTACAAACCCTAACTAAACCTTCTATAAATAACAACTCCAACTCTCCTCTTCATTACACAACCATTCGAACCAACACATAAACAGACCCAACCCATTCTCATCCTGATCACAACCTCCAAAAACAAGCCAAACAAAACCTTAGCAAACTTAGGAGAAGAGGAGAAGCAACCATGTTCCAGCAAACAATCAAATTCGAGTCATAAACCCTACACGAGCCAACCTCTAAGTAAGTTTAACCCTACCTTATTTCATTTATGTTATTTACTAAATTTATACTTAAAAACATCATTACATAATCACTAAAGTAGAGCATGAACAAAAACTATAAAAATTTATTTTCTTTCTTTTTGTGTCTGTTCGAATTCAGTAACCAAACGCACCCTATATGTTTGAGATATTGTAGTAACAAATCAAAAATTAATGAAACATGTTAAAACTTACTAAATATTATTATATTTTACATAAAAAGATAGCCAAAAACGTTTACAAACCTTGAAACCCAATCGGGTTGTTTTCTGTGGTTATATCGAGCAGAATACAAACCCAAGTACCCAACTTTTGAGCTATAGATCGACCCCTAAATGACCACCACAATTTCTAAATTTTGGCATACCTGTAGTTCACCCAACAACCTTTAAATAGAAACAAGAATCATTAAAAATGATCGAGTTTTCATTAAGTTGTGAAGCCCTGAAGTTTGCCCAAAATCATTAATAATAGAAAGTTAAGTAATCAGTTATTTTGTTTCTGTTTTGCTCGACCAACCTTCTAACTTTCAACCTAGTTATCAACCACTTAGAGACCTTTATAAATTATGGTTTTGAGTATATTTAGAGTTCACCCAACTGACTAGTAATAGGAAAAAGAATTTCGAAAAATGATCTATTTTCCATGGAGATATCGAGTTCCAAAATTTGATATAAATCGCTAGAACTAGAAAAGGTTTTCAGTTATTATATTTTCAGATTTTTACTCGAACAGCCCTACTTTTGACCCTATTTTCGACCCCTTTTTTACCATTAAAAATTCTAAGTTTCTGGCCTACTAGAGTTCATGTAGCAAACTATTTTCAGAAAGAAAAATCATTTAAAACTGTCGAGTTGTTTAAAAGATATTTGAGTTCAAAGATTGCCTATCGCTAGTTTTAAAACAAATTTTCAGATTTTATATTTTGAACTTGCTTGGTCACCCGATTTTGAAACAGATTTCGATAATCAAACCAATTTCAAAAATTACAAACCTTGGTTCATTTTAAAGTCGACCTAGCCGTCTTTTTATAGAAACCAAGAGCTCGTTAAATGGTTCTGTTTTCATAAAGTTATTCGCGTCCAAAGCTCTAGCCAAGTCCTATATTTCATAAGTAAGATTTTTATAAAATTTAAGTTTTAGGGATTATTTTGTAAATAAATAATATCAAGAGTATTTTTTGTCATTAACAAATAAACAGGATAGAAAATGTCATTTTTGAAACTTAAGGGTAGAAACTGTCATTTTCCAAAAGTCCAGGGTATAAACTGTCATTTGACCAAACCTTAGGGATTAAAACGTAACTTTTCGTAACTATTATTTTCATCCTTTCTATTTTATTTTCCGAACTAATATTAACGTAATGTGTTTATTAACTAACACACCGAACCGAAACTTACAGATAAAAGATAAGATAAAATCCTTACTTTTGTAACTACATATTGGCTCAATTAAAACATTTAACCATTAACCAAACAACAAAACAGAATGAAATGAAATAAACTATAATCATTAGAAATGATTACTAAATATTGGCATAACAACCCAGGTAGCGTATCCGGAGACGTTTATCAACTTTCTGTCATTTTGTTTTCCATCCAGACTGCTCAGGTGAGTTCATAGTCCCACTTTTTATATACGTTTTTCTAAACTTGTGGGGAGATACATGCTACTAAACCGAACACAAGTATTTTTCCTGTATGCTTTCCTGAATTATATTGCATAAGTTTAACTGTTGCCTATTTAAAGACCCTTTATCATGAACCATTAATCACTTTCGGGTGAGCGCGAATATAATGAATAGATCTATTGGATTGACAATCCCATTGTGTTGCTGGATAAGTGACCCAATGCATTTTATTTGAAATCGTTTAATAAAGAGTTCAGGCAGACTCCTACTCGAGGGCATAATTGCTACATTTAATTATGTAGTGATTTACATCATAGCTTATAACTATGATGTCCATCGTGTTAACGTCTTGCGATTCATGAGACTTTAAGCAATATATAATAAACTGCGATATAGTTGATTTACGTTTTACTTAGCTTGTGTTCAAATCGATTATTTAACGATAAACGCTATGGATTCACTCAACCTTTGTGTTGACTTTTTAGCATGTTTATCTCAGGTAACTGGAAGTACGATTTGGCACGGGATTGGCTATGGACTGTCTACTTTTGTTATCATTCAACAAATAACACATTTTTATAAATGTATTTTGGAACCTCCTGCTGGGACCCGCATATTGTAACTCTGATATAAATGAATGATAACAATTTTATCTAAAAACGTCTCATTTTTGAGTCGTTTTCTATCATCATGACTGTGAACTGTTTAGTAACACCCCAACTTATATTTCCGTTGCGAATATCTAAGACGGGGGTGTTACACAAGAAGGGTTATTACTCGTTAAGCACTTCAAGAAATCCAGAACGTATTAGGAATAATGGGTCGATATTAATAATAAAATTATTAAACCGACCTAGAAAAACATGAACCAAAAATACGTCCAGGATAAGCCGCCCAGTACCACCAATGGTAAAACCTTAAAGAGAGATATCTCAAACCCTAACAACCAATCGCAGATCCTTAAAAAGGAGAAGCGATCAGACATTAAAAGAATAAGATCGATCAAAGGATAGAACAGGTATTTACCACAGCCCAAGCACGCCACTTCTGTGATTAAAACACAACCCTAAAGAATCGATTGCATACCAAATAAATGAATCAGAGATCATTACAAGGTAGAGAGGCGATTTTAAGGTTGGTTTGTCCGGAAAAGTACAGTAGAAGTGGCGGCAGGAAGGGGGCAGAAATCGCCCCTAGTTGAGAGAGAAACTTAGGGTTGGTTTTAGTTGTCTTTGTCCCTAATGTTTAAGCCCAAGGAAACTGATGGGGTTTTTTCTAATGTGTGAATCCTTTTTCTTGGTGAATAGAGTGTTATCTACTAAACCCATGGTGTACTTTTTTTTGGGTAAAGGGGAGTAATCCTGCACCCTGGTAAGTATATTAAACCAAAAATTAAGTACAAAAGGAATATGGCTGAAGTTCCATGTTAACCTCAAGCTAAAAAGCTTGATAAACACCTAAACCTGCTTAAGACATGCCATAAGCACTTACAACTCTAGAAAGAACTGAAAATCAACTAGCCAGTAGGAAACATGCGAGATGAACCTGCCCCTGTATTAGAATCAAATAGATTGGCCGATTCATCAAACACATTTTCAACATGTTCTTCACCATCTTCATCATCCATCACCAATGCTGCATACGGATTAGATGTAGTAATATTCGCTTCCTTAGAAGCATTACCAATAGAATTCAACTGAGATGACGATGTAGATTCATTACCAATAGTAGTAGCTCCCTTATTAGGTTTACTAGTATCTGCCTTAGGGATAAATCTAAATTGTTTAACCAAAGTACCAACAGATTGATTCTTATTAGTAGACTTAGCTTTACCCTTTTTCTTTTTCTTACCCACCTTTTGGAACCCATCAGCATCCAACTCCATAGAAGGAGTAGCAACATGTGAAGTAGAAACAGTAGGAGGACTAACCACCTGTGTAAGAGGAGTCACCACCTTTTTAGGACATTGATCATGCGTATGACCGAATATTTTGCATAAATTGCACCTGGGGGCCTCCATTCATATTCGACACATATAGTCTCTTTATTAAAACCCTCCTCATTGAGAGAAGGGAAACCAATAGTCACAGCCTCCACAAGCTCAGATTCAACATTGATCTCAATGAGACATCTAGCAAAGCTACTTCTACCCCACGAATCCTTACACATAGAACTAGTGTATGAATCAAGCATGAAAAGCTTACCAATGAAAGTAGCAATCAAACTAACACCCTCCTCTTCAAAGACTTGAAGAGGAACATCATGCAACTTAACCCAGACCGGAATGCAAGTCAATTCTTCCTTACGCAAACAAGTATCCATAGACCATTTCTTGAGAATTATTGGAGATTTGCGTATCATCCAAGGACCTTCTTCTAAAACAGCTTCTAAACCAACCAATGTATCAAATTTAAAGAAAAAGAACCCTTTGTAATTCATCATAATTCTTTTAAGACCATGTTTCGCCCAGTTACTTCTAGCATAGTATTCAACAATAGGAAACGCCATTCTTTTTCCAATAAAATAGCCATATAAAGTATGTTCCAACCGAGAACTAACCTTTTCAACCACTTTACGGGGAATAGAAATGTTAACTCCTTCAAGTACTGGTTCCGTGATAGGAGACTCATGAGGCGATTTAGGGCTTGAAGGGTTAACTTCAACCTTGAAATCTTCACATAAGCCATCTATAGCAGCCAATACCCTATTTCGAACATCTCTCTCCAAAACAGCCCTTATTGGATATTTACCATCTGTAATATCCTTAGTGAATGCATCAATATCCTTGAAGGTTGTAATGGACACACCGAACAAAGCCTTAATGTAGTCGCAACCATTAACATCAGCGGGAGTTGAAGCATCTATCCCATCAGGTTGAACACCAGATTCAACACCAGAAGTCATGGAATCAGCATGAGGGTTAACGAGCACCTTTGGTGCTTTGTTTGGAAGAGACACATCTGCATCCCCCTCCATGTTACCAGAACTTTCAGCCACAGATGTTGTCACCATAATAGGATCAGAATTATGGTTTAAAATAACCCTTGTTGCTTTCTTGGGGCGAGAAACACCGGCATTCCCCTCCAAATTCTTCAAACGAGTGTTTCTTTCATTAATCTTAGCAGCAACTGAGCTTAAAAGTTCAGCATTCGACTCTCCCAAACTTTCCATCACAACAGCAAACCAACCTAAAACACGTAAATCCCAATCGCAGCAGTCACAAAAGATCAACGTCAATCTTAAACTCGTGTAAAAGCCATAGTTAGAAAACTAGGGTTTATTGTAAGCAATAACGAATAGCAGTCAACCCATAATCATGATAGAGCAATTATGGAACGACTTAAATCAGAACAATAACCCTTAGCGATTTGGACAAACCAATTAATAAAGTAGCACCGACCCACGATCTGATGATCCCCATGGTGTACTTATGGTCAACTAAGAATGTTTTAAGTCGATCATACCATGCTTTTGGTGCTTGCTTAAGTCCGTATAAAGCCTTTTTAAGTTTGCAAACATGATTTGGTTTTTCAAAATCGGTGAAACACGGAGGTTGAGCGATATACACTTCTTCATTTATAAAGCCATTTAAAAATGCACTTTTGACATCTATTTGAAAAAGTTTGAAATCATGTGCACATGCATATGCAAGTAAAATTCTAATAGACTCGAGCCTAGCAACCGGAGCAAAAGTTTCATCGTAGTCAATGCCTTCTTGTTGATTATAACCTTGTGCTACTAGCCTAGCTTTGTTTCTAGACACTACACCATGTTCATCCATTTTATTTCGAAAGACCCATTTTCTTCCAATTATTGTTTGACCTTTTGGTTGAGGAACTAATGTCCAAACATCATGTAACACCCCCAAAATTATCGCAGCGAAAGATAGTGTCACTGGGGTATTACTTCATAGCTCATAGTACAAGTTACAGAATACGACTCTAAATGAGAAATTTTGAAATAAATTATCATTCGATTTACATAAAACATCAGAGTTTAAGAGGTCCCAACAAGTTTATAAGTAATAGACATAAGAGTTAAAAGTTTTATTGAATGATAATGATGCATTGTCTTCAAAAATTATCCGTGCGCCTTCACATGCCAGCTAATAGAGACCTGAGATAAAACATGCTAAAAAGTCAACACAAAGGTTGAGTGAATTCATAGAGTTTAATTAAATAAACAGTTGATCACAAGATAATTCAGTTTATGAAACGATAGGCTACGTTGTTATACGCGCATAATTAAAATGTACTCATTATTGCTCTAAGCTCATGACACCGAACTTTAACGTCATTTTCAGATATTCTAAAAGAATATAAAGATGCCCTTCGACAATAGGTAATAGCCAATTTACCTAGCAACCTCAAATACAGTGCATATGGTAGCCCACAGGGCAGTCCAAAGTGGGGGATGTCATTCCCAATAGATCTATTTACGGCATTCGCGTTTACACGCATGTAATTAACGGTTCATGATAAAAGGGACTTTTAGGCTATGGGAACACTTAGGCAATAATAGTATCAGCAAGCAATGACATTTTCAATTCAGAATACAGTTTTCAAGCAATTGTGATCATAGTAAAAGTAAGTAGCATGTATCTCCCCCACGGAGTTTGTAAACAGTTAAACAAGTAAAAGGTGGGGCTATGAACTCACCAACGATGATGCATTAATAGAAACTGGAGAAGTGTGCATGACGAGGAAAACCGCAAAGATCACAAATGACCTAAAATAATATAACACGACCTAGGCTTGGGGAAATAATATGTAATGCTTATACACAAGTTTTTTTTTTATATAGTACTTAGACTTATAATATCTTAATGTAACTTAGTTATGAGTTTTATAGCATGTCGTGTGTCGAAAAGATGTTTATTTAAGTTTATATGAGTTAAAATGCAAAGCTGTTAGAATTTCGATAAAAGTCCCGCACAAATCGGGTCGCCATTTCTAAACCGTGGAGGGTAAAATTATGAACTTTATATGCTTGGAAAGGTATGACTCTGTACTTAACAAAAATCATGGCCTCACTTTTGTGGGATTTACATAACTAAGGTAGAATGACTATTTTACCCCTGTGTCTTAATGTAAGAAATCCCAGCCTGCATTTGTACAAAATTGAGTACATCTTTTTATCTATAGATCCTATAGACATGAGGCCAGTGGGAAAAGTCCTGTTTTTGTCTTGGCTAAAATTCATTCAAAAGGACCAGGTATTGAAAGTGCCTAAATCCATGAGCTTTTGGCTTTGCAAAACTGTTATGCATTTTCGGACATGTTTTACTGTAGATTTTCTAATAAAATCATCAAGATGAATTAGGATGCAAGGTTTTTGGGGAAATGACCCTGAAACATGTGGCTAACTCACCATATTTTTATTTTTTCATAAAACCCACTGAGAACAAAATGGTGTGGTCGTATTTCAACAGGTACGATCTTGGACAGATTTTGACTCTTCATATTACCTAATTACTTTTGATTATTAAGCATGTTTTTGTGTAAAATGTATAGAAAAATCATGGAAATCTTTTTATGCATATGTTAACATCATTTTTATCCAAAAATATCAGTGGGCATCTTTTATAAAAAGCTATGTTCATGCATGTTCAAGATCGAACCCGATCTAGCCTAAAATCATGATCTTATGTGACATAACTTACCCGATCTTTTAACCCATCCAAGATCCGACCTAGCCATGACCTATACCTCCTTTTAGACCAGAGAACATGTGTTTTAACAACTTAATTAGTCTCAGTAGATCATTCATAAAAATCTCTACTTGATGCATGTGTCGAATCTTACCCGATCTATTCCAAAAAACATCGTTTTATGTCCGATTTCATTACTAGTTTTATTAACCCAACCTCTAAACTACCCAAAAAAGTCTCAAGATTATTCTACCACTATTTTAAGAGTATAAAAATGTATAAAACTCAGTAGCATACTCATTTTAAATTCCACAAGAAATTAAGATGAGCGTAAGTGAGTAAATAGCCATAATTTGGCATTTTCGGGTGCATGATACGCACAAGCCGTCTTGTACCCATGTCTTACCCTCAAGAACTTCAAGAAATGAAGATGATGATGAAGGGGCTGAGATGAACTTGTTTCTTCAATATGGTGTTTGGGTGACAAACGAACCAAGAACTTGTTTTAGGAGTACAAGAGTTAGCTTTTTGCATATAAATCTTGTCTTTAAGCAATATTTTGGTGGTGGTTTGATGGTGGTGATGGGGATTTCGTGGCTAGGGAGGTTGAGATGGAAGAGAGAAGTTTATCAAACCCTAAAATGTGTGTGAAAAATGAGGGAGAAAAGGGTGAGGTGAAATGATGAAAAGTTATGGAAAATGGGTGAATTAAGAGTGTGTAGTTGGTTTTTGTGAGTTCCAAGAGAGGGGAAGGGGCTATGGCCGGTTTTTGGGTTAAATGGGGGAGGGTTATCTCATTTTTATTTTTGAAAAATGTTAATAAGTGTTTGTGTTGTGTTTATTTAATGTATAGTGTAAAAGGTGGTGTTTAAAACATAAAAACGCGAGTACCGGGTGAAATAAAATGCGGAAACTTTATAAAATGTAAAATGAGTTTATTTTCAAGTATATAGGCTCTTAGTAACTTAAATAATATGTGTACACTATTGTTGGTGTTAAAATTTTGCAAAACGTGACGACTTACGCGATTTTTGGGTTTATCGGGTAACTTAAACGTTATAAATTATAAAACGTCCTAAGTTTATGATTGTGAGTGACTTAAATATTTTAAGTTGACAAACTAAATAATTTTAGTATTTTAAATATGACATGAGCATATCGGAACGTTTAAACGATATTAAACTAAAAATGTAGGTCGTAGACACGTTCGTTGACAGAGGTTCCTAATAATATGGACGTAAGCCATAAAAATGACTCGATAAGTATGAAATCAATGTAAAAACTTATAAAATAAGTTTATGAGAGTGTTTATGAATATTCTTGGTGTAGACTAAATGTAGTCTAGAGTCGGGTTCAAGCTAATGAACGTGTTTTGACGTACGCGGGTAAACTCTCTCGGTATATGTAATTTACTTAAAATAGGATAATAAGTAAATGTAAATAGTAAAATAATGACCCCAAATTTCACGGTTGTTACACATCATTTCTAACAAATTGATTTAACTCTTCTTGCATAGCAATGACCCAAGATTCATCTTTTATAGCCTCGTTTATATTTTTGGGTTCAATGGTTGAAACAAAACAAAAGAAGTTAATTTGATTTTGGACTTTCGATCTTAAGGTTCTTCACTATCTAATGGATGACTTTTAGATTCTTTGACATTGACAATTTCTCTATTTAATAGTTCATCTTCCTTGTCATTATTTAGATTTTCTTGGTTTTCAATAAGTTGACTTTCAACTAATTCATCATCTACCAAAGGTGATGTCTTAGAGGGAGGTGGACTTTCATCAAATGTTACGTTTAACGATTCATCGACTTTTAATGTTTCTTTGTTTAAAACAATGTAAGCTTTGCTATTTTGTGAATATCCAAGAAATACACCTTCATAAGACTTTGGGTCAAATTTGGTGAGATAATCCTTAGTATTTAGAATAAAGCACTCGCTTCCAAAAACTCTAAAGTAGCCTAATGTAGGCTTTTTGCCTCTATATAGTTCATATGGAGTTTTATTCAAAAATGGTCTTATTAAAACTCTATTTAAAATATAGGTAGATGTGTCAACGGCGTTACACCAAAATTTTTGTAGTATGTTTTGTTCATTAAGCATTGTTCTATTCATCTTTTGGAGAGTTCGATTTTTACGTTCTACTACACCGTTTGACTGAGGAGTACGAGGAGCTGAAAAATTATGTGTTATGCCATTAGCATCACAAAAAGCTCCAAATTGTGTTTCATTATCAAATTCACGACTATGATCCGTTCTAATTGACACAATGCTACTTCCTAGTTGATTTTGAATTTTCTTACTAAGAATTTCAAATTTATCAAAAGCTTCGTTTTTACTTTTCAAAAATTTTGTCCAAGTGTATCTTGAATAATCATCTACTATGACCAAAGTATAGAAGTTTCCTCCATAACTTTGTATAGCAGAAGGACCAAATAAATCCATATGCAAAAGTTCTAGACACAATGTAGACACCATATTTTTAGCCTTATGGCTATTATGAACTTGTTTCTCAATTTTGCAAGCATCACAAAAGTGTTGATCATATTTCAACTTGGGTAAGTTTCTAACGAGTTCTTTAGATGATAGAGATTGGATGAGTCTCATATTGGCGTGGCCTAAGCGTCTATGCCAAAGACTTGAGGTATCATCTAGAGAGGTGAGGTAAAGTTTATCTTTAGATGTTTTATCTATTTTCATAACATATAAGTTGTTTTTCAAAACTCCTTTAGCTATGGTTATACCGTCTATTAGTATTTTACTTTCGTTTTCACTAAAGAGGACATTATACTTTTTACGGCATAGTTGGCTAATGCTAAGCAAGTTAAATCCTAGATTATCAACATGAGCAAGAGAGAGAGAGTCATGAGAGATAGTACCCTTTTCGATGATTTTGCTTTTCAATTTGCTACCAAAAGTAACATTACCACCGTCATATTCATGGTAGGTTGAGAAGAGACTCTTGTTTCCCGTCATATGTCTTGAACAACCGCTATCTTTAATCCACTCGTCTGGTTCCAATCCAACTTTCAAGCATACCTTGTTTGAGTCTTAAGCCATGAGAGCAATTTCGTCATTCTTTGGCTCTTCGTCATCATCTTCACTCTCACTCCAAGCACCACTTACAAAAGCTCTTTGATTCTTGTTCTTGGGTGGCTTGGGACAATCTCCTATTAGATGACTTGTATCTCCGCATCTAAAACATTTTCTTTCGCCTTTTCCTTTCTTATCATCACGATCTTTCCGAAAGGATTTCTTGTCTTCTCGAGGTTGTCTTACGAACTTTCCTCGTCTTCTAAAAAACTACTTGAAATCTCTTACGGCCATGGCATATTCTTCATCTTCACTACCTGAACTAGATTCTTCGTCATCACTTGAGTCTACTCTAGCTTTTAAAGGCAATGTATTTGACTTTTTCCTTTTTTACCCTTAACTATTTCCGAATCTTTTTCCATTACCATTTTATGAACTTTGAGATTTCCAATTAGCTCGTCAAGTGACATGCTTGAAAGATCTTTAGATTCTTCAATGGCCGTCACTTTTGCTCTCCACTTCGGATGGAGCGCTCTGAGGAATTTCCTGACAAAGTTCTTACTACAAAAAGATTCATCAAGTGCTTTAAGAGAAGTAATGATAGTATTAAACCTAGCAAATGCACTATCAATGATCTCATCTTCAGGGATAACAAATTGTTCATATTGTTGAACAAGAAGATCAATTTTGTTATCCTTGACTTGTGAGTTTCCTTGATGAGTGATTATTAAAGATTGCCAAATTTCTTTTGCGGTTTTGCACATGAATACTCTTTCATACTCCTTTTTAGGTAGAGCATTGTAAAGCATCATTTTTGCCTCATTATTTTTAGCAATCAACTTCTTTTGCTCGTCACTATGACGAGCAAGTGAAGTATCCTCATCCCGACCACTTGTGATATCTTTTATTATAGCTTTATGATCACCTTCTATAATAATATACCATAGATCTATGTCTTTTGATTTCACATAAGTTTCAAAGCTATTTTTCCAATAGATAAAACCATTTGGTTCAAATAGTGGTGGTCTTTCCATAGATTGCCCTTCTTTGAAGTTTTCAAAATCCATGGATCGTTCCAAGTTTTAAAATACAATATATTTTAAAAATCTTGAGTAACGTAGCTCTTGATGCCAATTGT
Source organism: Artemisia tridentata subsp. tridentata (assembly GCA_021014915.2). NCBI lineage: Eukaryota > Viridiplantae > Streptophyta > Magnoliopsida > Asterales > Asteraceae > Artemisia > Artemisia tridentata. Next base: position 207,211,040 of record CP139502.1, read on the forward strand.
GGAAAACTACTAGAAGAGGGGTTGAATAGTTTTACCGTTTTAAAATTTTATTTGCTTTGAGTACTTCGTGTGAATTCAACTAATGTAGATAACAAACAATAAATAATATCCAGGTAAAGAAAGAAACGATCAAACCACAACACGATTGTTTATAGTGGTTCGGTCTACAAGGACTCTTTTTCCTTGCCCTACTCCACTCCCCGAGTCTCCAACTCGAGAGTTTTTCTTCACTAATCAACAAGCTCCTTTAACTGGCGGAGAAAACCTTTACACGTCGCTTACACAATATTTCCGAGACAAAGCTAGATGTCGAGTTATTTTACAAGGGTACAACCACTCCCGTCACACTATGTATTTTGAGAACTTATATACTAACCGATCACTACAGAGAATTTATAATTATTTGGTACAAACAATGATGTATGAACAACAACAATTCACACAGTGACAAATTAACAAGCCTTCTCTCTAGTTTTGGCGATTTCTTGAAGAAAAATTAAACGATCGTATCATTCTTTCTTCATTAATCTTCAATCGTGGTAATTTATTCTTTTTGTTACCAACTGATTTAACATATTGGTCAATCTAATATTCTGGTCCCAATTGGTCCATTGTTTTTAGTGGGTCGGTTGTTTTCATTTATTGATCAATTGGTTGGGTTACTAATTAATTGTGATCAATAGTGGGTCGGTTGGTATTCCTTTTTATTACCTTATTGTTGATAGTCCATGCAACTTGATGTTTCGTTGTTGACCGCATAATTTATCCTGCTCTTATTTAAGTCGGTTAGTTTGTTCTGATTGATTTAATATTATTCTGGTTCGATCAACATGGTGGGAGGTTAGTCTTCTTTTAAGCTTAATGTTTAAAACCCTAACTTTATAGTTAGGGTTTTACTTTTTTGATTACTGGTCGTGCTTGCATGCGGGTTACTATTGCTGCTGGGTTGATTTTCGTTTGGTTTTTTAACTAAAGTGGATGATGCGTCCAATGACGCAGCTAAAGGATCGTGTGCTGGTACGACTTTGTGTGGAAATAAAGGTGTTGATTCTATGACGGGGGTAATTCGTACTGATGGTAATACTAACACAAGTGGAAGGAATGTAACGTTAAATGTTAAGGCCAGCCTTCTTGGTGATGCTCCTATATTGAAGTCGTTATTGAAACAACATTCATCCATGTTGGGAGGGAAGGCTGCTCGTATGGTGAATCCAGGTAAGTTTGCTACTGATGTGACTACGAATGACACTAGTACCATGTTCAATGAGGATGTTAATCCTAGTACTGATAATGATAATGTTAATAATGTGCATGCTACTGATCATATTCATGCCACGGCTGCTGTGAATGTTCCAATATCTAATGTGGGTGCTACTGTTGCTAATAATTCGTTTGGAAATAAGGATACTGGTGGAACAGGTCATGATCACGATTCATGTCCTACGGATGATATTAGGGATTCTAGGGCTGGTAATACGAAGCACTCTTATGCCTCTGTTGAATGAACAGCCAAAGTCGACAAAGGTTAATTTTTGCTCTCTAACAACATCTGAAACAGTTCCTCATGCTGATTTGGCAATCCCATTGGCTTCGGTTGAGGAGGTTAGTAATAGATTTGCTAATACCCTTTACGGGTACTTTATTGGAAAACGTCTCGCCTTTCCAGTTGTTGAAACGTATGTTAAGAATACTTGGGCAAAATATGGTCTTGAACGTGTAATGCTCAAGAATGGATTCTTCTTTTTCCAATTCTCGACTAAAAATGGATTGGAACAGGTTCTTGCAAATGGTCCATGGTTAATACGTATGGTTCCTATTATTCTCAATATTTGGACCCCAAACACTAAACTTATCAAGGATGAGATCACACTTGCACCTGTTTGGGTGAAATTGCATAACATTCCTATTGCCGCCTACACGGAAATGGGCTTGAGTCTGATTGCAACAATGATTGGTCGTCCTATTATGCTTGACTCTTTTTCAAGCACCATGTGTCTTAAATCATGGGGACAAGCTGACTATGCTAGAGCTTTAATTGAGGTTTCATCTACTACGCCTTTAAGAGATTCATTGGTTGTGGTTGTTCCTTTCCTTGACGGGTCTGGCCACTCAATGGAGACGATTGATATCGAGTATGAATGGCAGCCCCCACGTTGTTCGACATGCAAAATATTTGGGCACCATGATGACCAATGTCCTAAGCAACCTAAAGCTGCCACTCCAAAACCAGTTGTTACTGATGATGGGTTTGAGAAGGTTAAAACCAAGAAAGGTAAGGGTAAACAAAATGATAATTCTGGTTCACGACATATTGGAGGGGTGAGACTTAATAAACCAAAGCCCAACTATTATTATCGTCCCATTAACAATCCCTCCAATAATAATGAGGCGTCCACTTCGCAACCCAAGGATAAGTTGGACTCGCCTGTGAAATGTGATGATACGTCTAAAAAGGACCCAACTGGTAGCGAGGATGTCAATTTGGATCCTAAGACAACAGGTACTTATTTTTCTGATGATATTAATTTGGTCTCGTTAAAAAATGCCTTTGATGTGTTACAGGGACAGGATAATATTATGGAATTGGCCACTGATGATAATATTGAACATACAAATGATATTGGCACCTATACGGGTGATTCGGATGAAGAGGCGGTTGAAAATATTATGGATGAATCGGCCAAATTTATGGAAAAGAAAAATGACCATTTGGAAAAAGAGGGGGCAAGCACTCCCTATGGTGATGTTCCTCATGTATAGTGTGGCCTCTTGGAATATTCGGGGAATGAACCTATCCCCAAAACAAAATGAGGTTCGCCAAGTTATTAATGATAATAATCTATCGGTATGTGCTATATTGGAGTCTCATGTGGCTCAATCCCGATTGGAGTTACTTTGTTCTAAGGTTTTTCGTTATTGGCATTGGATGTCTAATAGTTCGTACTGTTCCAAAGGCTCTCGTATCATTTTGGGATGGAATCCGGATGTTGGTTCAAGATGATCAGGTCATGCATACTCGTATTTGGTTCAAAGCGGACAAGAAAGATCTTTTTTGTTCGTTTATTTATGCTCACAATCGATACACCCATCGTCGGGCCCTTTGGTACAATCTTAATATGCATAGGGCTTATGTTAATAGGAGACCGTGGTGCTTACTTGGTGATTTTAATGTTGCTCTCAATCTTGAAGATAAATCGGTTGGCTCTTCTAATATTGATATTGCTATGCGGGAATTCAAGGAATGTGTGGAGGATATTGAAATGGTTGATGTCAATCGTTCTGGGCTGCAATATACGTGGAATCAAAAGCCGCATGGGGAGGATGGTATTCTCAAGAAAATTGATAGAATCATGTCTAATGTTGAGTTTGTTGATAGTTTTACAGGTGCTCATGCTATCTTCCAACCGTATCGGATTTCGGATCATTTTCCTGCTATCCTTAAGATTCCTATGATATCTAGGTATAAACCTAAGCCGTTTAAATTCTCTAATATTCTTGTGCATAATTCTAATTTTAAGGCGCGAGTCAAAGAATACTGGAACACCCCCATTAGTGGTTTCTTTATGTTCAAGGTGGTCAAGAAGCTAAAACTTTTAAAGAAACCCTTGCGTCAATTGTTATTTCTTGAAGGCAATATTCATGAAAATGTTAAACGGTTAAGGCATGAGCTTGATACGGTTCAGCGTGCTCTTGATTTGGACCCAACCAATATGGATATTCGTGAGGAAGAAGTTGCGTATCTTAAAGCTTTTAATGATGCCCTTCTTATGGAAGAGCGTTTTTTGAAGCAGAAAGCTAAGATTGAATGGTTGCGGATGGGAGATTCTAATAATGCTTATTTTCATAAAGTGGTGAAAGGCCGAAAGGCTAGAAGTCGTATTGAGGTTGTTTCTAGCAATGATGGTTCTCTTTTAGAAGGTGATCAGGTTCCATTGGCTTTTGTTAACCACTATACGTCCTTTCTTGGACAACTTGGTGATACAGGTTCTTTTCAATCTAATGATCTGTTTATTAATAAACTTTCGTCTAATGTGGCTAATGATATGGTTTGTGATGTTACGGCCCAAGAGATTAAAAGTGCTATTTTTTCTATGGGAAATGATAAATCCCCGGGTCCTGATGGGTATACGGCTGCTTTCTTTAAGGAAGCTTGGGATATTATGGGCGATGATGTGATTAAAGCAGTTAAAGAGTTAAATCATACTATTATTGCTTTGATCCCTAAGGTGGCTTCTCCTTCTCGTATTAATGACTACCGGCCTATTTCTTGCTGTAATGTGCTGTTTAAGTGCATTAGCAAGATTATATCTGATCGTATGAAGGATTCTTTAACATTCTTGGTTAGTTCCAATCAGTCGACATTTGTTCCGGGTCGAAGGATTTCAGATAATATCTTACTTACGCAGGAGCTTATGCATAATTATCATCTGGATCGTGGCCCTTCGAGATGTGCTTTTAAAGTTGATATTCAAAAAGCGTATGACACGGTTGATTGGTCTTTCTTGAAAGATGTGCTGGTTGGTTTTGGGTTCCACCCTCGTATGATTGCTTGGATTATGGAATGTGTCACGACTACATCCTTCTCGATTAGTATTAATGGTGTCTTGCATGGTTTCTTTAAGGGTAAACGTGGTCTTCGTCAAGGTGACCCCATGTCACCCTATTTATTTACCTTTATTATGGAGGTTCTTACTCTTATGCTTCATCGTCGGGTTCGAGAGACTGGGTCCTTCACTTATCATCACTATTGCGCTAATTTAAATATTATTAAATTATGTTTTGCTGATGATTTGTTTCTTTTTGCGCATGGTGACGTGGATTCTGCTCGTGTCATTATGGATGCCTTAGATGAATTTAAGCATGTGTCGGGGCTTGTTCCTAGCTTGCCTAAGAGTACGGCTTACTTCTGTAATGTCCTTAATCATGTAAAGCTTGCTATTCTTCAGGTTCTCCCATAGTCACATAATTCGCTACAGTAGCCGCGAATTGCGATCCAGTTCGTCCGATCCAAAACAGGGTACGAAATCGATCCGGATCGACCGGGATCGCGAATTGGATCGGTCACTTTAGCGTTCCAGAAGTTAATTGAAATGTGAATCGGGAAAGAGCAAATCGCGTTCCGGTTAGTTCCGATTCGCGTTCCAATTAAAACCGATTCGTGTTCCAATTATATTTGATTTGCGATTCAATTATGGAGTTTTTTTTTTTTTTTTTTTGGAAGAAGATACTGTTATTTTGAAGATTTGATTTGGCGATTTTTTTTTTGGAAAAAGATGCTGTGACTTGTTATAAAGTTATGGAGATTGACACAAATCACAGAATATATTATATATAGAATAGATCGGTCATCAGTAACCTTCACAAATCACAATTCATAATTTCATATCAATCTCAGTCAATATACAAATTCAACTCCATGTCATTAGCACAAAGATGTTGCTGGTAAAGCGAAAGGAAAGAGACAAAGGCTCGACTAAGTTTAAAATCTAGTTTTTCATATTTTATTATCTTTTGGATCTTGATTATGCTTTTTTAAGTTATGTTACTGATAAACGTTTTTATTATGCTTCTTTGAATGAATTATGAGAATATGATAAGTATTATATTATGAATGTTTTGGATTTCAAATTTATAATAATATGTTGATTATTGGCTACATGGATACATCGTACCACATTACTTGGTACATCGTACCGAAGCGATCCCAAATGAACCTACCCCCCATCGAACCGAATTTTAGGTCCCTAGCGAACCACGATCCCGATCCGCGATCCCGTACCGGAGCGATCCCCGTTCCATGTGACTATGAGTTCTCCCGTTTGAAGAAGGTAACCTCCCGGTTAAATATTTGGGTGTTCCTTTGATTACTACAAGACTTATTTATCGTGACTGTAAAGAGCTTGTTGAGAAAGTCCATAATAGGATTAAGGATTAGAAGAATAAATCCCTCTCATTTGCGGGTAGATTACAGCTAATTCAATCAGTTCTTGCTTCTATGCATATTTATTGGGCGTTAGTTTTTATTCTTCCATCTCGCATTATGATGGATATTGAGCAATTGATGCAGGGCTTCTTATGGTGCCATGGTGAGATGCATAAGGGCAAGTCTAAAGTTGCTTGGGAAGTCGTTTGTCTTCCCAAATCTGAAGGTGGGCTTGGTTTAAGAAGGCTTGATCATTTCAATACGACTCTCATTACTTCTCATATTTGGAGTATTCTTACGCTCAAGGAATCCCTTTGGGTTAAGTGGATTCATGTTTACAAATTGAGAGGTCGTAATTTTTGGGATATTCCGATTCGTGGTAATATGTCGTGGGGATGGAGGAAGATTCTTCAGATTCGTCCCTTGATTAGACAGTTTATATGGTATAAAGTTGGGCCTGGTGATATGGTCTCGACATGGTTCGACCGATGGTGTTCTTTAAGTCCTATTTCGCAGATTGTTTCGACTCGTGATATCTATAGGGCTGGTTTTGATCTCTCGTCTACGGTCAGGGATGTTATTATTAATGGTAATTGGGCATGGCCTTCTGAATGGGTTTTGAAATACCCTACATTGTTCTCTATTGCGGTTCCCCCTCTTATTCCTAACTCTATGGATCGTCTAGTTTGGAGATTGAATGATGGTACGGACAAAGAGTTTTCTGTTGCTACGGTTTGGGACTGCATTAGACCGAGAGGTGATGAGATTGTTTGGTTTAGTGTCATGTGGTTCTCCCAATGTATCCCCCGACATGCTTTTCATCTGTGGCTGGTCATTAAACGTAAATTAAAGACCCAAGATATGCTGAGGCAATGGGATGTTAGTAGCAATACTAACTTAAACCTGCTTCAGTGTCCCTTGTGTGATTTGCAGCCTGACTCCCATGACCACCTTTTCTTTGAATGTGTTTTTTCTATGCAGGTTTGGTCTCATATGAAGGTTTTTGCTGGATTATCCAATGTGCAGGCGTCTCTTAATGCTATCGTGGATTTTGTCATTCCTATGTCCAAGAAGAGATCGGCTAGAAGTGTTATTGCCAAGTTGGTTTTTGCGGCTTCAACTTATTTCATATGGCAGGAGCGGAATAACCGGCTTTTCAAGAATCAGAAGAGGTCTAAAGACCAAGTTGTTGATGTTATCAAGTCTACTGTTCGTCTCAAGCTTCTTACATGCAGATTTAAAAGGACGACTCAAGTGTAGGCTTTTTTACATCGTTGGAAGTTACCTAATTCTCTCATCCGGACTACTAGTTAATGGATTGCTTCTCTCATATTTTTCTATTGGAGGATTGGGGTTCGTTGAAGTATTTGGGTTCTAGTACGGCTTCTTGGGAAGTGGATGGCTCGAGTCGGGAGTGCCAATTGCGAGCTGTTCTCTTTTTTCCTTCTCCAGGGTTTTTCCCTCTGGGTTTTTTTCTTGGGAAGGTTTTTTTAAGGAGGCAGTCTCAATTGGCTCCTCTTCCTCCCGATTCGAAGAGGATGATTTGGTTTGGTGATTCATGCTCGTTGAAGTAGTTTTTCCCCATTGGTGTTCTTGTTAAATTTATTTATAGTTTGAGTTTGTTCCGCTTTGTGGCCTGTCACAAGCATGCTAGGGGTTAGTGGTTGTTCAAGCTTTGTCTTGAGGTTAATGTGTCGTTTCAGTCACATTCCATTGTACTCTTTTGTTATTTTTTTGTGGTTATATATTTTACCAGGGTGAATTACCCTTTACCCAAAAAGAATTACCCTTTACCCAAAAAAAAAAAAATTAACAAGCCTTGCAACGCTTTGTTGAAGCTTGTAATGATTTGATCTTCTTGCTACAAAGAAGTTCACTAAAATGAAATATGAAATATGAATGAGTTAGATATGAATGAAAGAATGTATGATCTTGTTTATGCATGTAAGTGATAAGGAAACAACATGGAGTGGCTTGCTATTTATAGGCAAAAAGCCTCAGCAAGCCACGGATGGGACGGAACCAAATGTAGGGTTCCGTCCGTGTACCTATTTGGTTCCGCGGGGACCTGACAGAAAATCTCCAAAATCTTTATCAAATTTAACCAAAATATTTCCATATCTTTCCAAGGATTCATTGAGTAAAGATCTAAACAAGATATTCATGATATCTTCCAATAATCTTCAAAATATTCCAAAGATCTCAAAGATGATGCATGCCATGATGTCATAGCACATTTTCATTTTTAGATTAAAATGTATATAAAAGTGAACTTGTAAAATGTATATACTAGTTAGGTGATGTTTTAACTTTGTGTTTATGAAAGACTTGTGACTTAACTATATTTTATGTTTTGCTAAAATAAAGTTTATAATTGTCGTTAACAAAGCAAAGATCGTAAAATATAAATAACGTTTTTTAGACAATATTTGTATTAACAAAATTCATGTAGGAGAAATAACTATTAGAGAGCTTAGGAAGAAGCTTGAACCCTTTTACCCAAAAAAAATATTTCAAAAAGAAAAAGATAGCATTCAACTTAATGTAGATAAATTTGAAAATGCATCTAAAAGTGTAAACAAACTCATAGAGTGTCAGATTGTTGACATTGCACGAAAGGTTTAGGCTATAATACAGTTCCACCTCCCTACATAGGAAAATTTATGCCTTCAACACCTGACTTGTCTTTTACTGGTTTAGATGAGTTTGTTAATGAGCCTGTAGTTGAGAAAAGTAAAGCTAAGTCTAGTGAAGAAGAGTCTAAGGTAGGTAGGAAGAATAATGATGCCCCAATTATTGAAGACTGGGTGTCAGATGATGAGGAAAAGGATGTGTCTCAACCTAATATTGAAAAGAAAATAGTTAGGCCTAGCATTGCAAAGATAGAGTTTGTCAAATCTAAACAACAAGGAAAAACTGCTAGGAAAACTGTTAAAAATGTTGAGCAACCTAGGCAAAACACTCACAGTCCAAGAGGCAATCAAAGAAACTGGAACAATATGATGTCTCAAAAACTAGGATGCAATTTTGAGATGTTTAATAAGGCCTGTTATGTGTGTGGAAGATTTGATCATTTGCAGGTTGATTGCAATTACCATAAAAAACAGTTTCAAGGCACATGACAGGGAACATGTCCTATCTTACAGACTATGAAGAGATAGTGGATGTTCAAGGCACATGACAGGGAACATGTCCTATCTTACAGACTATGAAGAGATAAATGGAGGATATGTTGCTTTTGGAGGGAACCCCAAAGGAGGGAAAATCACAGGAAAAAATACCATTAAAACTGGTAATCTAGATTTTGAAAATGTGTATTTTGTGAGAGAGCTAAAGTTTAATCTATTTAGTGTCTCACAAATGTGTGGCAAAAAGAATAGTGTTCTTTTTAATGACACTGAATGTATTGTTTTATCTCCAAACTTTACGTTAATTGATGAAAGTCAAGTTTTACTTAGAGTTCCTAGAAAGAACAATATGTATAGTGTTGATTTAAAGAACATAGTTCCTAAAGGAGGTTTAACTTGCCTTTTTGCAAAAGCCACATTTGATGAATCTAAACTTGGGCATAGAAGGCTAGGTCACTTAAATTTTAAAACTGGTTAAGGGAAATCTTGTAAGAGGTTTACTTTTCAAACTTTTTGAAAATGATCAAACCTGTGTTGCTTGTCAAATGGGAAAGCAGCACATAGCCTCTTGTAAGTCCAAAACAGAGAACTCAATCAGTCTACCTTTACATTTGTTGCATATGGACTTGTTTGGTCCAACATTTGCAAAAAGCCTTATGAAGAAAATGTATTGCCTAGTTGTCACAGATTATTTCAGTAGGTTTACATGGGTTTTCTTTCTAGCTACAAAGGATGAGACTAGTGGCATTCTTAAGTCCTTTATAACTATAATAGAAAATCTAGTAGATCACAAGGTTAAGGTGATTAGATGTGATAATGGGACTTAGTTAAAAAATAGAGAGATGAATCAGTTTTTTGAGATGAAGGGTATTTTGAGATAATATAGTGTAGCTAGAACTCCTCAACAAAATGGTGTGGCTGAGAGGAGAAATAGGATACTAATTGAGGCTGCTAGGACTATGCTAGCTGATTCTAAGTTGCCAACTACTTTTTGGGCAGAAGCAGTTAGTACTGCTTGCTATGTGCAAAATAGAGTGTTAGTAGTTAAGCCTCATAGCAAGACCCCATATGAACTTTTTCATGGTAGAACACCAACTTAGTTTTATGAGACCATTTGGGTGTCTTGTTACCATTCTCAATACCATAGATCACTTAGGCAAATTTGATGGTATGGCTGATGAAAGTTTCTTTGTTGGATACTCCTTTTTTTTTGGGTAAAGGGGAGTAATCCTGCACCCTGGTAAATGTATTAACCCAAAACGTTTAAGTACAAAGGATATGGGTGAAGTTCCATATCTCAGCCCGTTACATAGGCACTTACAAGCAAAGGTCAACAGACAAAACCACTATATAAGAATGACATGCCATTCTTATAACTTACATACAAACTTACAACCTATAATGACTATACAAGTGAATAAGAAAATAAGAATTAAAAGCTTGTATCACTTAAATACCCATAGCCATCATAGTACTTGAAATCATGATCCTACCAACAAATCCAACAGTAGCAACTTCAGATCTGATGAACGAATCACGAACAAAACCTCACATAACCGGTTATCACACGAGTCTAAATGTAAATTAGCTTCCAGCATCATGAATACCAAATGAAAACCAGCAATGAGACGGATAATAGGGTATTCAAACCCTAACTTCAATGATAAAACATATCACGGATAAAGAATACCATGAGAGGATCTGTTAGGACAATAATAGGGCGATACAACCCTAACTTCCAACAAGCATGCTCACAAGACCAGAAATATATCAATAAGCATCAGTACAATGAGCATACAATTAGGGTTTTTGAACAAGAATACCCAAAAACTTGACTTACACACCATGCACAGCAGCAACACAAAGTAGAGGACCTGAATGTTATGACAGTCCAAGCAGCAGAACGCCATAAAATCCCTACCATATCTGCTAATGCATAAGGACCTGTTAGGAAACAATCATAGGGTTTTAACAAACTGACATGAATGACGACCAGAACCTAGAGAAACATTAGGACCATGAATGTAACACATCACAATCCAACAGCATCAATGCACATGAATTTGTTCGTCCTTGAAATAACATACGAAAATAGGGTTTTCTAAACCCTAACATCCATTCGATACTAAAACAGGCCAAGAATGTGAGCAAGTCGACCACCAACCAGGTCTGAAAAAACACCAGCAGGTCTCATTAAAACATCCAAGATCTGTGAAAGAAGACGATAATAAGGTTTTCAAAACCCTAACTTCCAATATCATCGAATACCAGATCACATATACAGGAACAATAAACACCACCACCAGATCTAATAAAGCGAATCAATAAACACCAATAGGGTTAAACCCTAACATCCAGGAGACGCACACATGACCAAGCAAGAAACAGGTCATGAAAGGTTTTTGAACGAGAACCCTAACAAAACTCGACTTACATCTCTCTCAAAACCCCACGAACAGTAAACTGAGATCAGGTGTGAACATCAAAACCCTAATAGGGTTAACTTGCAGAAAGAATGTAATCAAACCCAAAGGATTCAATAAAAGCAATAAGTACGGCAATAACCATCAAATCGATTCACAGAAACCCTAAAAAAGAGCACCCAGAAATCGATCTGACCTAATCATCCCCAGATCGTACCAAGAAAATACGATCTTCATAAAACAGGTTAGCCAAAACCCTAAAGAAACGAATGCACTAGAATACATCCAAGAAGAACGGATTAAAGAACATTGATTGAAAGTATTTGATAGTTAGGGTTTCGGAAGAACCTCCCAGCCGCCGCCTCTTTAATGTAAATCAGTCCACAAGACGTATTGCATACCCAAGAGAGGGTAGAGAGGACGTATGAAGATTGATTTATGGCCGGAATTAGTGAAGGAGGAGGCGGCCGGAGATCACCATAGAGAGAGAGAGAATTTTTAGGGTTAATTCACATGGATTTTTGTTGGATACTCTTTGAATAGTAAAGCCTTTAGAGTATTCAATAGTAGAACAAGGATAGTGGAAGAGAACTTGCATATTAGGTTTTGTGAAAGTACACCTAATGTTGTAGGTAGTGGACCAGATTAGCTATTTGATATTGATGCACTAACAAGAAACAATGAATTATGAGCCAGTTGTTGCAGGTACACAGTCTAATGGTTTTGCAGGTACAAAAGTAAGTGATAATGCATGTCAAGCTAGAAAGGAGACAGAACCTGTCAAAGATTACATTTTGCTACCATTATGGACTGCTAATCCATCATTTTCCCAAGATCCAAAGATTTCTCACGATGATGGATCTAAACCTTCAAGTGATGATGAAAAGAAGGTTGATGAAGATCCAAGAAAAGAAAGTGAATGTATTGATCAAGAGAAGGAAGATAGTGTCAACAACACTAATAATGTTAATACTGCTAGTGATGGAAACAACACTAACAATCTTAATAATGTTAGTTCAAATGTTAATACTGCTGGCATAAAAGTTAATGTTGTTGGTAGAAAAGTAAGCATTGAACTTCCATTTGATCTACAAATGCCTGCTTTGTATACTAGCATATTTGACTACTCAAGTGTTGATGAAGACGATGCTGAAGTGGCTGACATGAACAATTTGGATACAACAATCCAAGTCAGTCCTACTCCAACTACAAGAATTCGTAAAGATCATCCTCTTGTTCAAGTGATTGGAGATTTGCAATCAGCGACACAAACAAGAAAGATGTCAAAGAATTTGAATGAACATGGGTTTGTTAGTACTCTTCAACAAAGAACAAACCATAATGACCTTCAAAACTGCTTGTTTGCTTGATTTTTATCACAAAAAGAACCCAAAAAGGTAATTCAAGCATTGAAGGATTCAAGCTGGATAGAGGCTATGCAGGTTGAGCTTCTACAATTCAAGTTACAAGAAGTTTGGACTTTGGTAGAGTTTTTGTTTTGGGTAAAGGGGAGTAATCCTGCACCCTGGTAAATAGATTAACAAAAAAATATTGAAGTACAAATGGCATGGGTGATTCCCATGCCCTCAACCCGTTACATAGGCGATTTGACTCAATAAATGTAACTAAGCAAAACTACTACTAAACGCAGGACAACCAAGCTGCTAAACGCAGCAAATAAACAAATTACATTTCAATTACAATTAAAATGTAAAAAACAACCAGGTCCGTATGAACCACTACCATGGAGAGCACTCGATTATCAATGGTCTTCATTGCATGTACAGCAAGTTCAACACCAACTTCCAAGAACTTCCATTGATCAAAAAAGGACCAAACCAATACTACGACTTGATCCAACACCTCATCTGCTACAAGTTTTAATGGAGTAAAACTGTAGCTAAGAATGTAACTCAATGTATCTTGATCAATCATAGACGAAAAATAGGGTTAAGAAACCCTAACTTACACACTATGGCACAATCTGCATACCATCAACAACCATAGATAGGCATACACAATCTGCCATAGATAAAACCAGCAGTACCACCATCACACACCACACCAAAAGCAGCGAAGTAACAGTAGCAGCAATAATAAGGTTTTTTAAAAACCCTAACTTCCAATAACTCATATAACAGATCAAGTAAATACGAAACTTGCCAGGTCTGATATACGAGACACAACATGTAATGAAGCACATGGTCCATTAGATTCAACATCTCGAAGACCAAAGCTCCACTTACAGCCATCGAAAGTATCAATAATAGGGTTTAACCAATACCCTAACATCCAATAGCAGACCAAAAAAATAAGAACAATCACAGTACCCAGGTCTGATATACAAATCAATAACACCCAATAGGGTTAAAAACCCTAACTTTCAGAAACCATGACCAGATGATGAATAAAAACCCGCCATACACCAGCAGGTCTGGACAGTACCACACCAGATCACGGAATTAGGGTTTTCGACCAGGAACCCTAAAAACCTCGACATACATCTCTCTCTTTTAACCCACGTATACAGACTTACATCCGAAAAGAACTTGACAAAACCCTAAATCGGGTTAAACTTGCAGGATCATAACAGATCATGTACCAACAATAAGTAAATGAGAAACCCTAATAATAGGGTTTCGAAGATATAACACAATCGGTGCACATCAAGTAATCCAATAAGCGATCAATAAGGAAGAAGGATCTGCAATAACGAAACCCAAAATAAGGGATTTTCTTTTGATCGCAAAGACCAACAGAAAACCCAAGATTAGGGTTTTACCTTTGATCGCTCACACCAGCAGAAAGATAGATCGTTTAGGTATAAACAATATGCAAATCGTTAGAAAAATGATTACATAAAGAATAATCATGGAGATTTCGATTTGATTCATACAATATATGCCCAGCCGCCATCCCTTTTTTATATATAAACGCATCATCCCAACGTATTGCATACCCAATAACAGAGTTAGAGGGTAGAGAGGACGTGGGAGATAGGTTTAATGGCCGGAATTTGAAGGGATGTGGCGGCCAAAAATCTCCATGGGGGAGAGAGAATCGGTTAGGGTTAATGGAAAAAGGGCTATAGGCACGAAATGGGTTTTCAGGAATAAAAGGGATGAAAGGGGAATTGTGATAAGAAATAAAGCATGATTGGTTGCTCAAGGGTACACACAAGAAAAAGGGATTGACTATGATGAAGTCTTTGCCCCTGTTGCAAGAACTGAAGCAATTAGGCTATTTCTATCTTATGCTTCATTTAAAGATTTTGTGGTGTATCAAATGGATGTAAAAAGTGCTTTTCTCTATGGAAAGATTTAAGAAGAGGTGTATGTATGTCAACCACCAGGATTTGAAGATCCAGACTTTCCTGATAGAGTATACAAGGTTAAAAAAGCACTGTATGGAGTACATCAAGCTCCTAGAGCTTGGTATGAAACCTTGTCAACATATCTGTTGGACAATGGATTTCTTTCTTTTTTTTGGGTAAAGGGGAGTAATCCTGCACCCTGGTAAAATGTATTAACCCAAAAACATTTAAGTACAAAGGATATGGGTGAAATCCCACATCTCAGCCCGTTACATGGGCACTTACAGCAATGGTTAACAAACAAAATCACTATATAAGAATGACATGCCACTCTTATAACTTACATATTAAACTTACAACCTATAATGACTATACAAGTGAATATGAAAATGAGAATTAAAAGCTTGCATCACTTAGGTAACTCTTAGCCATAGTCTTCATAGAACTTGAAATCAACTTCCATGCGATCCAGGAAACCACCCAGTAGTATAGAACATCCATGAGGCACGTCTTGAATCCACATAGAACTTGAACTTACACAATTAAACATACTAATCCGCAGCGCCCATGATCACAAGAAGGGTTAGAAAGAATTAATAACAGCAGCTCCACCAAACCCTTAGAACAAACCATGTTTGCCACACTTTCCACAATGGTACGAGCTAAACTCAGAAACGAACAACCCTTACCTCATACGATGGCAAGCTTCATTAATATTAGCAACACATGCAAACGTGGATCAGAATGAAACCCAAGCATTGAGAGGCTGCCATCAACGAACCATAGGGTGCAAACAGCCCCTAACTTACACAATATCACATCATAATGACCAGATCCTAAACAATCAATATGAACAGCAGCATCAAAGAGCATTAGGACCTGTTAATATCACACCATATCATCTTTATTGCCATACAGATGAGTATTCACCCAGAACAACCGGCATAGGTATACAATCAACACGACTCATCTGTATCCAAGGAAGACGAACATACAAGATGGAGCCATAACGAGTAGGCAAGGAAAGTGCATCACAAGATCAATTTCCATCCCCAAGCCAACAACTCCAAACAACTTACCACAAGTATAAACACTAGGGTTATTGAAGAACCCTAATATCCCAACCAAGGTATAGTATGGGATACGAATCCCCATCCCCACCAGGTTACTAGCATGTTCATTAGCAGCTTACACGATCACATGAGGGATAAGAAATAATAACCATAAATAGCTCCACCAGACCCTAAAACGATCCATGTATGCCACACTTACATCTATGGTGCGATTCATAGCAGCATCAGCAAGCAAATTACAACTCGCCCAAACGATGACTAGGGCTTCACAAACCCTAACTTACTACCACCACAGACACGATCCGCCCAGTAAATCGAGCAGTAGCAGACCCAATACGCTCGTATAACTAGCAGATCCAAGAAACATATGCAAAGAAGAGCTCGAGCAGGTCTGATATACGAATCACAGACATATCATCACACAACCGATCATCAACCAATTCGAACAATAGGGTCATAGAAACCCCAAACTCCAGCAGCTTGAGGACCAATAGTGAATGATCATAGAAACCCTGAACCCACATTCCAATAGGGTCACGAACAATAGGGTTAAAAAACCCTAACTTCCAATAACCAGAACTTCCATGTATACCAATCGAGCAGATCTAAGAAGAGGGCATGTTTAACATCATACAAATCGAAGCAATAAACTCGACCAGGTCTGAACGTATAGGACTGAGAATACATGAAATCCACCAGCATCTGGTCATACGCATCAATGATCACTCAATAGGGTCAAAGACCCTAACTTCCAGAACTAACACACGACCAATACCACCAGGTCTGATAAACACCAGAACTGATCGTACAAGTAATGACCTCCAAATAGGGTGTAAAAAACCCTAACTTACATTAACCAAACAAATCACGCCATAGGGTGTTGGACAATGGATTTCAAAGAGGGAAAATTGACAAGACCTTATTCATCAAAAGGCACAAAGGTGATATTTTGCTGGTCCAAGTGTATGTGAATGTTATCATCTTTGGTTCAACAAAGAAGGAGCTATGCATTGCATTTGAGAAGTTGATGCATGAGAAATTTCAGATGAGTTCTATGGGAGAACTTACATTCTTCTTGGGATTACAAGCGAAGCAGAAGAAGGATGGCATATTTATTAGTCAAGATAAATATGTTGCTGAAATTTTAAAGAAATTTGGGTTTACAGAAGTCAAGACTGCAAGCACACCAATGGAAACTCAAAAGCCTCTGCTCAAGGATGAAGATGCTGTGAAAAAGATTTTTAGGTAATTAAAAGGTCAACCAAAATTGGGCCTTTGTTATCCAAAAGATTCTCCTTTTGATTTGGTAGCATACACTGATAGTGATTATGCTGGAGCAAGCTTGGATAGGAAGTCTACAACAGGAGGTTGTCAATTTCTTGGATGTAGATTAATATCATGGCAGTGCAAGAAACAGACAGTGGTTGAAAATTCCACAACAGAAGCTAAATATGTGGCTGCTTCAAGTTGTTGTGGACAAGTGCTTTTTGGGTAAAAGGGTTAATTCACCCCGGTAAAATTCATTACACCAAAAAGCGTTGAAGTACATAGGATGAGGGTGACTTCCCTCATCTCAGTCCCTTAGGACACTTACAGACTCTCATATAAGAATGACACGCCATTCTTATAACTTACATTGAAAATAAACTTACATTGAACATAAACTACAACGACTATAAAAATAACACAAATTAAATGCAATTCAATTAGACAAAACCTTGAATCTTCAAATCGTCATAGTAGTTCAAACTTCCAGCTTCAACCAATTGCGTCTTCTATTAGTATTATGCAAAAAGCATAATCTAATAACCTAATAAGAGTGACTTCCGTAGCAAATCGAACTTGAAGCATAAACATGGTCTAAGCGACCCAACCTTCCAGCATATCCGAACTTGAACCAATCTTCCAACAAATACGAGTGAACACACATGAAGACATACAATGATCAAGTCACAATGCAACATCCCAAATCAAATTCATTTGCGTCTTCTATTAGTATTATGCATATGCATAATCTAATAACCTAATAAGAGTGCAAACCGTAGCAAATCGAATTTGAAACTTACAATAGCGATGAACAGCACCCAAAGCTATTCAATCCACACAAAACTTAATTACAGCAAGAACGATCAACATCGGCTAAAAAGGAACACCAATATGCAGAACATCAGCCATAATCGATCCTATGCATCCAATCATATTAAACTTACATGTCGAACCAACATCCATCTCTCTAAAACCCACTAACATATCACAACCATCTTGATAAGAACAAACACATAACAAACAACCCCTTGCAAAGGTTGACTTCCAGCAGATCAATAATATACAAACCCTAAAGATAGGGAACGTAAACCAGTAAGTACAGCAAGTCACAAACAGGTCGCACCATGTTATTATAATCGATCTAAAAAAATAAACCGACTAGAATTAAGCAAGAACACGCCACGATCTCAAACCCAATAAGTAAACCACGAACCCTAGTAAAGGATTCGCTTAAGCAATTAAGACCAGATCACCACCAAAACGCGTTAATAATAAAAACCCTAAAACTTAGGGTTTCGTTAACATTAATTCCAGAACGCACAAAGAACATCAAAACCGCCATGTAATCATGAAGAATACCACATTAACCAATCGATTGCATACCATAGGGTAGAGAGGCGACTGATGAATGGGTATAAATAAGATAGTAAAGGATAGTATGGCGGTTAAATAAAAGGTGCGATATCCAAAACCCTAAAAAAACAGCCGACTCCAAAAAACGACCAAGAATCATAAGATCTATAGACAAATTAAAGGAAAACCAGCGAATCAAGAAAATAAAGGATGTTAGAGTTTCGGAAAACCAGCAGGTATTGAAGGATAAATAATCGAATAACACCCCACAACACAAACAAATCTGATTCTAGATCATTAATTCATTAACCCCAATGAAAGATTAAAGAAAAAAACGAATTTGATAGGAAGAATTAGACCAGATTTTTTGGGTTGTGGAGGCTGGAGATCGCCCCTAGAGAGAGAAACGAAATTTAAAGGGCAATTACTCTCTTGTCCCTAAACACTTTTTTGTGGACAAGTGCTTTGTATTCAGAATCAACTACTTGATTATTGGTACAATTTTATGCATACCAAGCTCTTTATTGACAATAACAGTACTATTTGCATAATTAAAAATCCTGTTTTTCATTAAAAAACAAAGCATATAGAGATCAGACATCATTTTATTCGAGATTGCAATGAAAAGAAATTGATTCAAATGGTTAAAATTCATACTGATAAAAATGTTGCAGATTTGCTTACAAAAGCTTTTGATGTAAGTAGATTTCAATATTTGATTGCTAGTATTGGAATGTTACATCTTTATAGTCTTTTATCTCTTTATGTTTTTGTAGAGTTTTGTATGAATTAGTACTGTTATTCATGTCATTAAAAGTTTCCGCTGTTAAGTATAATTAGAACAACTGGTTATACTTAATGCTGCTAAGTTACTGCTGTTGGTTATAGTTACTACTGTTAGGTATAATCAATAGTGTGTGATCATTATGAAAATTGTTATGGCTTGTGTTTTCTTGGTTTTTGGACTAACATTTTGTAGGAAAATCAAAGAAAAGTGTTAGATTGATGATGAAAAGGTTGTTTGGAATGGAATTTGAGTTAACGCTGATGACTCAAAGTTAATGCTGCTAGGCATAACTTACTGCTGCTGGGTTACTACTGCTGGGTTACTACTGCTGGGTTGTTCAGGGTACTTTTCATAAATACATCGATTAAGGGTTTAAATCATTCACTAAATCAGTTAATCGATTTCATTCTTCAAAATACTCTCTAATAACAAACCCTAATTCAATTTTATCATCCAATCTAAAAACCCAACACAAATGGCGACTCTAAAGTTTGTTGATTCACACAATATGGTCGCGTTCTTGTCCAAACCCACTAAAAGTGATGGATTTGAACAGATAGTGGATTTTCTGAATTCATATCCTATAAGGTATTCGTTAACGGTCAATACTACTATATATGTTTCCTGTATTGAATAGTTTTGGTCTTCTGTTGTGGCCAAAACTGTCAATGAGGAAGTACAGTCACATGCCGTAGTAGAAGGCAAGGATATAATCATCACTAAATCATCTGTTAGAAGAGATCTTCAACTAACAGATGAGGAAGGTATTAACTGTTTTCCAAATTCTACCATTTTTGAACAACTTACATTGATGGGGTATGAGAAAATTTAAGAAAAACTAACATTTTATAAAGCTTTCTTCCCCCCACAATGGAAATTTCTAATTCATACTATTTTACAGGGTCTAAGGGTGTGCTTGGTTAGGGGTATTACGGGGTAAGGAATAGCAAAGATAATGATTGATGGTGGTTGCTTTGCTATATTGCAATGGACAATTACCCACTACTAAGCAATCCACCATTCCCCAACATTTACCCACTACTAAGCAATCATACTATTTTACCCACCATTCTTTTCCCCACAATGGAAATTTCTAATTCATACTATTTTACAGGGTCTAAGGGTGTGCTTGGTTAGGGGTATTACGGGGTAAGGAATAGCAAAGATAATGATTGATGGTGGTTGCTTTGCTATAATGCAATGGACAATTACCCGCTACTAAGCAATCCACCATTCCCCAACATTTTGAGGGTAATGACCCTATAATGCTTGAATTTTAATTTTTTTGTACCTTCCTTAATTTTCTCTCCCACTCTTCTGCATTATAACTTCTCACAACCATATAACCCTTAATTTTATCTTTAATTTGGCCCACTATATTTTCTTTAAATCTTTCAACCAAGCATCATCAATTATAATGGTAATAATCATTATATTCCTTAGTATTCCTATTACTATTCCTTTTCCCATTACTCAATACGAACCAAGCACCCCCCTAAGTCCAAAGACTACTGCCAGGAATGAGTTTAGTAGTACTATGTGTAACACCCCAAAAATATCGCAGCGGAAGATAGTGTCACTGGGGTATTACTTCATAGCTCACAGTACAAGTTACAGAAAACGACTCTAAAATGAGATGTTTTGAAATAATTTATCATTCGATTTAACAAAACATCAGAGTTTAAAAGGTCCCAACAAGTTATAAGTAATAAACATAAAAGTTTAAAAGGTTTATCGAATGATAAAGATGCATTGTCTTCAAAAATATTTGTGCGCCTTCACATGCCGGCTAATAAAGACCTAAGATAAAACATGCTAAAAAGTCAAAACAAAGGTTGAGTGAATACAGAGAGTTTAATTAAATAAACAGTTGATCACATTATATCAGTTTAAGAAACGATGGGTTACGTTGTTATACACCCATAAAATGTATTATTTCAATAAGCTCATGACATCGACGCCTTAAGAAATATATATGTAAATTTGCCCCAGTAGGTTCCTTGCTAAGCACCTAGAGACCTCAAATATAGTGCATCCGTTTGTACGCAACTGGTTAGCTCAACAACCCGGACGAGGGAGTTCAATCCCAATAGATCTATTCACAATATTCGCGCTCACTCGCAAGTGACTAACGATTCATGATGTGCGGGGACTTCATGGCAATAGTAGTACTTAGTGTCAATAATACATTCAGTTTAGATTTATAATGGCAAGAATACATTCGTGTGGTTTGATAAGTGGTGTGATTTAAGTCCACTTCGTGATATGCTTTCTACAAGGGACATTATTCGGGCTGGTCTAAGCTTATATTATTCGGTTAGTGATGTCATTATTAATGGTTCTTGGAGATGGCCTCTTGGCTGGATTTCTAGGTTCCCGGACCTAGCTAATCTCCCGGTCCCTACTCTTATTGATGATTCTAATGAAGATTTAGTATCGCGTGATTTGGATGGCAATTTCAGGCCTTTCTCGGTTGCCGGTGCTTGGGATTCTTTTAGATTAAAGGCTGACGTGGTCGATTGGTATCTTATTCCGTGGTTCCCTCATTGTATTCCACGGCATGCTATACACTTGTTGCTTGTCCTTAAGAAGAAGTTGAAGACACAAGATAGATTGCGGCAAGAGGACGTTGGTCCTAATGTCGACCTGAGTCTTCTTAGATGCTCTCTTTGTGATGCGGTTCCTGACTCTCACTCTCACTTGTTTTTTGAGTGTCAGTTTTCTTTGCAGGTTTGGTTACAGGTTCGGGTTTTATCTGGTATGGATGTTGTTCCGCCTTCATTGGATGATGCTATCACGTTCCTCAAGCCTATATCCAAGGGGCGGTCGGTTATTAGCATTATATCTCGGTTATTACTTGCTGCTACTACATACTATATATGGATGGAACACAATTCAAGACTTTTCAAGATAAAGAAGTCTACTGTTGCTCAAGTGGTCCAAGTAATTGTCTCTACCGTTCGGTTGAAGTTGGTTACCTTCAAGTTTAAGAAGATAACCGTGCAGTCTCGTTTACTATTAGATCAATGGAAGATTCCAAGTGCTTGTATTTTACACGAGGGGAGTGCCAAGTAAGGGTTGTACTCTTTTTCCCTTCTCCAAGGTTTTCCCACTGGGTTTTTTCTTGGAAAGGGTTTTTAAGGAGGCAAGCTACCTGGGTCGCCTTGCTCCCTTCGTGCTTATGGGTGGAAGCGGGATGTTCGCTGGTTACAATTTTATTCTTGTTATTTTACCTAGTTAGGTGATATGTAATATAGCTAGGTTTGTTGTGTTTATGGCATGTCATAAACACTAGTTTATCAAGCTTTTGCTTGAGGTTAATGTGGTACCTCTGCCACATTCCATTTATACTTAACATTATTTTTTGGATATATACTTACCGGGGTAACTCCCTTTACCCAAAAAAATACATTCAGTTTAGAATACAGTTTTCAAGCAGTTGTGATCATAATAAAAGTAAGTAGCATGTATCTCCCCCACGTAGTTTGTAAACAATTAAACGAGTAAAAGGTGGGGCTATGAACTCACCTCGAAGTAGATGATCAATAACAGAAATACGGAAAATAAGAGGCACAACACAACGGCAATCAGACGAATCGACCTAGAGGATAAAGCTTATCTTAAAAGTATAACACGCGAAAATAAACAAACACAAATTTAGTTTTCCAAAGGATGGTTACATCAACGTGGTATGTTGATAAAAGATTTAGATTTCCAGTTTTAGTTTGGTGGTTGGTTAAATAAAATAATTCAGGAAAATAATATCATGTAATATATACGCCTTATATATTACCTATAAGAAATAAGCGAAAATATAATACCTGAAGCGAAAATATAATACATGGCATGTATTATGTAAAAAGAATGAGCAAATATAAGAATTCAAGGTATATAATACATCGCATGTATTACATAAGAAAATCAAGAAAATAAATAAATAATAAAAAAATAGAATTCGACACGAATCCGGAAACCTCAAAATAGAGCAAAAGAAAGTTTCCGATAAAAGAAAGCATACTATAAAAGCATTGTAAATGATTTAAAAGAAATTCTAAAAATTTTATAAATTTTAGTATTTCTCGTCTTTTTGTCGGAATTTAAGACAATAGAAATTTTGTAAAAATTTTACTAAGTATAGAAATTTTAGAAAATTCCGGCATGACCCATTCGTTTATCGGACGTTTCCGTATTTTACAAAACTATCATAAACAATTTAAAAGTACTCGACAAAATGACAAATATCCGATGTGACAAAAATAAACAATAACGGACCCAAGACGCCCCTTTTGGATCATCACTAACAAAAGTGCACTATAATTAATAACGGCTAATCCGTAATCTAAAGATATCAAATAATATGGTTTATAAAACAATGCATACTAATTAATAAGCAATAATAGAATTTTCCGGAATAATGACACTTAAACGATATATACTATTTTCCGGAAAATAAGCAACTTTGAACCATTTCTGGAAAATAAACAACTTAAACAATTCCGGAAAAATAAACCGTTATTCTAGTTCGGAGCCATTGGCAACAAGGAGCGCGGCTCGTCATAACTACGGCGTATTAATTCCACTTTTTACAAAATAAATAAACGATCACATTTGATAAGCAATAAGTTCAAAGCCGTTAGCCTACAGCTCGGCTCATCATAACCGAAAGCTGCAATTTAATCCAAAAGTAATTACAAGTCCAAAAATAGTTATCCGGTTCGTTAAGCCACAACGAGCTATTCATAGGACTAGTCTCGTGTGCTAAACGACACTGAACCAAACGCTCCTTTATGGACTTTAAAATCAAGCAATTCAAGTAGCAATCCAAACACTCCTATATGGACTTTAATAAACCCTTACGCTTATGAAATGTCACGAATAATAAGGTTATTGAATAACCCTAACATCCCAAATAGGGTATAGAACCCTAACGTCCAAAAGCTCACTCACCAATGACCCTCTTCGTATAAAAACATCCAGAAGACCAGGTCATAACTTACAATAAGATTTCAGCCATCGAACGCAACAATCAGCCCCAATCGAACATGAACCATACTAAAACCCATAAACAATAGGGTTTAGAACAACCCTAACATCCAATAGCTTACTCAACAACGACCCCACTGGTATGAATACCATCCATAAACACCAGGTCAGAATTGAGCATGCACAAATACAAACCAGCGTAATAACAATGCCCCAGCTAAGACCAGTTGTCCAAGCAATCATGTACCATTCAGAATCAAGGCAATACGCAAACTTCAAAGTAGCAGCTCCAGGGTCACATTACGTGTTAGAGAGAATCAGCATCGCAAACCAACAAACCCCAACGACCATGTAAACAAAAGCAGCCACAACCCCATAATAGTAAATCCCTACAACAACAGTTAGAAACCATTCGAAACCCATAAAGTTCGATTAATACATGGCAAACCAAACCGTTGTGAAAGAGATAACCATTAACTTCCATAGATACCGAATCACATAGGGTTTAAGAAACCCTAACCTCCAATAATCGACAACAGATCTGAAGAAGAGTTTTTGAACAAGAACTCTGACAAAAAAGTTGACTTACATCTCTCACAATCCCACGTACCAAAACTTAATCTGATTAGAACGTGCAGGTCACGACTACCCCAAACAGGTAACATGCAGGCAGACGAACAAAACAAATAAGTAACGAAACCCTAAAAAATTAGGGTTTCATTAAGCATTAGGAACAGCAGAGATCCAAGCAATAACCAGAAGATATAACAATAAATGCACAATCAATAATCAAACTGCAGATATATGTGCACAAAACCCTAAAAAAGGTAAGCATGGATAATGAAACGATCGCAGTTTAATATAAAGGGAGATAAAAAACCATTGGCGATTTCATATATGTATGAACAAGAAAGGGTACAGCCGCCATCTTCAAAATTAACAAACACAACCCATAGCCACGTATTGCATACCCAAGAAAAGGGTAGAGAGGACGCGTATAGGTTGGTTTATGGCTGGAAAGTGAAGGGAAGATGGCGGCCGGAAATCACCATAGAGAGAGAGAGAGAGAGAGCGTATTAGGGTTTTTTCATAAGGTTATCTTTCCTTACTCCCTAGTTATCTCCTACTGATTTGTCGAATTGTCACGTCCTTGTATTCCTTACTATTGGTCGTGGGGAGGTGTCGAAGTCCCCAACTCTATAAAATTTAGTTTCCCCTAAATCCCTTAAAGTTTATTAAGTTATCTAGGATCTACAAGCCGCAATTCACGCAATAAATACAACAAGGAAAACCAATAGTGCACTCTATGGTTGCGTTTTATAAGACGTTGAAGCTAATACATATAAGAACCTAGCCAATTTTCTTATCCTAGCGCAAGGCAATACATTAAACAAGAGACGACAAATCAATGATCAATAACTAGGTTTCATCAGATCTATTGAAACATGAAGTTCAAAGGCCGTAAAATCCTTACAAAACCTGTAAAATTCGTCTAGGGTTTGACTCTCCAAAGTGTAACACGAATTATAAAAAACATGCGAAAGTATATATAGATTTACAATTGTAACGGTGTCACTTGAAAAGTGTGACGCCGTCAGCTCGCCACCAATTAGGGTTTCGTCTTCTCCAAGTCGCCGTTGTGACGGCGTCGCTTAGGATCTCTGACGCCGTCATGTGCTGTCTGACGCCGTCCCTTAGTAAAGCTGTGAGCCGTCTCTTGTTAACTTTGTACGAAATCTTGGTCTTCAAATACACCTGACGCTGTCCGGTTATAAGGTCTTCAGATTTTACTGAGGCGTCGCTTGTTAATTCTGAGCTAAGAATCCATCTTCATTTGCAAGTGATGGTGTCACGTTATAATGTGTGACGCCGTCAGACTTCCTTATCTGACAGAATTTGGGACTTCGTCGTTTTCTTCATTTTTTATCCAAATAAGCCATAAATGTGCCGAATTCCAGATTTTTCGCCCCAAGTACCTAAAATGCAGAAAGAAACGAGTTAGGGAAATATTTGATCATATAAATACGATTTCGGCATTAAATGACCCCTTAAAAAGGTACCAAATAATTCCTCATCAAATATCCCTACATTTGGGATTTGCTTGTCCTCAAGCAAATATGTTTTTATCCTAATCAATTTTCAAGTTAGGGGTCATTTAACTTTAATATAAAAGTAATTACATCATACAATCGTTCCGCGTTAGTCGTAACACGCACGAAAATTATATACTAGCACCTCACATAAAGTGTTTGGATTCTCACATCTCTCGGGTGTATAAAGTTATATAACATAAGGAAACGGGAAAATGAAACACTCTCTACCTGACATAGCACATAGATTACCATAGGTTTGGGAACGGATCAAACCTCCACCACTCTGGCGTAAGCACCTAGGATAAACTATCAAAGAGGTCTTTTAAAGGGTTGTAACGTTAGGTGTAAGGGTATGAAAAAATACAGTTTTGTTGGATAAGGGAATTTTACTAGTGGCAAGTCAATCATCTTAGTCAATTACATTTATAATGAAGCGTTGCTGAGCCAAGACTCGACTCGCTAACTACTGTCCGTATATATATATATATATATATATATATATATATATATATATATATATTATATATATATATATATATATATATATATTTATTTATTTTTTTTACTTTTTATCATTTTTTTCTTTCTTTTTTTTTCTTTTTTCATTTTTTTTTTTCCGTACACTCTTAACCTACCATCCAAAATAATACATCATTACAAAGGGATTACTTGCAACCTCCCTACACTTGAACTTTTACATAAATAAAACTAACTAACGACCCGAATTAAGAAAATCAAAAAACGTGGAGTACTTTAAACATTAACGTACATATGAGGGGTAATAACATTGACATTCTTCCCTATTACCCCATAACAACTAGTACTTTACCCATGAGTCCCAATCGTCCCAAAACTGTATTTACATGATATGACTCGACTTAGCAACCATGTAACCAATTAGATAATTAACAAAGGGTTTAACATATAAGTTGTAACAATAATGCACTAAAAATGGGTGCATAAAAGGTAGGCTAAGGTGATTTGGTTGTACATTTGGGGGTGGATTGTAAACAATGTTCTTCATTAATACTTCGGAATCCACCAAAATATCACGAGAACCACGAAAAGGATAGGCTCTGAAGGGTGTACTAGGGGTATCATGTACTGAAAATGAGTATATCGCAAAGGTGTGGGAGAATTACTTGACCAATGAAGCCAGCGTAATGATAAAACAGGTTTAAAACAAGGGTTATCCTAATGCCTCTTATCATTTAGTAAATCCTAACTACACGAATGTAGTCTCACTAGCGATCTCGGGATGCATAAAAAACGCAAGTTCTAAAATCTATATACTACCAGTACACTCATAAGCTTTAAAGGTGAATGTTTTTTCCTAAAAATCTAAAGGCGAACTTCACATTTTTGGGGTGGAAATTTTTGAGGGGAAGGGTTTTTGTGCTAGCTATATAATTCCTATCCATGAGACGCTTATTAAAACTAAAGTTTCACTCCTATATGTTGTAAAAATATTTAAATTTGGTGCTAAAATTACCCTAACGAGTATCTCTTTTAGTTTATTACGCATTTACTACTAAAAAAACAAATATCAAGCGAGTTATAGTATCTAAGGTAACCCACTTTCCCCTCCCTACACTTATATTGAACATTGTCCCCAATGTTCTTGAAAAGTATCAAAATAAAATAGATGAAAGAAACTAATACTCCCCTGATTTGCTCGGCATGGGCGACGTGAAACATGGTTAAATCCTCCTCCAAGAAAATAGAAAGATGTGCACGTATTGAAGTTTATTTTCTTGTCCAATGTAACCTGTAAATTACTAAGAAAACAAACACGAAACCTCACATAAAATCGGCGGTAAACACTATATATAAAAACTAATTCCTAGAAAGCGAATAAATATAATTCTTGCAAAATAAATGTTTACAGATTCCTGAAAATTTAAAAATACTGAAAATTTTCAAAAATTAAGTTCGAGTAGAAAAAAAAAATTCTGGAAAACTGTGCAGCTACAGTGCCTGACACCGTCGGGTTGTAAACCCTAACGCCGTCAGGAATGACTTGAAAGTATTTTTTTTTGCGTTTTGTTTCTGGAAAAATCTGAGTATTTAAAGCCTGGAAATTCTGCAAAACATTCATTATGACTTGATATAAGCATTTGATTCAAACAAACATATAGATATATGCTAATCATCAATTGTTAACTTTTATGTTCGAATTCGTTTCTTATAAACAAATATTATCTTCGCTACACTTATCTTTTTTGTAAAATACCTTTATATACAATTAAGACGAGGTTAAAAACAAAATAAAGCATTTTCACAAATTATTCGAAATATGAAAGATTAAGCAATGATGATAAGACATATATATGACTCAAATAAAAATAAAAATCAAACAAACAAACAAAAAACTTGGGTTGCCTCCCAGGAAGTGCTTTTCTTTATTAACGAGTCTTGTAGCTAGACTCAAAGTCATGGCCTATTACGAGACTCCATCTTCCGTCACTTCTCACTATCATCCCGGTCTTGGCCATATAAGAAATAATTATGCTCCACTAAGTATTGTTCCGTAAAATCACTACTTTTCCATCTCTCCTTTCTCGTCTCATGTTCTTTGTAACTTTTAATTCTTGCCTCCCATCCAAGAATATTTTGCTTAACATGATTACGAGAGGTTGCTAGATCAACGCTTACTTTTCTCTTTTTCTTAAACTTACTTATGTGACGAGGGACCATATACATTCTAATTTTGCTTCTCCCCGCCTTAAGTACCATTACCCCTTCTCCAAAATCAATGGTTGCTCTAGCCGTAGCTAAGAATGGTGTTCCTAATATTAGGGCCATATGCTCATCTTCCTCTATGTCCACAATTACAAAGTCAACTGGATATATATGACTTGCTACATCAACTAACACATCTTCCGCAATTCCTATAGGATACACATAAGAATGATTTGCTAAGGAAAGCCTAAGGTTAGTTTTAGATGGCCTATCGCTAGTTAACTTATTGTAGATTGACAAAGGCATTATGTTCACATCGGACCCTTGATCGGCTAACGCGTTCATGTACTTTAAATCACCAATGCTACAAGGTATCCCGAAGTTCCCATAGACGGCATGTATCTTAGCTACGCTCTTTTTGAGAAGGCTTTCGTACATAGGTCCTGCGGGTAACATATCATACACCTCTTCTTCCATTTCATCCTTAAAGGTTTTCCGTAATGAGTCGTTATATCGATAATTATTTATTACATTATCAATAGTTTTCTTGTTAATCTCATGTTTCAAGTAGTACTCGACTGGACGAGGTTTGGGTGCTTCCATGATCGTTCCTTTAAACCCTTTTAATTCTCCATGGGTTGTTCCTTTCTCTTCTTCTAAACACGACTTAACATTTACGACTCCATTGCGTTCGTTATTTTCAGCATTGATCATGTTTTTATCGACGTCTTCATCATTCACCATACTACTACCTTGTCTCTTGACTACATCGTCATCTTCTCGAACAATAGAGATTGCATTAACATGCTTGGTGATAGGAGTGTGACCTTCTTTCCTCACTAACACTCTTTCCGGAGTTTTGGTTTTGGTATATTCCTTCAATAAACTCATCATC
Source organism: Artemisia tridentata subsp. tridentata (assembly GCA_021014915.2). Taxonomy (NCBI): domain Eukaryota; kingdom Viridiplantae; phylum Streptophyta; class Magnoliopsida; order Asterales; family Asteraceae; genus Artemisia; species Artemisia tridentata. Next base: position 207,240,959 of record CP139502.1, read on the forward strand.
TTGGCCATCTTCTCTTGCATCTCCTCTCGTTGTCTATAGATGGATTCTTTAAATTTCACCAATCTCTCAGAATGTGCTGACATATATTCTCTCATTCGAACCTCAAAATTGGGACTAAGTTCGCGGGGAGGCGAGGAAGGGCGTGCGTATTTTTGAAAAGAATTCGCATTTTCCCTACGAGGTGACTCGGATAAAGGGATGGGTTTTTGGTTTGAGATAGAATTGACCATTGCCGGCTTGGAGTTTAACGGCTTCCTTCGTTTTTCAAGTAGGTGATTGTAACACCCCCATTTTCGGATCACGCAGCGGAATATAAGCTTGGGGTGCTACTTCATGGTTCACAGTCATGGAAATAGAAAACGACTCGAAAAGAGACGTTTTTAAATAAAAATTGTTATCATTCATTTATTTAATATCAGAGTACATAAGATAGGTCCCAGAGGGAGGTTCAGAAATACATAATAAAAGTTACATTTATTTATTGAATGATAACAAAGTGGACACTCTTGTAAAAAGAAAGTCCACAGCCACTTCGTGCCATCGCCAGACTTCTAGATACCTGAGATAAACATGCTTAAAAAGTCAACACAAAGGTTGAGTGAATCTATAGCGTTTAACGTTTAAATAATCAATTTGAACACAAGCCAAAATATGAGAAATCAATTATATCATAAACCAACAATATTGCACTAAACCTCATGACACGCAATGCGTTAACAGTTTCCAGGTTCCACAATCATGATTGAAATGAGAGTGGTCTTGCCCCCGAGTTAAAGATATCAAATATAATGCATCTGCCTAACCGACTACCACGAAGATATCCATCCGGTTAGAACAAATGGGTCGTCAGGCCAATAGATCTATTCACATATTCGCGCTCACCCAGCAGGTGACTAATGGTGCATGATATGAGGGTCTTTTAAATAAATAATTCAATCTCAATAATAACGAACAGTTAGCCTAGTGCAATAACAATCAGGAAAATACTTGTGTTCGATTTAATAGCATGTATCTCCCCACATATTTGGAAAACACGTAAGTAAAAAGTGGGACTATAAACTCACCTGAACAATCTGGATGGAAAACAAAACGAAATACAGTTGATAAACGTCTCCGGCTTGCAACCTAGGTTGGTATATCAATTTCTCAGTAATTATATTTGAATATAAGTTTTATTTCCCGTTTTACGTTTTCAGTTTCGTTATTAGGTTTTAAATTTCTAATATTAATTATAACATTAATAATAATAATAATAATATTAATAATTAAATTATATTTAAGTTTTTAATATATATACGTTTTATACCCTAAAGTTTCTAGGGTTTACATCTTTTGCCCCTAACTTTAAGATAATGACAATATTTACCCTTGATCTTTTATAACTTGATACTTTATGTCTTTTAATTCGAAATGTACTGTTTTTACCCCTTAAGGACTCCCCGATTACACAACAAGTCCATTTTGAAAAGTTATTTAAGATTTAACAATTTCAGTCCCTATGTTCTATTCATTTTCCCATTCGACATCCTTGTTCCAAAATCATTTTATTTCTAGCGATTTAAGACATGATCTTTTACATAACCTTTTCCTAAATGTTTATAAATGCTTTGAGAGTATTTTTGCCAAGAGTCGAGGTGTGGTTTGGCCTCACGAACGAGGGAACCAAAACAGAAACCATGCGACCCTTGGTTTGTCTCGACAGAAAACACCCAACTTATTATGACTCGTTCTCTTTCGTTACTCAATGAAAAATTCTAATTCTTTTTCCTACAATTAGCCCTTTTAAAGTACTTTAAGCATGTTGAAAATCAAAATTTATAGTTTACGTTTAATAGGGTAAAACCACGACCAAAACAGCAGACCTGCTGTTGGTCGACTGGAACAAAAACAAGAAAAACATTTGATGTTTTGTTATCCGATCATTGTACTTAGTATTTTTATTATATTTTCAGTATTTTTAACATGTTTAAAGTATTCCTAATGTATTTTAATAAACCTAGGGTTTCTCGTATATGGTTTTTATTTTTACCACTCGATAACTATAAAAAGAAACAAAATGATTCGGTTTTAAATTTTCTAGGTTATGACACTACTTTAGACATGTTCTAACATCTATTTAGACATTAAATCAGTATAGGAAAGTAAATGAAAAAGGCCAGAATCATACCTTATTATATGTAGTCGATTAGGGTAATTTTTGGGAGCTAAGTCCGATTTGGCTTCACCAAGGGTTCTAACCTTCTTCTTTTTTTTTTGGGTAAAAGGGTTAATTCACCCCGGCAAAATTCATTATCCAAAAAAACGTTGAGGTACAATAGGATGAGGGTGATATCCCTCACCTCAGTCCCTTAGGACACTTACAGACTCTCCTATAGGAATGAAACAACATTCCTATAACTTACAATATAAGCGTGACAGACCACACTTATAACTAAACATCAGACTACAACGATTTCAAAAAGAATAAAAAATAAATGCACTTCAAGTAGAAATACTTGAATCTTCAATTGATCATAGTAGTCCAAACTTCCAGCGTCGCCCAAAAATACAATATCATGGTCCTCAAATTGAAGTACAGTTCACAAGTTTCACACAGCGGTTGGTGAGGGACTCTAAAACCACGGATAGAGCAGCAAGCACAAACTCGCTCCAAAGGTGTATGTTGAGATGCAAAACTGAACACCAATAAGAATCACCAACGAATACGTATAAAGCAACGCACATCCACAATAGCAGCTCCTAACCATCAGTTACCACTCGTAGAAGTGGCTCAACATGAGTTCCAAGCTAGAATCTGCCAAAGAACGTAGCAACCCAAAACTCACAATCCAACAGCAACACAATGCTTAAGGACTAGTTTTAGGACGATAATAGGGTTTAACAAACCCCAACTTCCAGCAACACCATGCTTAAGGACTATGATACCTTTGAGCACATAACAATAGGGTAATGACCCTAACTTCCAGTAGCAACACCACATGACGGTAAATAAATCAACGATCCAACCAGACCATCGAAGAGAGACTGAAAATCATCATGTGAGAGTAATAACGATAGGTTTTTGAACAAGAGTACCTTCAAACTTAACTTCCAAATCGAGCAGCTACACCATGATAAAGTAACGATCAACCAGTAGCACTCAACATAACCATAGGGTTACAAAACCCTGACATGCACATTGAATTTCACTTCGACCTGTTAACACCAAAACGAATCAGGAAAAGAGTAAGAGCACCCTTACAACCAGATCCATAACACCATCACGCAAATAAACCCAAAAATAAGGGTTTCATGGAAAACAGATCCAATGAAAAACGACATAGGATTAAAGAAACCCTAACAATCAGATCAAACACCATCTCTCTATAACCCACGTACACAGCCAACAATCCAAAAGGAGCAACCAGGAACACAAACCCTAACAAGGGTACTTCCATTCGATAGTAACAAAACCCAAACAGGTTCTGTATAAGCGTTATGTCCACACAGCAGATCCCAAACAATCAAGACCCATAAATACGAAACCCTCAAGAAGAATCGTTCATGTAATCAAACCCTAACAATCGATCAGGACCAATCAGTTAGGGATAGATCAAGATTGCCATAAAAACCCAACTCCAAACGAAAACATAAAATAAAACCTAAAAAAGGTTTTATAATCGTTAAGCCCAAGACCAAACAGCAGATCGTTCTTAATTATATGAAGTCGATTAAGAGACCGACTAGAATGAAAGAATAAAAAGAACAAATCAGCCGACCCAAAATAAATCAAAAAAAACCTAAACAAAACGAATCGATCTCACAAAACTCGTTCAAGATCGATTACAAGCAACAGATTGGAAATGAGATGATAAACACGAATGTTTAACACAACAATAACCAATCATTACATGAAAAGATCATAAACGACTTGAATAAAATCGATTGAAAAGATAGGGTTTTTTAGGGTTATGATAGATCGATCCTAGCAACCATCTATGCTCCTTATAGATTGCTAATATCCTAGTTGTGAGTAGTGGAATCAGAAATGGGGCTATATGTGGCTGTGATGGGTTGGTTCGAATGGGGTGATGGTTCTAGGGTTTGCATATGGGTTGCTATTTATAGAGGACTCAAACTAGGGTTTCCTGGAACTTCTAGGGTTCTGTGGGGTCAGGTATGATGAGGTGTATGGCTGGGGTTGGTTCCATGTGGAGAGGAGGGGGAAAAGTGAGGTGTAATGTTCCCCTTCACACAAGTGGTACATAATCTAGAAGGAGAGTGATGTGGTAAATTTAGGATTACACATGTGGATGTTTAGGGCTTGAAAAATCTGAAGTTTATTTTACTTATGGTTACATTCGAACTAAGCTAGCCTAACTAGAAGGATTTGGTTCGATTGGTGCATAATAGGGTAGTACCTAGGGCTTGGTTGGATAGTACTCTAGGGTTTTAGGCTTAGTTAGGGTTTCCTAAGGTTAAGGTATGCTAGAAGTGAAACTTGAATCTATTTAACCAATTTTTATATATACCGAATTTTATATATTAGGTGAAAAATAATTTTTGTGCTTTGGGGAATTGTACTTTAGGCTAAGGAGACTTGTACTAGAGTTAGGAAAATAAGAAAAATATAATTTTAATTATTTCCTAATTTTATGTAATTTTTATATAATTTTTATTACACTTTAAATGTCATTAATGGAGTTTTTATATTATTGTGCATAGAAGAGTTGTACATTATGTTTTTGAGATTGTACATATATAAGATAAATAAATAAATTATTTTTATAATTTATTATATGAAATTATTACAATAAAATGTTACTTAAACAATTTATTTCTAATGTTTTTACAATGTTTTTAAGTTTATTAATTCTCGTGCTTAAAGGACTTGTACCTTGTCTTAAAATATTTATATATAATATTTTTATAAAAATATTAACTAGTGTTTACAAATAAATAATAATTTCTGAGAAATTAGGGTTTTATCAGAAGTTATAGTGAAATTAGGGTTTTTGTGCTTTAGTGACTTGTACATTATTTAAGTAATTTATATATTGCTAATTTTTATAGTTTCGTTATCTTCACATGTTATTATGGTAGTTTAGTATTTTATTAAATCCTTATTAAATAAGAAATATTCAATTTTAAATATACATTAGCGAATTAACGTAAAGTGGTAAGTGGAATCTTATAACATTTTAGGTTAAAGATATTTTTATATATAAATACTAAATTAATTAAGGTTAGGTTGCAAGCAGGGTTTTCAGTGATGTGATCTTCGTCACATAGGATAATGATTACAATCAAGAAAAAAAAAAAATTTTACGTGGAAAAAGTTAAGTATTAGAAACATATATATATAGGGAAATCTTACAGTGGTTACAGTGATCGACCCTTTTTTCAAGTTCACAAAGATTTTCCTCGGAAAGGTTGGAGATTTTTTTAGGTGATGAGATTGCATTGACTGTTTTGTCCAAATCACGAGGATCATCCCATTTTTCGTTATTATAAAAGGCTAATTCATCGATGATGTCCCATAACTCCGCATTCTTTTCCCGTAAGTTTCCTCCAGTCGCTTGGTCAATGGCTTGCTTGGTTAGATAGTTGACATGATCATAGAAAATTTGGATTTGAAGCCAAAGATCAATGCCATGATGAGGGACTTTTTATAGTAAGTCCTTGAAATGAGTCCATGCTTCGTAAAGAGTTTCACCCTGACGTTGTTGGAACATCAAGATGTCATTCCTTAGCTTGGTAGTTCTCCCCGATGGGAAAAATTGAGCGAGGAAACGAGAAGTGAGATCATCCCAAGATGAGATGGATCCGGCGGGTAAACGCTCAAGCCATTGACTAGCTTAGTCACGTAGAGAGAATTGGAAGAGATGCAATCGCGTTGTCCGAGAGTGGCAACATCAAGGTCTATGGAATCTACGATTTTAAGGAAATCCTTGAGATGTTGATTTGGATATTCGGAACGAAGTGTTTTACTTGAGTAGTATTGTATTGTCCTATGTAATTTAATCATTTTTGTTAGTTCCTTTTCTTTTTTTGGTATTATGTAAGTTATAAGAATGGCCTGTCATTCTTATATAGTTGTTTGTAAGTGCCTATGTAACGGGCTGAGATATGAGATCTCACTCATATCCTTTGTACTTAAACGTTTTTTGGTTAATCTACTTACCAGGGTGCATGATTACTCCCCTTTACCCAAAAAAAAAGATATTCGGAATGAAGTCCATGGAATGCACATCCGCTTTGCACCAACCGGATGGTGTCGGATCGCAAGGGAGACACATTGGCTCTTTGGGGGAGCTCAATGGTGTTTCGATAGCCTTGGTGTCTTGGTTTGGAGTACTCACCTAGAGTACGGGCTCGAGGTTGGTCTTGGTGGGGTTGCTCTTGCTGTGGTTGGTGTGCTTGGTGTGGTTGGTTTGGTTGGCCAATGGGTTCAAAGATATTATCGTCCACCATGATGGCAAATGATATGGATTACGAACAAAGGGAACGAAGAAAAGATAGACTACAAGAAAGCTAATAAAAAGAAAAAATTAAAATCGCACATGATAGGAATCTCGTGAGTAGACCTAAACGAGATAGAAATCGAACCTAAACTATTAACTATTCTCCGGCAGCGGCGCCAAAAACTTGATGTGAGGGATGCGAACCTCTCAAAGGAAGTTTTACAATCCTCTAGGCAGTGTACTTAACCATTGTAGTGTAGTATAGGTAAGTCCGGGGGATTGATCGTTCTCTAGAGGTGAGGGAATAGTCTCACAATAGTTGTGGAAAGGTCGAAGTGTATGTCGAGATAGGTTTAGAGGTGAGGCATGATTCTTTTTTTTGTGTTTTTATATTTTATGAAAGCAGGTAAAAATCTCGGGTTTTGTAAGAGTGGGCGAAATTAGTTGCTGGTCAACTAACCCAAAACTACTAATTAAACTAAAGTTAATCTAAATAAACAAGAAAAAGTAAGTTGGTGGTAACTCTTATGATAGGAAAAGAAGTGTTTACTTAGACATCCTTACTCCTTAGTTATCTCATACTGATTTGTCGAATTGTCACATCCTTATTTTAATTGAAGCATTGTATTCCTTAATATTGGTCGTGGGGAGGAGCCGAAGTTCCCAACTATGAAAATTAGTCTCCCCTAAATCCCTAAAGTCTATTAAGTTATCTAGGATCTACAAGCCGCAAATCACGCAATAAATACAACGAGGAAAACCAATAGTGCACTCTATGGTTGCGTTTTATAAGACGTTCAAGTTAATACATATAAGAACTTAGCCAGTTTTCTTATCCTAACATGAGGCAATCAATTAAACAAGAGACGAAAAATCAATGATTAATAACTAGGTTTCATTAGATCTAAGCAAACACTTAATAAGTTATAGGAAACCCTAAATAGACAGAATTCAAAAAATTCTCTCTCTCAAGGTGTGGCGATTTCCGGCCGCCACCACCATTCATTTTCTGGCCAAAATTCATATCCTCTCTCGCCTCTCTGCCTATTAACGAGTGTTTCCTAACCTTGTTAACTGGTATGCAATCGAATTAGGATGTGATTACTTTAGGTGGCGGTCGGATTGTTACATTATTATCAGAGTTTAAATCGTTATACCTTCTGCTGGTCTTAGCGATCAAAGGAAAAACCCTAATCTTGGGTTTTCTGTTGGTCTTTGCGATCAAAAGAAAATCCCTTATTTTGGGTTTCGTTATTGCAGATCTATATTCCTCCTTGATCGCTTTTATGGTTACATGATGTGCATCGATTGTGCTATATATTCGAAACCCTAATATTAGGGTTTCTCATTTATTTATTGATGGTACCTGCAAGTGAACCCGATTAGGGTTTCTTTGGTGATTGTAAGTTCAACTGCTGATATAAGTTATATGGACGTGGGTTTATAGAGAGATATAAGTCAAGTTTGTGGGAATCTTGTTCAAAACCACCCCTTTACATATTTGTACGCAACATGTTTTATTATTCTAGATCTGCTGGTTTTCTTTGTTGAAGTTAGGGTTTTGAAACCCTATTGTTTCTACTTCATTTGGATCTGATGCGCGGATTTTTTGGAGTGGTTGTATGTTAGGGTTTGTATAAACCCTATGCCTCGTCTATGGGTAGGTTCTGATCGTTAATGTTCTGAATCAAACCATAGTTGTATGTTCTGCATTCATTGATCGCTGTTGGGTTTTGGGAACTGCTATTATAATTTCTTTTTACCACTCGTGATCATGTTGCGGATTTGGTATTGGTTGTATGTTCGTCTGTTGTTTGTAGTCGTTCATGCACATTCCAGACTTGCTGGTTGTCTCTGACCTGTTTGGTCATACTAGAAGTCTTGGTGGTCGAGTGGAAGTTAGGGTGCTTCACCCTATTATTCGTGAGCCTACTGTGATGTGGGTTCAATGTTTCTATGATCGTTCATTATTGGTTCTCAAGCTGCTGGTATATAGGGTTTCTATGACCCTACTGTTCAACTTTTTGGTCGAGTTGCTTGCTGTTGCTACTATGAATCGCACCATGGATGTAAGTGTGGCATACATGGATCATTTTAGGGTATGGTGGAGTTGATTATGGTTATTATTTATTACCCTTCATGGGATCGTGTAAGCTGCTAATGATCAAGTTAGAGAGGGCCTTGTTCAAAACCCTTGTTTGTGATATCATTGACTGGTTATGGATTTCGCTCTATCATCTGGTCTTGTGATGTCGATTATTGGTAAGTTACGGTTTCTCAACCCTATTTTCGTGTATGATTGATCAACTACACTGGATTTCATTCTTAGCTAGAGTTTTACTCCATTAAACTTGTAGCAGATGAGGTATTGGATCAAGTCGTAGTATGTATGTTCCTGTTATGGACATTGTTGGTTTGATCCATTTTGGATCAATGGGAGTTCGGTGTAGTTGTTTGGTGTGGATTGGTGTTGTTCTAGTACTACCGTGGATAAAGCTGCATCAATGAAGGTTATGGACATCTATGACGACTTTTGAAGAATCAAGTGTTTTAACTTGAGTTTTTAATTGTAATCTTATAGTCGTTGTAGTTTTTATGTTCAATCATAACAGATCATTAACAAAGTCTGATATACGACTTAATAACAGCCAAATAGGGTTGTGAAACCCTAACTTCCATATCTTGAACTGATCACAAACATATGGCCATGCAAGATCGATCAATTCCTAACATCCAATTGGCCCATTTACAAGCAGATCAGATAATTCACACCACCAGATTTGATCATATGAACCAATACTCACCTATGTGTTTATAGTAAAAACGAACCACCACAAACACAACTTTCAATCCACCATCGTATTATAACTCAGAAACATCGAACCAACATACCATAATACGAGTAGAATAAGTCGAAAAAAGGGTTAACAAACCCTTACTTCCAGTAATACACCCCAATCACAATCCAACAGCAGCATATGGACCTGTTGAGGGACGATAAACTTCCAGCATGAACAATCACACGACCAAATAATGAGACAATCAGCATCAGGTCTGTGAACACCTTGACATAACCTCTCTCTTAACCCACTTACAAACACCAACATCAGAAGAAGAACATGCAAAAACCCTAAAAGGGTTAACATACATATAATCAAAAAACCCTAGCGAGGGTTTACATCCACCAGCCACAAACAAAAACAAATAAAAACCTAAAAAGGTTTTTATAGTCATTAAGCACAGAACCACACAACAGATCGACCCTCAGATATGTAAAATCGATTAGAAACCAACTTATGATAATCAGGATAAGAGGATCGATTAAAAAACCAACAGGCGATTCAAAACCCTAATAGAAACGATTCACCAGAATTTCCCACTCCCAATGAAACGGGGTCAATAGGGTTAGGGAAGATTTGATGAAAAACAATTAAGAATAATAATTGTTAATAACCTCCAGCCGCCACCAATATGAATAAACAGCCCACAAATCGATTGCATACCATTAAACAAAAGTATAATTGACGTAGAAACGGTAGGAATAACAAATCGCTGCAAGTTAACTCGTTTAGGGTTTGTTTGTTGATATGCATGTTCTACATCAGATGTATGTGTTATGTTCATGGGTTTAGAGAGATGTAAGTCAAGTTTTAGGGTACTCTTGTTCAAAAACCCTATCCCTACTGTCACACACCTGTTGGCGATTGTTACATTGGTCGGTCCTGTGATCGTTATTGCTGGAAGTTAGGGTTGTTTAACCCTAGTTGTCAATTTGTTGATTCGTATTTTATCAGACCTGGCTGTGTTGTTTTGATTTTATCTGGTCTATAATATGATAATAATAATTCGCCTGTGATTGGAAGTTGTGTATGTTGCGCATATGTTGATGATGTATATGATTGAAACCCTACTTCTTAGGGTTTGATTCTACTTATTTGCTGCTATCACATGCACATTGTTGCGATTACATGCAAGTTGGGTCTTTACTGCTATTTACATGACATGTGTGGTACTTTGGAAGTTTGGTTTTGTGTAGACAATTGGCAGTCCTATGTTGGATATGTGGCTTGAGTATTGGTGATTGTTGCTGGAATTTGGATCAAGTTACTATCCGTACATAGTAGTTTTGGTTGCTAAGATTATGCTCATTGGGAGTTTGATTCTTGGCATATATGTGTTTCTTTTTTGACCTATGGTGTGGTGGTCGTTATTCTCAACAGGTGGGTCGAGAAAATGATGTTGTTCGATGTTAGGATTGTTCGTCAATCCTAGTGTTCATTTTGTCTCAGATCGGTTCTACATTGTGTTTCTTTGTTGCTACATTGGTTGAGATTGGTAGGGCTGATTTGAGTTTTTTAATGATTGCTTGGGGTTCATGGTTGAAGTCTGGCATTGAAGGTTTCTTCATGGTGCAAGTTCTGGATTACTATGATGACTAAAAGAATGAAGTGCTTACTTGAGTTATGCATGTATTGTATTTATTTATTATAGTCATTGTATGATGTAAGTTTAATATGTGAGTTATAAGAATGGCCTGTCATTCTTATATAGTGGATATGTAAGTGTCCTAAGGGACTGAGATGAGGGAAGTCACCCTCATCCTTTGTACTTAAACATTTTTTGGTGTAATACATTTACCGGGTCTTTTGACCTTTTACCCAAAAAAAAAACTGCTCTTTCTCTTTCAGATCACTCATAAGAGGTACTCATTATGGCCAGAAGGCACTTCATTAAGATTCCAAGGGATAGGTGTATCAACCTCTTGTGAAGATTTTGGATCCACGGATGTAGCACAAGTAGATTCAGCAGCTCCATCACCTCCATTAATTCCATGATTAGGCGATTGATCACTAGGAGTACCACTAACGTGAGGAACATTAGAGTTATTCTTTCGTAAGTCAAGGAACTCTTGAAATGATTGAGGCTGTGTAGAATTGCCACTATTAGGGCTCATTGTCGATTGTAGAATCTACTCACCAAGACAAATAGTAGGCATTTGTTCACTTGTTATGGGAGATACAACCACCTTGGGGGCAGACCCACGTATAGACTCAACGACATTAGGATCATTAACAAGAGGTGCAAGTGAAACTGGCTCACTTGCTCATTGGCTAGCAGCCCTATTGACCTCAGACAACGAAGGAACTCCAACCGGAATATCAGACTCATTAACCACAGGTTCAAGGCTAGGGTTTCGAACAACCCTAGCAGCTTTACGCATAGTAGGAACAACACTAGAATTCCCCTCGTTAATACCCTTTAGCCTTTTCATGCGAGCATCCAGCTCATCAACATCGACCTTAGCATTACCATCAGAAGATTTGGCACCTTTAGATCCACTCAAATTGTTAAAAAAATCCCTTATTCATCTCTCAAACCCTAGTACAGCAGCAAATTAATGAAAATGACCAAGAAGGTAAAACCCTAACTGGAATCACACCTCAGATCAACCGCCAGCCATAATGATCGTACACTTGATATATTAAATCGATTAGAAACAAGTTAAAACTGACTTAATTAATTAAATAAGGTGTGCGATCACAAAAAGAAGCCAACCAGAACTCTTATAGTAACTTGCAAATAAGGTCGGTTTGAAAAAGAACCCTAATAAAACCGATTACCTCCAATGAACCAAATTATCAAGATGTTGAATCTGAGAAATCAAAGCCAGGATCTTATGATGAATGGAGGGATGAACGAATAGAACAGTTTAGGGATTCTTGAATAGCGATCATAAACCCTAACAAACCGATTACACAAAAGAACCCAATATCTTGCATGACAAACACTAAATTGACAAGATACTAATTAACACGAATGTTAAATTAAAACCTATTACAATCTTGATGCTGTAAACACAAGGAAATCAGAGGTTTAGTGAAAATCGATTAGAAGTTAGGGGGAGGGAAAAATCGCCAGAGAGAGAGAGAGAGAGTTGCATATTGTCTTTCTTATTTTTATGATTTTCTCAGTTATTCTCATTTAACATTTATGATATTTATGGACTTCATCATTTATTGCTTGTTCTCCTTCATGACATTTATCATCTTTCTCATTTATTGTTTGCTTTCACATTTATTGTCTATCTCATTTGCTCTCATTTAAAATATTGTAACACTTATTGCTTTCTCAATTCTTGTCTATTTTTTTTTGGGGGTAAAAGGTCAAAAGACCCGGTAAATATATTACACCAAAAAACATTTAAGAACAAAGGATATGGGTGAAATCCCATATCTCAGCCCGTTACATAGGCGAAAGAAAAAGCTTACATAACAAGACACTACCTTTTCTCTAGTACAAGAAATAAACTACTAACACATGAAATAACATGACTGCAATAAAACCAAACTACTTCCTAACACGACCTTAGGGCTTGATATCATACATGTCATAAAAAGCACCCAATTATCCTGCAAGATCGTAGACTTGATCCGCATAATCATCATAATCATAGTAATCTTCAAGCTCATGTCCACCACCTACCGATGAGAGAAAATCCATAGGCTTTTCAAATAAATTCGCAGACTCATCAAAAATGTTAACAACCTCCTCGTCACTATCAGAATCAACAATCTCTCCAACCTTAGAGAAAGGTTAACTCTCTTAGTAAAAGAAGTATACGGAGAAAAAGAAGTGCAAGGCTTAGACGTTCCAACCTCCTTCTCTTTCAGCTCACTCACAAGCGGTTCTTGCAATGTATTACCAGTCTTTATAGACTCATTCACATTGTCTTTCATTGTACTACCAACATCCACATCCTTATTCACTTCTATAGTAGGAATACCCAATTCATAAGTATCATCCATATTAAGGGCATCAAACTGATTGGATGTAGCAACCCTCGTTCCACTCGTACTAGCCACATCAGTAGCCTTTTTCTTAGTAACATCCATTTTCTTAGGTTCAAAAGGAGGCTTTTTAGGTTGTTATTGAAACTTCTTACCCACAGCAGGTTTCGTAAACCCTCCTAGACCCGAAACAACTGGACCACCTTGCTTACCCTTCTTCTTGTTGTTGACAGTTTGGAAACCATCATTAACACTTTTAGTAGGCTAAATAGGGGGTAAAACAGATTTTGGACAATCAACCAAAGTATGACAAAAGATCTTACACGTATCACATCGAGGTGGTTTCCACTTGTATTCAACCTGTATCTTCTCAATAGTCAAACCTATCCCATCAAGTAGGGGTATTTCAACAGTTAAGCTGTCCCTAAGTACCTCATCCGCCTTAACTTCAATTAAGCACCTAGCAAAACTACTACGGCCCCATGATTCCTTGCACATTTGACTAGTATAAGCATCTAACCTTCTCGGGGTACCAATCAATGTAGCAAGAAGACTAAGACCGTCATCAGAAAACATAGCAAGAGAAACATCATGGAATTTAACCCACACCGGAATGTTGGTCAAATCCTCGTTAAGTAAGTTAGTGTTCAAGGTCCATGGTTTAAGAATAATAGGGACATTTCTAATCAACCACGGACCGTTTTCAAAGACATCATCAACACCTTTTTTCGAATTAAACTTAAAGAAGAAGAACCCCTTGGCATTCATCATAACCTTCTGTATACCATACTTATCCCACACATTGAGTACATAATAATCAACAACTGGAAAAGCAATGCGTTTACCGAGGAAATAACCATAGAGAGTATTCTCATACCTAGTGTTCACCTCTTCAACCACTCTCATAGGGACAGTAAGATCCACACCATTCATTTTCTTGCTACATTACAGCCTACGAAAGTTAGATGAGTGTGTCTTAGGTTCACTGGAAGTAGCACCTGCATATGATGTAGATGGCTGTTTCAAAGCATTCTCGGCATTCTTCAATTGAACCTTATGCATTGCATTATCAAAATCCTTGCAAGCATCCAAAACAACCTTATCAACATGTATCTGTTTGAGAACACTTGAAGTGTTATGGGCTAAATTAGATGCAACATTATGACCAGAAACAGTAGGGTTCAAACCATTAGTATACTCATGAGGCTCGTTCACCTCAAGATCAACAGCTCTACGTGAAGCTAAAGGCACCACATCATCATTAGCAGTCGCAATAGGTGCATTAGCCTCACTATTATTCACTTGCATAGGATTAGGAACATTGACTACAATAAAAAAAAGCTACTTTCTAACACGACCTTGGGGCTTGATATCATTCATGTCATAAAAAGCACCCAATTGTCCACGACCTTGGACCTTGGGGCTTAATCCGCATAGTCATCATAATTATAGTAATCTTCAAGCTTATGTCCACCACCTGCCGATGAGAGAAAATCCATAGGCTTTTCAAATAAATTTGCAGACTCATCAAAAGTGTTAACAACCTCCTCATCACTATCAGAATCAACAATCTCTCCAACCTTAGAGAAAGGGTTAACTCTTTTAGTAGAAGAAGTAGACAGAGAAAAAGTAGTGCTAGGCTTAGACGTTCCAACCTCCTTCTCTTTCAGCTCACTCACAAGCGGTTCTTGCAATGTATTATCAGTCTTTAGAGACTCATTCTCCTTGTCTTCCATTGTACTACCAGCATCCACATCCTTGTTCACTTCCTTAGTAGTAATACCCAAGTCATCAGTATCATCCATATTAAGGACATCAAACTGATTGGATGTAGCAACCTTCGTTCCACTCGTACTAGCCACATCATCAGCCTTTTTCTTAGTGACATCCACTTTCTTAGGTTCAGAAGGAGGCTTTTTAGGTTGATATTGAAAATTCTTACCCACAGCAGGTTTCGTAAACCCTCCTTGAGCCGGAGCAATTGGACCACCTTGCTTACCCTTCTTCTTGTTGTTGACAGTTTGGAAACCATCATTAGCACTCTTAGTAGGGTGAATAGGGGGTAAAACAGATTTTGTACAATCAACAAGAGAGTATGACCAAAGATCTTACACGTATCACATCGAGGTAGTTTCCACTCGTACTCAGCCCGTATCTTCTCAATAGTCGAACCCGACCCATCAAGTAGTGGTATTTCAATAGTTAGGCTGTCCCTAAGTACCTCATCCGCCTTAACGTCAATCAAGCACCTAGCAAAACTACTGCGGCCCCATGATTCCTTGCACATTTGACTAGTATAAGCATCTAATATTCTCGGCGTACCAATCTTTTTGGGTAAAGGGGAGTAATCCTGCACCCTGGTAAGTAGATAAACCGAAAAAACGTTTAAGTACAAAGGATATGGGTGAATCCCATATCTCAGCCCGTTACATAGGCACTTACATGATCAACAGATCAAACCACTATATAAGAATGACATGCCATTCTTATAACTTACAAAAAAAAACTTACACCTACAATGACTATACATGTGAATATAAAAATGAAAAACAAAATCTTGCATCACTTAGGTAGCATCAACGCCATAGTCATTGTAGAACTTCAAATCATTTTCCATGCAATCCAGAAAAACCACCCAGAAATAAATCTATGAGGCACTTCTCAAAACTACATAGATCATGAACTTACCCCTACCACCACAATCACGATCCGCCCAGCAAGACCAGCAAATCACGAGCAGTAGTAGACAAAAACATTCGTAGAGCAGACCCAAGACAAAGTCGACCAGGAATAATCAACGAATCACGACCAACACATCACACAGCCACCCATCACAAAGATCATGAGGAGCAGCAAATGCGAATGATAATAGGGAACTCAACCCTAACTTCCATCAACATCAAACCAGACCCAACATATACATGAACCAGATCGTACAGCATACCAAAAAGAACACCATCATGTCTGATAAATAAATCAAAAAACATCACACCAGGCCTGATAACGCACCAAAGATCACCAAATAGGGGACAAATATCCTAACTTAACAGTTTGGTGCTTAAACCCTACCAAACAGTAATGATAATAATATAATTAAACCCCAACGTTTAGTAGAAAGGATATCAAACACTAACTTCCATAAGACGAACCCAGAATTGACACCATCTCTCCCAATGAACAGATCCAAGCAAAGACCTGGCCATTGAAAGATCAAATCAATAATAGGGTTTAATGAAACCCTAACTTCAAACTGATCATGTGGCAAACCGCTTAAACTTTGAACAGCACACCATCAGGTCTGAAGAAATCCATGATCACCTAATAGGGTTTAAACAACCCTAACTTACAATAAACACTCATCGATCCATAGGATAAAAGGATCACCACATACAGACCAATGAGCAGCTGAAGGTTTTTGAACAATAACCTCAAAACTTGACTTCCATCAAACGAAACCCAGCAGATCTATCAATAATAACATAAGTTGCGTAACAGATCTGTAAAGGAAGGGTTTTGAACAAGATCCCCTCAAACTTGACTTACATCTCTCTATAAACCCATGTCCATATAATAAACATCTGCAGTAGAACGTACAATCTCCAAAGAAACCCTAAGTGGGTTCACGTGCAGTAGATCATACAAGTACCATCTATAGATAAATAAGAAACCCTAATGATAGGGTTTCGAAGATATAGCATAAATCGATGTACAATACATACCCATATAAGCGATCATGTATGAAGATAGATCAGAAATACCGAAACCCAAGATTAGGGTTTTCACTTGATCGCTTAAGACCATCATAATGTATAACGATTAAGAATCAGATAATAAGAATAACCACCCGACCGCCACCAATGATAAACACATCCTATTCGATTGCATACCAGTTAACAAGGTTAAGAACACTCGTTAATAGGTAGAGAGGTGAGGTAGGATATGAATTTTAGCCGAAAAAGTTTGGTGGTGGCGGCCGGATTTCACCCATAGAGAGAGAGAGAGAGTTTTTGGCGATGGGAGGAAGCTTATATCTTCTCGGCGTACCAATCAATGTAGCAAGAAGACTAAGACCGTCATCAGAAAACATAGCAAGAGGAACATCATGGAATTTAACCCACACCGGAATGTTGGTTAAATCCTCTTTAAGTAAGTTGGTGCATGGCTTAAGAATAATAGGGACATTTCTAATCAACCACGGACAGTTTTCAAGGACATCATCAACACCTTTCTTAGAATTAAACTTAAAGAAAAATAACCCCTTGGCATTCATCATAACCTTCTGTATACCATACAACAGGAAAAGCAATTTGTTTACCAAGGAAATAAACATAGAGAGTATTCTCAAACCTAGTGTTCACCTCTTCAACCACTTTCACAGGGACAGTAAGATCCACACCATTCGTTTTCTTGCTCCACTCCAGCCTACGAAAGTTAGACGTGTGTTTCTTAGGTTCATTTGAAGTAGCACCTGCATATGATGTAGAAGGCTGTTTCAAAGTTGTCTTGGCATTAGGATCTTGATAATAACAAAAAAAAACCCTAAAAGTTCTCTCTCTTTGGCGACATTGGTGAAAACCGATACCCTAAACCTCCCTTATCGTTTCTTCAAAACTCTATTCAATTCCTTGTTTTCCTTCATTAATTCGTAATAGGTAGTGATTAATACACTTAATCTGTTCCTTGATCAAATTCGTGAAGTTAAACAGGTTTTTGGTGTGATTTTTGTGAAATCATTTTTTTAGGGTTTATACAAACCGCCTTGTTATCTGATTGTATCCTCCATTCCTATTATTATTTTAGTCGGTTTTATCTATTCCCTATTGTCCTAATCGATGTTAGGGTTTACTTAAATTGATTGTATATCTCTTGGAACGTTCAGAAGTATGGGTGCAGGTTAGGCTTTCGATTGCTATACGTTTAAAACCCTAATCTTGTGATTAGGGTTTTTTTTCTTTAATTGGTTGTCGCATGGTTGTTGGGTATTGTTCGTGAGTTTCATTGTGTTTTTCTGATTGTGTTTGTGGGGTTTTGAGAGATGTAAAAGGGTTTTTTTACTAACAAAAGTGTGAACAAGGGTACGAATGTTGTGGGAAATTTTGACGTTTGTATAACTAGCTCTAGTTTGGCGGATCAAACTAGCTAGACTGACAATGATCTTGCTCAAAGTGAAGCTGCTAGGCTACGTAGGTTAGGTGGGGCTACTGTAGCATGGGGTAACCCTATAAAACCAGTACGAGACCCTAAGTTTGATGAGAAAAAGGTGGATAGCAATAAGGAATCTGTGGTGAATCAATCAAGTCCTGGGTTGGTTGCGCAATCTGGCCCTATTGGCGGATTAAGGCAAACCCAACCTAATGTGGCTGCTAATGGGAAGCCGGTTTCCTATGCGGGTGCTACTACTAATGATCTTACGAAGCGAATGTCTAATTTTCGTAGGTTGGAGTGCACAAAACAAACTAATGGGGTTGATCTCTCCGTCCCTATGAAAGTGGTTCAAGAGGTAAATTCCAGATTTGAGAATACTTTGTATGGTTACTTTCTTGGTAAACGTATTGCGTTCCCGGTTGTTGATTATTATGTGCGCAATACGTGGGCTAAATATGGCATTCAAAAGGTCATGATGAATGCAAAGGGTTTCTTCTTCTTTAAGTTTAATTCTAAGAAAGGGGTTGATGATGTGCTTGAAAATGTGTGAATATCCTATGCATTTCATTCTCTTTGTAACATGAATGGTTATGTTACAAAGAAGTAGTTCTCTCTCCCCCATGGAGAAATCCGGCCGCCTATCTCCATTACTTTTCCGGCCATAAAAACTCCCCTTCACGTCCTCTCTACCCTTTCTACGATTCTTGAATCGTGTTTGGGTATGCAATACGCTGTTTGGGGTTGAGTTTTTAATTAAGGAGATTGGCGACTGATGTTACATTATTGTTATTTATACGATTTCTCCATGTTATCTGTTGGTCGATTCTTTATACCAAATATTCGTGTTTGGTTTTAGGGTTTCGATCATATCATCTATTCACATCTATAAAACCTATTTGTTTATTTTAGTCGGTTATTAATTAATCGATATTTTTAGGGTTTGATAGTTGTTTGGTTTATTGGGTTCGCTCGTACGGTTCTTTCATGGCGATCTATTCGGATCTTTTCTGATGTGGTACGATGATGTTCGTTCAAATTCAAAGTAATCCTTTTTAGGGTTTTCTTGCATGTAAGTTCCTTTATGGATTTTATGTGATGTAAGTGGGTTTGAAGGAGATAGGGTTTTCTGTGTATTGTTTATTGGGATGTTAGGGTTTCGAAAACCCTAGTTTGTGTTTATACTGGATCCTTGCTGTGACTGTTCTTATTATGCTTTTGCAGGATCGTATGATGTGGTATGGTGTAAGTTAGGGTTTGTTAAAACCCTATTTTTCGTCCATGGTAATTCCTGATCGTTTTGGATTTCAATCTATTCATGGTGTAAAATCAGGAATGTTTACTATTTGGTTATGGAGGTTTTGTTTTGTTCTGCGATTGAGGTCCATTGTGATCATATAATGTTGGTGTTTGGCTGCAGAATAGTATGATGGAAGTCAAGTTTGGGGGTATACTTGTTCAAAAACCTTCGGCGTGTCATGGACCTGTAATGCACGCTCTATTTTTTGGTCTTATGTACGTCTTATTGGAAGTTAGGGCTGATCACCCTATTTGTCGATCTAATCCTTCGTATTATATTCAGACTTGGTGGTTTTGGCTTGTTCGATCTCTATTGTCTATATAATACGAGGGTTTTGGGGAGGTTGTGTTGTGTGGCGTTTCGTTGATACTACCAACACAGTACATGTTAAAGATGCACGTATCACCTAGGACTAATAAGTTTTATTAAGGCATGATTGCTATGATCTGGTGTTGGTTGCATTTTTGTTTGGGTTGTGTGACATTTGGTTGTCACATTCGGCTTATTGGTTGTTTACGGCTTGTTTGTGTAAGTTCAGGTTCTATGTGGATGTCAGTCGTGTCCTTGCTGATGGGTGCTTTTCTGGACTGCCTAGAAGTTGATTTGAAGTTCTATGATGACTATGCATTTGGTGCTACGTTTGTGAATCAAGCTTTTAATTTCATGTTTATATTCACTTGTATAGTCATTGTAGGTTGAAAGTTTTATTTTGTAAGTTATAAGAATGGCATGTCAATTCTTATATGAGAGTCTGTAAGTGTCCTAAGGGACTGAGATGAGGGAAGTCACCCTCATCCTTTGTACTTCAATGTTTTTTGGTGTAATGCATTTTACCAGGGTGAAAAATCCCTTTTACCCAAAAAAAAAGAAGATGTGCTTGAAAATGGTCCGTGGATGATTAGGAATGTTCCCATTATTCTAAAACATTGGACACTAAACACCGACCTTCTTAAAGAGGATTTGACCAATATTCCTATATGGGTTACATTTCATGATGTGCCCCTTGCTATGTTTTCTGATGATGGGCTCAGCCTTTTAGCCACATTGATTGGTACGCCGAAAATGCTTGATTCTTATACTAGTCAAATGTGCTTGGAATCATGGGGTCGTAGTAGCTTTGCTAGATGTTTGATTGAAGTCAAGGTGGATCAGGTTCTTAGGGAGAGCCTCACTGTTGAGATTCCATTACTTGATGGGACGGGTTCTACTATTGAAACGATTTGGGTTGAATACGAGTGGAAACCACCTCAATGTGATAAGTGTATGCTGTTTGGTCATACGTTACTTGATTGTCCTAATATACTCCAACTCCTACTCAGCCTAAACCGAGTGTTAATGATGGTTTTAAAACGGTCAATAACATGAACAAAGGTAAGAATGGTGGTAAAAGTGCTTCGGGTAAAGGAGGCTTCACTAAACCTATTGTAGGTCCTAAGTTTAGGTTTCAACCTAAAGCTCCCCCTCCTGAACCCAAGAAGGTGGATACTACAAAGAAGAAGGCCACTGATGTGGCCAGTACGAGCGGGACCAAGGTTACTACTTCTAATATGTTTGAAGTCCTTAATATGGTCGACATTGATGAGTGTGGTATTCCTATTGATGGTGTGCCCAAGGGTGGAGCTGATATAGACTCTGGCAAATCAAAGGAAGCTAACGAGGAGGGGTCTCTTAAGACGAGTAATGTTTCACAAGAACCGCTTGTGAGTGTTGTGAAAGAGAATGTGCAGGTTGAGGCTAATAAGCCTGGTTCTTCTAATGTTCCATCTACTTCTGCTACTAAACGAGTGAACCCATTTTCTAAGGTGGGCGATATTGTCGATTCTGATAGTGATGAGGAGGTCGTGAATACTTTTGATGAATCTGTCAACTTATTTGGAGGTAGTCATGACCTTGAGTATGATTATGATGATTATGATGACTATGCGGCACAAATTGAAGATCTTCCAGGGAACTTGGAGGCTTTCTATGACATGTATAATATCAAGCTCCAAGGTCTTCGAAGGAAGTAATTTAGTCGTCATAGGAGTTTATTTTTTGAGTAGTTGTGAGAACCCTCACCAGATCAGGTTAGTCAACAATGACCATTGACCCGGCATTTGACTTCTAATTGGAAAATATGACACTCTAAAATATAAATCATCGTTTGCACCATTTTGAAATCTTTCCTAAGTATGGATTATAAATATAAGCTATGCATTATAACTAATAATACATAATATATTTAACATGAAACATGGACATATATTTACTAACCACAGTTGTTTGTTCAAGTAGAAACAATGTTCGCGTTCTTGCTCTTATTATCTAGGAGCTTACAAAGCTAAAACATACAAAGTACTTGTCTTATTTCTACTATAAAAAAAATAATAAATAGTAAAAGTAGAATTAAACAACAAACGTTACACATAAATATGGGATATTGCAACTAACTTTTCATCCATTCATGTGATTTGATACGTATCTTTTATTTCCAAACGCTTTCCTCAAATTTTTCACGCTGCATTCCTTTTTTTTTTTCATGTGTTTCATGCAATATCAACCTTTTTAAACTTCCTCCAATTTTAGAATAAATCGACAGGTTGATACACACCTATATATATATATATATATATATATATATATATATATATATATATATATATATATATTATATATATATATATATCGTCCTTGCTCTATCTCTTCATAATCTCTAAAGCAAAATAAACATATTTCGAACACCAAAAAAATCTGTTGCATATAAGCGACGGTTGGGGAGAAGAAGAATCCAACTTCGAGCTCACGTTTGCATAGCCTGTGATATTGGTTGCATTCGTATTTGCGACATCGGTTTCGTTCATTCTAGTTCGAGTCCGGTTCACGTTGAGTGGTTTGAGATCTGGAAGACTGCTTATTTTAGGTTCATCGTGTCTCGCGTTAACCTTGCTCTTGTTCGGTTCGCACGAAGATTTAGAGAGTAGCAGGTATCGGCTTGGGTACACGTGTTGTGACCTTTGGTTCGTGGCTGGTATTTCGCTTCAGCCTCATTCGTTGGAGGTGTATAACTCATGACGTAAACTCGGTTAGCCGATTGTGTACGGTTGATTTTTGGGTTCGGTTGTGTCCCGTCGAATCTTTGGTGTTCCTGTTCGTGTACGTACTTGTTAACGTTTGTGTTCATGTTGTTGGTTTCGACCTGCTTTCGTATAGCTTGGAGGTAAACGCTTGAATCTCGTTCACTTTTTAATCATTGATCTTAACATTAAAGTCTACCTCATCTCGTACATAAATCGTGTTTTAGTTGCATTCGAAACTTTTGAATGAAAACTGGTATAACCATGCTTCTTGCATGTGACATACATTCGTATAAAAGAAAGAATCATTACTCGTGTTTTTATTGGTTACCGACGTTAGGTTCATGTTAACTAATAACTACAGTATAATTAACTTTAAATTGTGCCAAGAAAGTGCATAACAGTCCGTTAAAAATATATGATCCATGTATAAATATGTTAACATTGGTTTTGTTGAGAATCACATGCTTTAAAGTAAAAAAAAAAAAAAAAAAAAAAAAAAAAAAAAAAAAAAAAAAAAAATTATACATAAAGAATGGAGTTTTCATGCATGGTCTTTGTGGGTTTTGTACGTAAACAAAGGAATAAATCCATTTTTGGATTATAGTAATTTAGTTAACAAATATACAAGAAACATTTATGTGCATCGAAAGTAAATATCACAATGTATTACAAATTAAATATCAGTATTATATAAGGATATATAGTTAATTACATTGAGGAATTTCATGTAACAACAATAACTAAAACAATATATAAATCAAGAATGACGTCATAAATAATTAACGATTACAACCTAAAAAAAAACTTTAATTGATACATTCAGTAGTAAAGAATGTGAAATCTGTTACAGTTTAAAGAAGCCTTTATTGTTACATATGCATGAAACTCTTTGATGTCTTTAAAGTATATGTTTTGCCAAATATTTCTTAGCTAAACTATGAATCTGCTTAGTCATAAAATGTAGTCTTTTTCCGTCTTTACTTTTTTAAGATCTCAATAAAAGAATGTTTTGGCTAATGCCATATTTAAATTAACTACGAGTCTCACGTACTGAATGCTTTTGAAAATACCTGGTCATAAACAATTTATATGTATAACTGATAAATGATACCTCAAATATTACCTATGTTTAAGAGCCTAATTATAATGGATATGTTAATATTTTTGTTAGAAAATGGATCCGTCGTAGTTAATATTACAAGTCTCCTAATGTAAACTATATATCTTGGTAAAAATAAGCATATATACTATATCGCATTTAAAAAGATAAACATAAAAAAATAAATAAGTAAACAACGTATGAATCATCGATTAAATCAGTAGATAATAAGTGGTTTCCTAATTCGTGTAGATAAATTGGATAAGGAGTAGCTTGGGACTTCTTTGATTTAGTTGCTTACACTTACCTCAAATTTATTTCAAGTTTTATGCCGTGCTTAAATGTTTGCTTTATTACTTTTGGACAATGTTGTGTGTAAATAACTGTGTTAGGTGCACTAGTGGTTTTGCTGTGTGGTACATTCTGTGTGGGACTTTCTGTGATATATATTTCGAAGATAAAGATTTGTAGATGAAGAGTGTGGTGGTTTAAATGGGTGGTTACCTGACTAGCCAATGGGTGGTTACCTGATTAGCCCGATGGGTGGCTACCTGATTAGCCCGATGATTATGATATAACTGCTTGCCCTACGCTTTATTATTATTATTATTTGCACACTTGTCCTATTTATATATCATGCACGGTAAATCTGGTTTTATTTACTTTAAACCTACGAACTCTCCAAATTTATGTTGACATTTTAGAGTATCATTTTCAGGTGATCGATAGTTGTATTTTGAAGGAGCATGCATATTGAGACCATACATTGTTCTCATATTAAAGACCAAGTGGTTTGGCCAAGAGCTTTTTCTAAAGACATAAATTTGATAAGATTAAGACTTGTGTTTTCATTATTCAGTTTTGTATAAAAAAATCTTATTGTAACATTGTAACTTATTTCCTAAATCAATTATGGTGTTGTTCTACTATCTTATGCGATGTTACATTTTCGTTGCACCTCGTGTTTCCGCTCTTAGCGGGGTGTGACTGAATGGTATCAGAGCCTAAGGTTATATAGAATGCCGGTTTTCTAAAATAAAAACCTCAACTATAACCAAACTAAAGTTTTTGTAAAACCCCGGACATGGTACGAGTCGGCTAGCCAGAGCATTTCATCATTTTACCTAAATTATGCATAGCCTGATCAACTATGCCTAATTCAGGAGGAATCATGGAATGATGGGGGTAGTTACCTTGAATCATGTTTGGTTGGACCCAAAACCTAGGTCACCTGAAATTGCATCAGTCGTGTGCATGTGTCTTTGCATTATATGATTTATGTGTTAGTGTTTGTGCTGATATACATGCTATTATATACGTTTGTTACACTTTGCTTATTAGTATGCCTATATATCAATCATGCTAGTTGATCATTATTTTGGATGCATCCCAACAATGCGTTGTTGGAAGATCATTATTGGATACGTTATTTTGGTTCATGCTAACGGTCTGAGCTCCAGATTAAGGTTAAGCCCCAGTTGGTAGTTGACTTGTTGGAAGGTCAAATTGGTTATACTTTTAAAATGCTATATTGAACGTGCTATTTCGGCTATTCTAAATACTAATTTGGATACATGATCACGTAATTATTTTCCTATACCATTAGGTCATAGAATTATATGTGCATCTATTTATGTAATTGCTTATTTTGCCCCTATTTGTTCTCATTCATATGAGAATTTAACTTTTTTAAGGGATTGTTTCTAGTGGATTATTTTATGAGATGATAGGAAGATTGATTCCTGCATGGCTTAGAGTGAGATCTTAAGCATTAACTGTAAGGATTTCTAATATTTCTATTTGAGGCATTTACAATTTGATTCCGGATTATGTTGCATTGCTTGGGATATTTTGCCCAGTTTGGGAGACTATTTGGGTTTATTATATGACTAATGTAGTTGTGGAATCGAATAACCGTGATACAAGTTCCCTACTTGCATTAGGTGTCTTCATGACATTAGTATGCAAGCCTGAGTACACCGTATTCTTAGCCAATGATTCAAATTACATCATCAATTAACCTTGGAACAACCACTAGCCATCGTAATAGCAATTAGTGGATTTGCCACATGGTTAGGGCCTTGGAAACTACAAGTAGGATAGTTGGACTCATAAGAAAGCATATACTTTCTGTTGGATTATTAGTGTTGACCGTGATGACAGTGTTGCTTAGTTGTTAGTGTTTCGGAGATGGTGCTAAATAAGATAAGTCAAAATCTATTGGTCAAAATTTGTACAAGTGAAACATTTCCTTGGAAACCTTATAAAGAATAATGAATCTGTTTTTACTTAATGTTTAAACGCACTTGAAAACCTAAAGAAAATTTCCCAGTCAATCCTTTTTATTGATCCCATTCAAGTGGTGCAAAGGAGGCGCAATGATGGGTTAAAAAGGATGATTTGTGAAGGGTGACAAGGGCTAAACCCATCTGTGTTGATCGTGTATATTCTGAGTTCGAGAAGGGTAGTTTTGGTTCGAATAGGATAGTTCTTTTAGGGTAAATTCTGGTCACTTGTTCTTGGTTCCTATCCAGTCGACATTGTTCTTGGTTCCTATTTCAGTCGCCATTGTTCTTGGCTCCTATTTCAGTCGACACTGTTCTTATTTCTTGTTCAGTCGACACAAAGGTACCTCTATCCTTAATCTTGTTTCCTCTCGACACATGTGCATAAAAGGTTGGTAACATGTAATCTAAAACAGTTGGGTCGACCTAATAAGAATACAAAAGAAAGGGGTTATATGATCACATGAAATCATGGAAATAGATTGCAAAATATGTCGAGTTTGCTTCCTGTTTTTGTTTCTGAATCCGTAGCAGCTATACATCTTAAATCTAGACATTAAACATATTGTTGCTCTCCTAAATCAACCTAAAACTAACCTAAAACAAGCCCTAAAAATCTGTTGTATTTGATCATTAAAATGGCAGCCGAAAAGAGAAACCCTAGGATGTTTATTAACTTGAAATGATTTTATGTGGAGGTTTCTGTTTTGTTTTGGCTCGGGGTGATAGGGTGACCTTGGTATGAACATGTTAAGATTATAGTTAAATGCAGGTCTTGTGTTATTTAAAGGTCACATGGGCGTTTGTATAGGTAAACATGCCATTCAATGGTCTAAAATGGAATTCTGAACTGGACAGTTTTGGAACCTGAATATGTGTGCATTATAACTCGAGTTTTATAAGTGGTTAATACCAGATTTTTGGTTGTAAACCTAGTTTAAGGTCTTAGATAAGTTCTCCAATTGGTTTGGAATGAATTAGAGTCGTATTGATCATGTTTATGAATTTATAGGATCATATGTCAAACCTAAGTTTCGGGAACTCAAACATCAGTCGGTGTTTATGAATTTTCATTTTCAAACCATAAGGAACTGGGATCTCTCCTTCTACAGGAATGATATTTAGTTTATGTGTGACTTCCTGGAAATTTTATGGATTTTTATGAAGTATCAAAATGGGTATACTAAATGCAAACTTTCTGTATACAGGTGTAGTTAAGTTTCTGAATAGGTCTGGTAAAGATGAATTTTAAACAGTACTTGTGATGGGTAATAAAATCTATAAAAAATTTGTGAAGGTACTTAACTAAGATAGGAATTACTGAGAATTAATTCAGAATTTTCTAAGTTGAGTTAGCAGGTATGAAAAATCATAAGAATGGGGTTCAGATTCACTAATATGTACTAGTTAACTGATATAATAGGTGTTGTGGTTGGTATGTATCAAAAAGGAAGGGATGTGCATGTATTTATTCGGGTATACATAAGGCTGAGATCATGGTCGAGTATGAGTAGTTATGGCGTTAAATATAGGGCTGTGAATACTGGATTTGTACCTGTAAAATGGGGAAGGTTAGGGTGTGTTGGTGTTGTTATTTCATGTGAATAAAAGGGTGAAATTGTGTGTGTCGAATGGGCTAATTATGGTATGCTAAATGGTGTCAAGTATAAGAGTTGTAACACAATGAAAATTAGGGTCGAATTACTACTTATAATATATATATATATATATATATATATATATATATATATATATATATATATATATATATATATATATATTGGGCACTGCAAATTCTTGCAAACTAATCTGGATTTGGACAAAGAATGGAGATAAAGCGACTGATCTTTGCTTCCTTGATAGATACTTAATAAAAATTTCTTACATACATCATAATGGGATTATTTCGTAACTTCAAATTGTGAAAATTTTCCTCAATCTTATCTGTGTAATCTGGTGGACAAAATTTCTTTCTCATCGCTTTTGCTCATATACGACACACCTACTTTGAGTACCTCAGCCCTTCTTCAGTAATACCTACTTGTTGTTTTGTTTTGGGGCAACCTACCAAAATTATGCTTACCCCATCAAATCTAATCACTCGATAGTTGCAATTAGATCTCATATTCCATTAATAGTATTTACTTTGGTGTATAAGTTTTGACACACATTGGTGTGCAAATTCGATTTTTAGTCCTTTCATTTTAACCTTGGCCTTCGTTGGGTTCTTCATTCAAGCATCGAATTAGTTGCATCAAGGGCAACTGGTTTAGCTCACTCAATTATAATTAATTAGGTCGTTGGATCTTGGTTACCAGCTTCATTAGCGAACTCTTCATCCTGACTCACTTGCAAGAACATCTTTTCCTTGTTAGAACATTCTCGATTTTTGTGGTTATCGTGGATTGAGCCTTAAGAAACGCATACCAATGATTAACTGATTATCAGTCCATAAGATTTTATGTTTAATAGCTGACTTCAATATGGGAAACCAATCAAAATGCTCATTCGGGGAGTCAAATAAACTATACGCACTAAGATTTTGATTATAGAAGATTGTTGAAGTTCGAACAGTGGACATGAGTATACTTGAGAACGTACTGTTTATATATAAAAAATGAAATACCCGCACATGTTTGTTGTGCAAGGTTCCAGTAGTAGACCCAGTTGAATATTGGGGACAAAATTCCTTTAACGGGGTGATACTGTGAGAACCCTCACCAGATCAAGTTAGTCAACAATGACCATTGACCCGGCATTTGACTTCTAATTGGAAATTATGACACTCTAAAATATAAATCATCATTTGCACCATTTTGAAATCTTTCCTAAGTATGGATTATAAATATAAGCTATGCATTATAACTAATAATACATAATATATTTAACATGAAACATGGACATAGAACCCTAACCGGTTCTAATATTCTCTCTCTCTTTGGGTGATTTCCGGCCGCCTCTATTCCTGCAATTTTCCGGTCGCTTTCTCTTCTATTATCGCCTCTCTACCTCTAACAATCTTTGATTCGTTCATTGGTATGCAATCGGTTATATAGGGAAGTGGTTTTCTTGAATAGAGGCGGACTGGATCTGCCGAAACCCTAATTATCCTTAATTTTCAATTTTTAGTAATATCGTTTTTTAGGGTTTCAGTAAATCTATTTCTATTAGATCGTATTCCAGGTTCATGGTTCATCATTCATGTCGATTTGATTTTCTCTGTGATCATTAGATCGATCAATTTTTCTTGGTATGGTCTGTGTTCGACTTTGGATTAATTCTTATAAAACCTTTTTGGTTTTCTTTGTGGTCGAATTGGTTAGGATCTGCTGTTCTGAATGCATAACGAAATCCTAAGACTTTTAGGGTTTGGTTTCTTCTTCATCCTGTATGTAAACCCTGTTTAGGGTTTTTTTTAATCAATGTACGATTTATGGAAGTGATCTTGAATTCATCCTGATTGGTGGATTTATGGGTTGTTTACCTTGTTCGTGGGTTGAGAGATGTAAGTTCATGTTTGATAGGGTATCATTGTGCTTTAACACTATCATATGTTTTCCTAAGACCTGTTAAGTATTGGTTGATATTATGTTCATATGGGTCTAGTGACTTGGATGTTTAATGACGTTAGGATTGTTGGATTATCCTAGTATCGTGTGGCTCTGATCTGTACTGAATTGAAGCATTATGGGACACAGTTAGGGGCTGCTTTGCATTCTGTGTGGAAGTAAACCCTCGTTAGGGTATGGAAGTTATATTGTGCTGCTGTTTAACCCTATGATCGGTTCCAAATGGGTCGTGCTATATTGTGCTGCTGTTTATTATTATTGAGCATGATCCGCTTGTGGAATATTGTGGCTGTTTGCACTTGTCCTAGTCGTGTTAGGCTGGTGTGATTTGACATTTTATTCATTGGTACGCGAAGACATATCGTGTTTTTTCGTTGGTTCATCTATATGGATTTGCGTTTGGAGGTTCTGACTGGTGTCATGCTTTGATCATTGTGACGATTTGGCTGCTGGTTAGAGTACGCTGGTGTTTTGTAAGTTAGGGACCATTACCCTATTATTCGTCTATGACTTTAGATATACATTGTGTTACATTCTTAGCTAGAGTTTGCAAGGAACTTTTAGCAGATGCGGTATTGGTTTAAAGTCGTAGTGGTGGTACGCTTGGTTGGATGTTCCTGATTGTTTGGTCTTCCTTGGATCAATGGGGGTTCGTTGTCCCTTGGTGAGGATGGTGTTGTTTGTGGTTATTCTTACCATGGTTGTGGCTGCTTCGTGGAATGTTATGGACTTCTGTGACGACTTGTGAAGATTCAAGTATTTTTACTTGAATAGTATTTTATTTATTATCTTTTATAGTCGTTGTAATTTTATGTCCAATTATTAGTTATAAGAGTGGTTTGTCACTCTTATATTGTGGTTATTGGTAGTTTACTGTTTGTAAGTTATAGGAATGCTTTGTCATTCTTGTAAGTGCCCATGTAACGGGCTGAGATATGAGACTTCACCCATATCCTTTGTACTTAAACGTTTTTGGTGTTATATACTTACCAGGGTGCAGGATTACTCCCCTTTACCCAAAAAAAAAAAGTTAGCCGCGAAGGCTATTTGGAACACGCTGCTGGAAAGTATGGAAGTTAGGGATGTTGCTATCCCTATTGTTCGTGTCTTATCAGTTCTATATATTGTGTTCGCTGCTGTCATTGATTGATTATTATTGGGACTGATCTGATGCATTTATGCTTACGACCTGGTCTACCTGGTTGTATAAGTGTGGCAATCATGGGTTATCATTTGGGTTTTTGTGAGCTGCATTAATTTTATTCTTCCTAACCCTTCATAAGTTCATGGGAGCTGCAGATTATATGAAAGTCGGATCAATCTTAGCCATATGGTTGTGGCTATGATTGGTTCATTTTGTCCTAAGGTCTAGTGGTGTTGTTCTTACACTGGTGTTGCTGGTTGTGTTTGCAGCTCTCCTGCTGCTAGCACATATACATTGTAAGTTTTGCTCATGTTGCAGCCTTGATTCGTTTATCTTGGCCTTCTATGATCATTTTTATCACTAGTATTATTGGAAGTTGAATACGACCAGTACACTTGTTGGTGTTGGTGTTTTTTGTAAGTTAGGGATCATTACCCTATTATTCGTCTATGACTTTAGATATACATTATGTTACATTCTTAGCTAGAGTTTGCAAGGAACTTTTAGCAGATGCGGTATTGGTTTAAAGTCGTAGTGTTGGTACGATTGGATGGATGTTGCTGACTGTTTGGTCTTTCTTGGATCAATGGGGGTTCGTTGTAGTCCCTTGGTGAGGATCGTGCTGTTTGTGGTTATTCTTACCATGGTTGTGGCTGCTTCGTGGAAGTTATGGACTTCTAGGATGACTTTGTGAAGATTCAAGTGTTTCTACTTGAATAGTATTTTATTTATTATCTTTTATAGTCGTTGTAATTTTATGTCTAATTATTAGTTATAAGAGTGGTTTGTCACTCTTATATTGTAAGTTATAGGAATGCTTTGTCATTCTTGTAAGTGCCCATGTAACGGGCTGAGATATGGGACTTCACCCATATCCTTTGTACTTAAACGTTTTTGGTGTAACATATTTACCAGGGTGCAGGATTACTCCCCTTTACCAAAAAAAAAACATGAACATATACCACAGTTGTTTGTTCAAGTAGAAACAATGTTCGCGTTCTTGCTCTTATTATCTAGGAGCTTATAAAGCTAAAACATACAAAGTACTTGTCTTATTTCTACCATAAAAAAAATAATAAATAGTAAAAGTATAATTAAACAACAAACGTTACACATAAATATGGGATATTGCAACTAACTTTTCATCCATTCATGTGATTTGATACGTATCTTTTATTTCCAAAGATACAAACACACTTTCCTCAAATTTTTCACACTGCATTCCTTTTTTTTCATGCGTTTCATGCAATATCAACCTTTTTACACTTCCTCCAATTTTTAGAATAAATCGACAGGTTGATACACACCTATATATATATATATATATATATATATATATATATATATATATATATATATATATATATATATATATATATATCGTCCTTGCGATCTCTTCATAATCTCTAAAGCAAAATAAACATATTTCGAACACCAAAAAAATCTGTTGCATATAAGCGACGGCTGGGGAGAAGAAGAATCCAACTTCGAGCTCACGTTTGCATAGCCTGTGATATTGGTTGCATTCGTATTTGCGACATCGATTTCATTCATTCTAGTTCAAGTCCGGTTCACGTTGAGTGGTTCGAGATCTGGAAGACTGCTCATTTTAGGTTCATCGTGTCTCGCGTTAACCTTGCTCTTGTTCGGTTCGCACGAAGATTTAGAGAGTAGCAGGTATCGGCTTGGGTACACGTGTTGTGACCTTTGGTTCGTGGCTGGTATTTCGCTTCAGCCTCATTCGTTGGAGGTGTATAACTCACGACGTAAACTCGGTTAGCCGATTGTGTACGGTTGAGTTTTGGTTTCGGTTGTGTCCCATCGAATCTTTGGTTTTCCTGTTCGTGTCCATACTTGTGAACATTTGTGTTCGTGTTGATGGTTTCGACCTGCTTTCGTATAGCTTGGAGGTAAACGCTTGAATCTCGTTCACTTTTTAATCATTGATCTTAATATTAAAGTCTACCTCATCTCGTACATAAATCGTGTTTTAGTTGCATTCGAAACTTTTGAATGAAAACTGGTATTACCATGCTTCTTGCATGTGACATACATTCGTATAAAAGAAAGAATCATTACTCGTGTTTTTATTGGTTGCCGACGTTAGGTTCATGTTAACTAATAACTACTGTATAAGTAACTTTAAATTATGCCAAGAAAGTGCATAACAGTCCGTTAAAAATATATGATCCATGTATAAATATGTAAACATTGGTTTTGTTTAGAATCACATGCTTTAAAGTAAAAAAAAAAAAAATAATAAAAAAAAAAAATAAAAATAAAAATAAAAAATTATACATAAAGAATGGAGTTTTCATGCATGGTCTTTGTGGGTTTTGTACGTAAACAAAGGAATAAATCCATTTTTGGATTATAGTAATTTAGTTAACAAATATACAAGAAACATTTAGGTGCATCGAAAGTAAATATCACAATGTATTACAAATTAAATATCAGTATTATATAAGGATATATAGTTAATTACATTGAGGAATTTCATGTAACAACAATAACTAAAACAATATATAAATCAAGAATGACGTCATAAATAATTAACGATTACAACCTAAAAAAAAACTCCAATTGATACATTCAGTAGTAAAGAATGTGAAATCTGTTACAGTTTAAAGAAGCCTTTATTGTTACATATGCATGAAACTCTTTGATGTCTTTAAAGTATATGTTTTGCCAAATATTTCTTAGCTAAACTATGAATCTGCTTAGTCATAAAATGTAGTCTTTTTCCGTCTTTACTTTTTTAAGATCTCAATAAAAGAATGTTTTGGCTAATGCCATATTTAAATTAACTACGAGTCTCACGTACTGAATGCTTTTGAAAATACCTGGTCATAAACAATTTATATGTATAACTGATAAATGATACCTCAAATATTACCTATGTTTAAGAGCCTTATTATAATGGATATGTTAATATTTTTGTTAGAAAATGGATCCATCGTAGTTAATATTACAAGTCTCCTAATGTAAACTATATATCTTGGTAAAAATAAGCATATATACTATATCGCATTTAAAAAGATAAACATAAAAAAATAAATAAGTAAACAACGTATGAATCATCGATTAAATCAGTAGATAATAAGTGGTTTCCTAATTCGTGTAGATAAATTGGATAAGGAGTAGCTTGGGACTTCTTTGATTTAGTTGCTTGCACTTACCTCATTTTTCTCTTCAGTGTTAAGGTGAGTTTTTGTGGCCCCTTTTACTTATACTTTTCCTTGGGGGAAAATGATACTCAAATTTATTTCAAGTTTTATGCCATGCTTAAATGTTTGCTTTATTACTTTTGGACAATGTTGTGTGTATATAACTGTGTTAGGTGCACTAGTGGTTTTGCTGTGTGGTACATTCTGTGTGGGACTTTCTGTGATATATATTTCGGAGATAAAGATTTGTAGATGAAGAGTGTGGTGGTTTAAATGGGTGGTTACCTGACTAGCCAATGGGTGGTTACCTGATTAGCCCGATGATTATGATATAACTGCTTGCCTTACGCTTTATTATTATTATTTGCACACTTGTCCTATTTATATATCATGCACGGTAAATCTGGTTTTATTTACTTTAAACCTACGAACTCACCAAATTTATGTTTACATTTTAGAGTATCATTTTCAGGTGATCGATAGTTTTATTTTGAAGGAGCATGCATATTGAGGCCATACATTGTTCTCATATTAAAGACCGAGTGGTTTGGCCAAGACCTTTTTCTAAAGACATAAATTTGATAAGATTAAGACTTGTGTTTTCATTATTCAGTTTTGTATAAAAAAATCTTATTGTAACATTGTAACTTATTTCCTAAATCAATTATGGTGTTGTTCTACTATCTTATGCGATGTTACATTTTCGTTGCACCTCGTGTTTCCGCTCTTAGCGGGGTGTGACAGTAGTGGTTTATTTTCTTGTTTAGAAAATAGGAAGTATCTTGTTATGTAAGCTTTTTTGCCTATGTAACGGGATGAGATATGGGATTTCACTCATATCCTTTGTACTTAAATGATTTTGGTTAATATATTTACCAGGGTGCAGGATTACTCCCCTTTACAAAAAAAAAAAAAAAAAAAAAAAAAAAAAAAAAAAAAAAAAAAAAAAATCTGGCCCTATTGGTGTGTCAACTGTCGAATACCATATGGCTGATCCGTCTAATCCAATATCTGATTTAGCATACTCTAATGAACTCATTGTAAGCAAATATGGATCTTGTGAATTGGGTGATGATAACGGTATAGATCAGGTGGTATTGGACGCGTGTAAGACGTTTGATAAAGCAATGCATGATGTTGCTATTAAGAATGCGGAGATTAACCATGGGGCTGCTAATACTTTTTTTTTGGGTAAAAGGGAGTAATCTTCCACCCTGGTAAAATTCGTTACACCAAAAAACGTTGAAGTAAAAAGGATGAGGGTGAATCCCCCATCTCTGCCCGATCAGGGCGACAAAAATGCACCTACATGTGCAACTTACAATCTTTTTTTGGGTAAAGGGGAGTAATCCTGCACCCTGGTAAATAGATTAACCAAAAACGTTTAAGTACAAATGGAATATGGCTGAAGTACCATATTAACCTCAAGCTAAAAAGCTTAATAACCACCTAACTCTAGTGCTTAAGACATGCCAAAAGCACTTACAAAAACTAGAAACAAAGATGCATCTAGAAAAAGAACAAAAAATGGACAGCTAGCCAGCAGAAAACGTGCGAGATGAACTTGCCCCCATATTAGCAAATAGATTGGCCGATTCATCAAATTCATTTACCGCTAGATCTTCACCATCTTCATCATCCATCACCAATGCAGCATACGGATTAGATGTAGTGACATTAACTTCCTTGGAAGCATTACCAGTAGAATTCAACAGAGACGACGATGTAGAGGCATTACCTATGGTATTAACTCCCTTATTTGGTTCACTAGTAGCTGCCTTAGGAACAAATGAGAACTGTTTAACCGAAGTACCAACAGATTGAGTCCCATTAGTAGCCTTTGCTTTACCCTTCTTCTTCTTATTCTTCTTACCCACCTTTTGAAAACCATCAGTATCCAACTCCACATTAGGAGTAGCAGCATGAGAAGTAGAAACATTAGAAGGACTAACCACCTGTGTAGGAGGCCTCACCACCTGTTTAGAACATTGGTCATGAGAATGACCAAATATTTTACATAAGTTGCACCTGGGGGGCCTCCATTCATATTCAACAAGTATATTCTCTTTGATAAAACCCTCCCCCGTAAGAGAAGGGAACCCAATAGTCACAGTATCCAGAAAGTCAGAATCAGAATTAACCTCAATAAGACATCTAGCAAAGCTACTCCTACCCCACGAATCATTGCACATAGAGGTAGTATATGAATCAAGCATGACAAGCTTACCAATGAAACTAGCAATCAACCGAATACCCTCCTCTTCAAAGACTTGAAGAGGAACATCATGCAGTTTAACCCAAATCGGAACGCTAGTTAACTCTTCCTTACGCAAACAAGTATCCAAAGACCATTTCTTAAGAATAATTGGAGATTTGCGTATCATCCAGGGGCCTCCTTCCAAGACAGCTTCCAGACCAACCAATGAATCAAATTTGAAGAAAAAGAAACCTTTGGAATTCATCATAATCTTTTTAAGACCATGTTTCGCCCAATTACTCCTAGCATAGTATTTCAACCACAGGATACGCCATCCTTTTCCCAATAAAGTAGCCATATAAGGTATGTTCCAAACGAGAATTAACCTTTTCCACCACTTTACGAGGAATAGAAATATCAACACCAACACATTCAAATTCAACAATGGGAGTCTCTTGAGGTTTAGCAGCCTCAAGCTTGGATAATAGACTCCTTAGATCAGAAATTACCTTATCTTTAGTGTTACCATCCACATCAGCCCACATAGGATATTTACCCACTTCAAGACCCGTAATGAAATCATCAATATCCTTGATAGTTTTAATCTACACACCTAAGAAGGCATGTACAAAATCGACACCAGAAATAGCATTAGAACCATCAGTAGCACCATCAGTAGCATGTAGACCAGCATCATGAGCATGAGAAAAAGTAACACCCTTAGTCGTGAGATCATCATGAGCATTAGCGATATTCTGATCTGAACTAGGGTTTTCAGGCACCATTAGTGCTTTATGTGGAAGAGATACATCATCGTCCCCCTCCATGTTACTCTCCAACGTTGTTTGCACCCTTCTTAAACCAGAATTAGGGTTTGGAATACCCCTCACAGCTTTCTTAGACAGCGAAACACCAGCAGTTCCATCCACGTTCTTTAAATGATCATTCCTTTCATGTACCTTAGCAGCAACTGAGCGAATAAGCTCAGCATTCAACTCTCCCATATAATCCATACCTTAATCAACAGTCGAAAACAAGCAGATCGCAAAACAGAAACAAGAAGTAATTAACGTCAGACCTTCCAAACCTATCCGAGAAAACCCTAGTTAAAAACTAGGGTTTATAATCATGAACGTCCAATATATCAACCCATAACCAGTAATCGAACAGTGATTAATAGTCGGTTTAAATGATAAGACTGAATCTGATTGAAAATAACCCTAACACAGCAAAGACAGAAAATATAATATCCGTCGGTAGAATTATATCCACATGCAAAGAATCAAATAAGGGAGATCAACTGCATGCAAATAATGATTAAATAATAACTAGCGAATGAAAGAATACCCTAACCGATTAAATTAAAGCTACAACCGACATCACAAGGAATAAATTCAGCACCGACCCACGTTGATAGATCAATAGGAGAATTTATTAATTATTAATGATCAATTGTAAAGGATAATGAAATTGATGTAGGGATTACTCAGTTCGCCAAAAGTCGCCAAGGGTTGGGAGAGGTTTTGCTAGATCACCATTATGTGCAACTTACAATCATAACAAGCTAAAAAAGCTACGTAACAATTACATTTAAACAAAATATCTAAATGTAATAAAACAAGGTTCTAAGAACCATATCCATGGTGAACGACTCTTTCTTCAGTAATCTTCATTGTATAACCATCAAGTGCACCACCAACTTCCACTCCAAAAACATGAGCATAGGGTCACAAACAACCCTAACTTCCAACTAAACAACGAAACCTTGAAACCAATCTCCAAGCAACAAGCAATATGTCGCCATAAAATCAGAATGATGGAGGAAAAAACTAAATCCAA
Organism: Artemisia tridentata subsp. tridentata; assembly: GCA_021014915.2. Lineage (NCBI taxonomy): Eukaryota > Viridiplantae > Streptophyta > Magnoliopsida > Asterales > Asteraceae > Artemisia > Artemisia tridentata. Next base: position 207,278,988 of record CP139502.1, read on the forward strand.
AGTCTCATTGTTAGCCATAACGAAAACAGCCATGAACAGCCGAGATCAAATGCAGTATACACACCGCAACTTACAAAGCATAAACGTACCACAAACGATCAGATAAAGTTGGTACCATAAACCAAGGACAACCAAAGGATGTTCATCCACTGAGCATGTACCAGAATCACGAAACACTTGAACACCCAAACTCCTGAAGATAGAGCAACCATGATCATAGGGTTTCAAACAACAATCCTAACCAACCGTTAGGAACTTGAACTCAACATACCCAATACACAATCCAACAGCAGCCAATAGTCAATTACATCACGCAGAGGACCTGTTTGGGACTAAAATAAGGTATACAAAAACCCTAACTTCCAATTCCATCGTATTGCAGACCAAGAAGCGAACACCACAGGTCATAGCATGATACGAATCAAAGCCACATGATTGAACAACCCCATTGATAATAATAATAGGGTTTAACGAAACCCTAACTTACAGAATACACATCCATCTCGATCCGTGGTATAATCACATAGGTAGCATCTGTATCCGAAACCCTACCATCCAGATCGATCAACACACAAGCCTCTCTCTCTCTCTTAAACCCACGTAAAAACCCAAAATCCATACTAGAACAAACCGGCGGCATAAAACCCTAAAAAAGGGATTACTTCTAAAAACCACCAACGAAAGATATAACAATGAAGGATTAGTAGTAAAAGATAAAACTGCCAAAACCTTAGCAAAAACGATAGCACTAAAAAAAACGTTATAGATCGAATTAACCAACAACAATCGTTACAGGAAAAAAAGATCTAAAAACTAATTAATGCAACCGATAGAAAACAAAGGATAAATAGGGCTGCTAATACTTCATGTGGTAGTAATACACAAGTGCCCAAAACCACGAATGGGGGAATTAGCACTAATGTGGTTGGATCTAACACAAGGGCTCACGTGCAAGGTACTAACTCTTTTGCTTGTGTTGAATCCCAAGCACATGCAACTGACGCCATACCGCAGGCCTGAAATTCCCAAGCACATGCAACTGACGCCATACCAAAGCATCATCAGAATCATCAATAAGAGTAGGGACCGGGAGATTAGCTAGGTCCGGGAACCTAGAAATCCAGCCAAGCGGCCATCTCCAAGAACCATTAAGAATGACATCACTAACCAAATCAGATAAGCTTAAACCTGCCCACACGGCAGCATGCTATACACTTGTGGCTCGTCATTAAGAAGAAGTTGAAGACACAAGATAGATTGCGGCAAGAGGATGTTGGTCCTAATGTTGACCTGAGCCTCCTTAGATGCTCTCTTTGTGATGCTGTTCCTGATTCTCACCCTCACTTGTTTTTTTAGTGTTAATTTTCTTTGCAGGTTCGTGTTTTATCTGGTATGGATGTTGTTCCGCCTTCATTGGATGATGCTATCACGTTCCTCAAGCCTATATCCAAGGGGCGTTCGGTTATTAGCATTATATCTCGGTTATTACTTGCTGCCACTACATACTTTTTATGGATGGAACGCAATTCAAGACTTTTCAAGATGAAGAAGTCTACTGTTGATCAAGTGGTCCAAGCAATTGTCTCTACCGTTCGGTTGAAGTTGGTTACCTTCAAGTTTAAGAAGCTAACCGTGCAGTCTCATTTATTACGCGAGGGGAGTGCCAGGTAAGGGTTGTACTCTTTTTCCCTACTCCAAGGTTTTACCACTGGGTTTTTTCTTGGAAAGGGTTTTTAAGGAGACAAACTTCCTGGGTCGCCTTGCTCCCTTCGTGCTTATGGATGGAAGCGGGATGTTCGCTGGTTACAAGTTTATTCTTGTTATTTTACCTAGTTAGGTGATATGTAATATAGCTAGGTTTGTTGTGTTTATGGCCTGTCATAAACACTAGTTTATCAAGCTTTTGCTTGAGGTTAATGTGGTACCTCTACCACATTCCATTTGTACTTAACATTTTTTGGATATATATACTTACCGGGGTAAAACCCTTTACCCAAAAAAATTAAAATAAAAAAATGAGACTTGTGTTGATAACCATGATACTTTACTACCAAAGGCTGCTATGGAGGGTGTTTTGAACCGATATGATAATACTCTTATTGGTTTCTTTGTTGGCAAGAATATTGCCTTCCCGTTGGTTCAAAACTATGTCACGAATACGTGGGGTAAGTTTGGCTTGAAGAAACTTATGAAAAATGATGCAGGTGTTTTCCTCTTTAAGTTTGATTCTAAAGAGGGTGTTGATAATGTGCTTCAACGGGGTCCTTGGATAATCCGTAATTCACCTCTCATTCACACCAAATGGACTCCTGATGTGTCGTTAACTAAAAGTGAGGTAACCAAAGTCCCCGTGTGGATTAAATTGCACAATGTGCCATTGCTTGCATATTCTAAAGACGGTTTAAGCTTGATAGCTACACAGGTTGGTAAGCCGATTATGTTAGATGCTTTTACAAGCTCAATGTGTGTTGATTCATGGGGTCGTATTAGTTTTGCTCGGGCTCTTGTGGAATTATCATCGGATGCTGACTTAAAACGCGAAGTTACTATGGCTATCCCCATGAAGGATGATACTCATTTCACTACGGCTGTCATTAAGGTTGAATACGATTGGAAGCCTCCCCATTGTGATGTATGCAAAGTTTTTTTTGGGTAAAAGGTCAAAAGACCCAGTAAATGTATTACACCAAAAAACGTTTAAGTACAAAGGATGAGGGTCACTTACATAACCAGTATATAAGAATGACAGGCCATTCTTATAACTCACATATTAAACTTACATCCTACAATGACTATAATAAATAAATAACAATACATGCATAACTAAAGTAAGCAAACTTTTTTGGCATGATCGTATTAATTGTCCAAACTGTGTTAAGGAGGTGGTTCGTAATGAAGTTAACGTGGAACCGAATGTTCCTACTGGTAAGGATAAGACTAGTGATGGTTTTCAAACGGTTAATAACAAGAAGAAGGGTAAGAATGCTGGTCAAACTAATCCGGGTAAAGGAGATTATACTAAGCCTGTTGTGGGTAAGCAATTTCAATATCGACCCAAAGCGCCTCCTCCTGAACCCAAGAAAGTGGATGTCAATAAGAAGAAGGTTGCTGATGTGGCTAGTACGAGTGGAACGATGATTGCTATGTCTAATCAGTTTGATGCCCTTAATATGGATGATACTGATGATTATGGTATTCCTACTAATGAAGTGAATAAGGATGTGGATTCTGGTAGTACAATGGAAGCTAAGGAGGGTGAGTCACAAAAGATTGGTAATGTATCATAAGAACCGATTGTCAGTGATCTGAAAGAGAAGGAGCAGGTTGGGGCTTTTAAGCCTGGTCCTTCTTTTTCCTCGTTTACTTCTTCTACTAAGCGAGTTAACCCGTTCTCTAAGGTTGGAGAGATAGTTGATTCAGATAGTGAGGAAGAAGAGGTTGTTAACACTTTTGATGAGTCAGGTAACTTATTTGATAAGCCTATGGAATTCCTCTCATCGACCGGTGGTGGACATGAGCTTGAAGATTACTATGATTATGATGACTATGCGGATCAAGTCTACGATATACTAGGACAATTGGTTACTTTTTATGATTTGTATGATACAAGCCCCAAGGTAGTGTTTTTTTGGGTAAAAGGTCAAAACGACCCGGTAAATGTATTACACCAAAAACATTGAAGTACAAAGAATGAGGGTGACATCCCTCATCTCAGTCCCTTAGGACACTTACACCAACCACTATATAAGAATGACAGGCCATTCTTATAACTTACATAATAAACTTACAACCTACAATGACTATACAAGTGGATATGAAAATGAAAAAAATAAAAGCTTGCATCACTTAGGTAACACCTAAGCCATAGTCATCATAGAACTTCAAATCAACTTCCATGCGATCCAGAAAAAACCACCCAGTAAGAAAACCAGAATGTATATATCATCCATGAGACACGTCTAAAATCCACATAGAAACTTGAACTTACACGAATGAGCCGTAAACAAGGCTCCAAATGACGAACCAACTGTGACAACAACACCCGCATCATGCGAAACCACAATCCCCAAGTGTCACTGTCACCCAAACAAAGATGCGTCCTACCACCTAATTTCAGCAATCACGCCTACACAAATCTTATTAGCAATAGGTGATACGGGCATCTTCAACAAGTAATATGTTTGTAGTAATAACGAGCCACCACAAAACACAACACCAAAATTCCATCGTATTATAGACCATAAAATTCGAGCCTGCCAAACACCACCAAATCTGAACCATAATACGAATGGACAATATCGACACATAGGGTTAACAAACCCTAACTTCCAGTAATGACGAATAGATCCTAACCAATCGTTAGGAACATGAATGTAGCACACCCAAATCACAATCCAGCTGCAGCAAAATGCATGAGGACCTGTTTTGAGACAATAATAGGGTTAAACAAACCCTAACTTCTAGCAATATCGATCAAGACCAAGCAATGTAACAGGTCTTTAAAAGAACAGACGATAATAGGGTTTACCAAAACCCTAACTTCCAATAGGATCGTATAACAGACCAAATAAACGTGAACAAAGCACAACGCCACCAGGTCTGATAATACGAACACATGACCGAAGAATGAGCAGATCACGAACTAGGGTTTTTGAACAAGAACCCTAAAAAACTTGACTTACATCTCTCTCAAAACCCCATGTACAAAAACTGATATCTGATAAGAACATGCATGTACGACAAAACCCTAAAATGGTTAACTTGCAGATCGAAAGTAACCAAACCAAAAGGTTTCGTTTAAACATTGAGTATAGCAAAACCACACCATAATCAGAGCAGGTCGTTGGTGAAAGATCAGCGTATAAAACAACCCAACAATAAAAAAAATGGATAAAAGGCAAAATCGATTCATAAAAACCCTTAAAAAAGGTAAAACAGAAATCAATCTCACCTAAGCATAGTAAGTAATGGACGATTAACGATTAAGATAGGGACATAAAATTCGCCAATCACCATACCGAATCCAGAGCACGCCATCTTTAATAGTGTACGACCTAAGGGATCGATTGCATACCAGAAACCAAAGATTGTAATCGACTTAATGCATAGGTCAACCAAAAAAGACCACGAATGGAATAATAAGGCAAACCTAATGCAACGATCGATACATAACAGTGGTTATACGGTAGAGATACGATCACTAAGGTTGTTTTTTGGCCGGAAAGTGAAATAAAGATGGCGGCCTGAATTCGCCCCTAAAGAGAGAACGAGTTGCCCCAAGGTCGTATTAGGAAGTAGTTTATTGTTTTTCTAGTTGTCATGTTTGCTTATGTTTAGTGGTTTATTTCTAGTACTAAAGGAAAGCAAGTGTCTTGTTATGTAAGCTCTTTCGCCTATGTAACGGGCTGAGATATGGGATTTCACCCATATCCTTTGTACTTAAACGCTTTTTGGAGTAATACATTTACCGGGTCTTTTGACCTTTTACCCAAAAAAACAGCATTCTCGGCATTCTTCAATTGGACCTTGTGCATTGCATTATCAAAATCCTTACAAGCATCCACGACAACCTTATCAATACCATTCGGTTGGCTAACAGCCCCATGTGAATTAGTATTAACCGTATTGGATGGAGCCGTAGCCACTTGAGGTTCATTAGTAGACTTAGTAGGTTCGTTCACATCATGACCAACATCACCAAGTGGAATTAACGACTCCACAGCATCCTTAGTAGTCGAACCAGGAGCATTAGTACTCCCAACAGATTTAGTACTCCCAACAATAGATGTCACATTAGGGTTAGGAATATACATAGGATCACCATGATCACCTAAAATTTCAGCATTAATCACATTAGGATCGACAACATGATCATCACTCACAAAAGAAACAGATTCGCCATTAGGATTCGTAACAACCTTAGCAGCTTGCCTTGTTTGAGTAACACCAGGATTAATTCCCATTAACCGTTTGAAACGAGCACTCAATTCCTCTAAATTCACATTAACAGGTCGTGATGTTTATTTTTTTTTGGGTAAAGAGGAGTAATCCTGCACCATGGTAAATATATTAACCAAAACATTGAAGTTGTAACACCCCAACCCGACAAGGGCAAAGGCATCACAAATATATGGTTTCATATCAGAACAAACATAACATTCAATAACAAAACAGCGAAAGTCTTAACATTAAATCCAAAATAAGTCAACATGACTTATATCAAATGCAAGACAAAATAACTGAAATACAAAATCCAATATTCAAATGCCTAAACAACGGCATATCTAAAAACACTAAGGTCAAAACTCCAAATCAGATTGCTCTCATCCCAAAGCTAAAACCCAGCTTCCTAGCTTAAGTACCTGCCGCAGGAAAAGAAATGCGGCTGAGCTACGAGAGCTCAGTGAACAGATATATAGATAAACAGAAACGATAACAGATAGCAGTACAGAACGAATCAGGAATACAGATCATACCGATACAGAATCAAAGTTAATGAATAGGAAAGGTAATAAGGAACATGAAAAGAATGAAAAAGAGATAATGAAACAAATCAGGTTTAGGGAAAACAGAAATCCATCACGAGCCCAGATAACAGATAATATCATATAATATAACAAACCTGTGTAGAGTGGCCAACTCCCAGATAATGTGAGTGACGTGTATCGCACACACCATCAGTCACCAGATATAATAATAAACAGATAACATAAATATAAACAGATATCAGATAACAGATAACAGAATCAGAACTAGGATGCATCCATGCGCCCCCGGTGGCCAGAAACTCCTTAACACACCAGATAAAATAAATCAGGGACGGAACAGGTCATCACTCTCCTGCCCTAGAGTCATGTCAAAGGTGCATCAATGACATGGACATGAAACCCTCATGCCTAGTGATTGGCTCGGATATCAAACTGTAGGTCAGAGGTCAGAGGTCAAATGAACTATCAAAATCAGAAAGTCATGTCTTAAGGGTACATGGCAAAAAGGTTCATGTTAAAGTCCAGAATCATCAAAGGTTCAAATCAGAATTTTAAACAAAGGTTCAGAATGAAAAAGCATAGCAGAAGGTTCAAACAAAGATTCAAGATAAACAGATCACAACAGAAATACACAACAGAGGGAACATAGCAGTGGTATAGGGAATCCTAATAAGGAAATGAAATACTGAGAGAGAAGGGAAAGAAACACCCTTACTGAAATAGGGCAGAATATCTGTACCTTATTAGCACAGCAGAAATCAAACAGACAAACACAGAAATCAGATGATCAAGACTTCTCCTTCTTCACACCTAAGGAAGAGGAAGACAGAATTACTAAAGCTTCTTATTCAGATTATTACTCTTTGTTTATCTCATCATTTTATGTACTTTCTATTTTTAGTAACCTTCCAGATTTAGTAAGTTTCCATAATTAGCAGGTTTTCCAGAATTAACATATATTATCATTTCAGATTAGGTTGAACCTTATTCAGAGATTATTATGGAATAACAGTACATTTTATCAAGTTACAGAAGTTTAGGGTTTTAAATGACAATTATACAGAGTTTAGGGTTTTAAATGTAACTTCATTAATTACCAAGGTCATTAGTGAAAAATACTTTAAATTACATAATTAAATGCTCACTTTATTCAGAATTACCTTTATTCCCTTAAGTTTCATAATTTACAGATTACACCCCTTTGGTTACATAATTTACAAAACTAACCTTATAATTACATATTTTACAAATTAAACCCTACAATATCCATAATTACCAACCAAGCATATTATATTTCATATTTACAGAATATATCCTCAGAATTTAGTGCTTTACATATTTGACCCTTCAGAATTCAGAATTTACATATTTAGCCCTTTAAGTTTACAAAACATATATATTAAATCATAATTACATAACAATTACATAATTAGCCCAAAAATCCTCAAAATTACACAACAACCTTTTTATATCAGTATTAACACAAAACAACTTCAGAATTCCAGATTTACACTTTTGGTCCCTCACTTTTAATTAATTTCCAAACGAAACCCTAATTTCCCATTAATTCATTATTATGCAAAATTTACACTTAGGACCCCAAAGTTATATTTTTCCCACATTCTTACAGATGTATATGATCTTACAAAAATATCCCAGAAGTTTCAAAGTTTGCAAAACAGGTCCTTATGCATTTAACTTCAAATCGGTATTACTTTTTACAAACAATTAGAAACCCTACTATGCACCAATCATTGAACCATCATTTAATCATCATTAAAACACATTAATTGATCAGATATTCATCCAAGAGATCAAACCCTAGAAGCCACGATTTCCTTTTATTTTATTTCTTTATTTTTCTAAAATCCGGTTTTATCAATAATTAACCATGTTAATTTTAAGCTTCTAAAAATCAAAACCATATTTTTCCCAGATCATATTACTTATAAGGAACCCACGAAAAATAGTGAACATGCCCAGAAAATTCGTTTAACATATATTGCATATTTACGTATGTTTTAGACACTAAAATTACAATGACTTGATTTAGGCCACCATAATTTGATCTATCATTTTTCCCAGGTCTAATATATCATAAGAGGTCTAAATAAAATAGCCATCATGCCCAGAAATTCGGATTTCATATATTTGCAATTTACGTGTTCTATAGCCATTATATTATCATACGCATAGAATTAGCATGCATGGATCGATTTTCATATTTTATATGAGTTATATAACATCTAAATATCACTGGAAAAATGCCATATTAATTTTATCACGTTTGGTTAAGTCGCAAGAATTATTACCTTGATTTAGAGCAAATCGACAAGAAAACAAGAACAAGAACAAACCAAGGAGAAAACGCAGCAACTATTAATTTTCCTAGCTTCCTTGCACCTCCAATAATCCCAGAAAAATACTTGTTCAATCCCAGAAGTCGCACAGAAGCTTTGGTCGAATTATTTTGGATCGCTAGGGTTCTTTGTGGTTTAGTCGGTATTGTTTTTGGAGAAAAGAATAAAAGAGATTTGTTTTAACTTATGAGAACCGACTTTAGGGGGGGAAATCCAGTATATTTCGGCCCATGATATCCAAAAAATATTTGGTTGATTTTCTATAATCTTTTTCCTTAATTTATTTAACATATTTTCTAATTATAAGAATTAAACATTATATTTATTAAATTTGTATAATTTCGGAATTATATATATAAATGTGTAAGATTATTTTTGAACATGTAAAATGATGTAACATTGTCCCAGAAATTATTTTGTCTCAGATATAGTTCGATTTCAGATGTTTTGGAATTATTTCGGAATTTTATAAGTTATTTTATAAGGTTTTATATTATCAGGGGTAATTTGGTAATTTTACGGGTTATCTGAATTTCAGGTATTACAGAAGTACAAATGGAATATGGCTGAAGTACCATATTAACCTCAAGCTATAAAGCTTGATAAACACCTAAATCTAGTGCTTATGACATGCCATAAGCACTTACAACTTTAGCAACAAAACATGCAACAATTCATAAAATAAAATAAAACTCGAATGAGGACCAAATTACTTCTTGCCAAGACCTTGGAGCTTTATATCATACATGTCGTAGAAGGCATCCAAACACCCTGGAAGATCATCAATCTGATCGGCATAGTCATCATATTCATCTTCAAGATCGTTCCCACCTCCAAATAAGTTGACGGACTCATCAAAAGTGTTAACGACCTCCTCTTCACTGTCAGAATCAACAATATCTCCCACCTTAGAAAATGGGTTCATTCTTTTAGTGGCAGAAATAGATGGAGAAACAGAAGGACCAGGCTTGCTATTCACACCCTGCACCTTCTCTTTCACAGCACTCACAAGCGGTACTTTTGATTCACTTAACTTTGCTTCCATTGTACTCCCAGCAGCCACATCCTTAACCACTTCTTGAGTAGGGATACCCAAGTCATCAGTATCATCCATATTAAGAGCATCAAACTGATTGGATGTATCAACCTTTGTTTCACTCGTACTCGTTACATCAGCAGCCTTCTTCTTAGTAACATCCACCTTCTTAGGCTCAGGGGGAGTCTTTTTTGGTTGGTATTGAAATTTCTTACCCACAACAGGTTTGGTAAACCCTCCTTGACCCTGAGCAACTGGACCACCTTGTTTACCCTTCTTCTTATTATTGACAGTTTGAAAACCATCATTAACACTCTTAGTGGGCTGAACAGGGGGTGAAATAGATTTTGGACAATCAACAAGAGTATGACCAAAAATCTTACATGTATCACAGCGAGGTGGTTTCCATTCGTATTCAACCCATATCTTCTCAATAGTCGAACCCGACCCATCAAGTAGGGGTATATCAACAGTAATGATGTCCATAAGAACCTCATCCGACTTAACATCAATCAAGCATCTAACAAAACTACTACGGCCCCATGATTCCATGCACATTTGACTCGTATAAGCATCTAACATTCTTGGAGTACCAATCAATGTAGCGAGAAGACTAAGACCGTCATCAGAAAACATAGCAATAGGGACATCATGGAATTTAACCCACACCGGGATGTTGGTCAAATCCTCTTTAAGTAGGTTGGTGTTCAAAGTCCATGGCTTAAGAATAATAGGAACATTTCTAATCAGCCATGGCCCGTTTTCAAGGACATCATCAACACCTTTCCTCGAATTAAACTTAAAGAAGAAGAACCCCTTTGCATTCATCATAACCCTCTGTATACCATACTTAGCCCACACATTGCGTACATAATAATCAACAACAGGAAATGCAATGCGTTTACCAAGAAAATAACCATATAAAGTATTCTCAAACCTAGTGCTCACCTCTTCAACCACTTGCATAGGAATAGAAAGATCAACACCATTAGTTTTCTTGCTACATTCCAGCCTACGAAAGTTAGGCGTGTGTTTCATAGCACTCTCGGCATTCTTAGCTTGGACACCTTGCATAACATTTTGAAAATCCTTACAAGCATCCAAAACGACCTTATCAACATGGGCTGAAGAAGATGCAACGTTTTGACCAGCCTCATGTGAATCATAAGCAACACCACTCAAATTGCTATCCACTTTAGGAGCTTCCATAGAATGATCAAGTGAAACCGGCTTCACTTGCGTAGGAAGTGTTGGGAACTCATTAGGATGAGGATAATGAACAGTAGCATCATCATTAACGGCCCATGCATTCTCCACCACATCAACACCCGTAGAAACATTAGGGTTCATCGTTGAACCCAAATTCAACTCACCAAGACTAGTAGTAAAAGTACCAACAGCATCGGTGCCATCAGAAACCAACATAGGGTTGTTCAAAACCCTAGTAGCCTTACGTGATTGGTGCACAGCAGTACCATGCTCTTGTCCCTTAATCCTACTAATACGAGCAGCCAATTGACCAAGGTCCACATTAATCGTACCAGCATCATGCGAACCAGATGTGTTCGTACCCTTGTTCACACTCTTGCTTGTCAAAAATCCCTTTTCCATCTCTCAATAACCCACAACCACAATCCGTAAACAAACAAACTCGTAACAGTACCAGCAGATCATGCAGAACCAATAAAAGAAGATAAATAGATAAAACCCTAACTAGAAAGTTAGGGTTTTTAACAATTAAGCACAAAGCGCCTAACCCCCAACCATACTGATCGTACAAGATGAAAGATGGATCGATTAAAACAAAGGATGTTAAAACCGACTAAATAAACTTCAAGAGCGATCAATGAAAAACACCAGTTTGCATGCAAATAAAAGGACCCTACAATATTGCGGAATAAAGAAACCTTTATAGTAGCATGCAATTAGACGTAGGATTGATAATAAATATTAGATTCATGACCACATGCAAACCAATAAGATAACGAATAACAGAATCCCAAGATTGTGAAGAAAACAATTATAGCAATACCACCGACCCACTAAGGATAATAAAATAATTGAGGAGCAAAGCGAATGAGAACCGACCAACGATGTCCCACAAATTAGTGAATTAATCTTGATGAATCAGTAGATGAAGCGATTAAAGTTTTCAATCGATATAGGATAATTAGGGAATCGTTATTCGCCAGAGAGAATTCGACTTTAGGGTTTTTTGGTCGTGATGTTTATTATCCTTCTCAGTTATGGATTTTCCTTATTCATTCTCATTTGACATTCATAATGAATATTGTCTTTTTTGGGTAAAAGGTCAAAAGACCCGGTAAATGTATTACTCCAAAAAGCGTTTAAGAACAAAGGATATGGGTGAAATCCCATATCTCAGCCCATTATATAGGCGAAAGAGCTTACATAACAAGACACTTCCTTTCCTCTAGTACAAGAAATAAACCACTAAACATAAGCAAACATGACAACTAGAAAAACAATAAACTACTTTCTAACACGACCTTGGGGCTTGATATCATACAAATCATAAAAAGCATCCAATTGTCCTAGAAGATCGTAGACTTGATCCGCATAGTCATCATAATCATAGTAATCTTCAAGATTATGTCCACCACCTGTCGATGAGAGGAATTCCATAGGCTTATCAAATAAGTTACCTGACTCATCAAAAGTGTTAACAACCTCTTCTTCCTCACTATCTGAATCCACTATCTCTCCAACCTTAGAGAACGGGTTAACTCTCTTAGTAGAAGAAGTAGACGGAGAAAAAAAAGGACTAGGCTTAACAGCCCCAACCTGCTCCTTCTCTTTCAGATCACTCACAATCGGTTCTTGTGATACATAACCAATCTTCACCGACTCACCCCCCTTAGCTTCCATTGTACTACCAGAATCCACATCCTTATTCGCTTCATTAGTAGGAATACCACAATCATTAGTATCATCCATATTAAGGGCATAAAACAAGATGTATCAATCTTCGTTCCACTCGTACTAGCTACATCAGCAGCCTTCTTATTAACATCCACTTTCTTGGGTTCAGGAGGAGGAGCTTTGGGTCGATATTGAAATTGCTTACCCACAACAGGCTTAGTATAACATCCTTTACCCGGATTAGTTTGACCAGCATTCTTACCCTTCTTCTTGCTATTAACCGTTTGGAAACCATCACTAGTCTTATCCTTACCAGTGGGAACATACGGTTCCACATTAACTTCATTACGAACCACCTCCTTAACACAGTTTAGGCAATTAATATGATCATGCCCAAAAACTTTGCATACATCACAATGGGGAGGCTTCCATTCGTATTCAACCTTAATGACAGCCGTAGTGAAACCATTATCATCCTTCATGGGGATAGCCATAGTAACTTCACGTTTTAATTCAGCATCCGATGATAATTCCACAAGAGCACGAGCAAAACTAATATGACCCCATGAATCAACACACATTGAGCTTGTAAAAGCATCCAACATAATCGGCTTACCAACCTGTGTAGCTATCAAGCTCAAACAGTCTTCAGAATATGCAAGCAATGGCAAATTATGCAATTTAATCCACACGGAGACTTTGGTTACCTCACTTTTAGTTAACAACACACCAGGAGTCCATTTGTTGAGAATGAGAGGTGAATTACGGATAATCCAAGGACCCCGTTGAAGCACATTATCAACACCCTCTTTAGAATCAAACTTAAAGAGGAAAACACCAGCATCATTTTTTATTAGTTTCTTCAAACCAAACTTACCCCACGTATTCGTGACATAGTTTTGAACCAACGGGAATGCAATATTCTTGCCAACAAAGAAACCAACAAGAGTATTATCATATCGGTTTAAAACACCCTCCATAGCAACCTTTGGAAGCAAAGTGTCATGGTTATCAATACGAGAACCAAAGGACGAAAGTTAACCTTCTTAGTGACCTTTACCGGATTTAACACATTAGCAAAAGAATTAGCACCCATCACGTTATCCATTGTGTTAGATCCAACCACATTAGGGCTGTTACCCTCATTAGTGGTTTTGGGCACCTTCTCACTAATATGCGAACCAGAATTGCTCACACCAATCCCCAAAAAAGTTCTCTTTCTCTTTGGTGAATTCTGGCCGCCATAGGCCGCCTCTTCCCCATATTTTCTGGCCAAAAACATCCCTATATCCGCCTCTCTATCATTCTTGACTGATCTAGTAATCATTATCCGGTTTAGGGTTTGTTTTATTGGTTTCTTTATTTCTAAAGATCCCATTAAAATAACTAACACCAATTTTAATTACTGGATCTGATTGAATGGTATGCAATCGGATCTGAGGGGATTTTAACTTCTAGGAAGATGCGTGCTATTTTCTAGGAAGAGCCACCACCTCTCCTCAATTTTTGGCCAAAGCTAACCCTAAAATCGATGTTTAGGGTTGTTTTTATTCAAGAGGCGGTGTGATCTTTCCTAAATTTAGGGGTTTCTGGAGTGGTGCATAACCATTACAAATCCTTATTTAGGGTTTGGTTCATTCAATGCTTGGTGATCGTCTGCAAGTTAACCCTATTAGGGTTGTGGCATGTTCTAATCAGATGTACGTGTTTTTGTACGTGGGAGCATGAGAGAGAGATGCAAGTCAAGGTTTTGAGGGTTCTTGTTTCAAAACCTATGTCGTGATCTGCTTATTGGTTGGTCACATGTTCGTGAATTGGAAGTTAGGGTTTTTAACCCTATTTTTGGGGTCGATTAATGTTTATTCCAGACCTGGTGGTGTTGTGTTATGCTCATGTATTATCAGAAATCCAATCTGGTGATCGTGTTTATGGTTGATGGTCTGTTACTCGATCCTATTGGGAAGTTAGGGTTTGGAAAACCCTAGTATCTTTTGTTTCATCTAAGATCTGCATGGTCTTATTTGATGTTGCTGGAAGTTAGGGTGTGATCACCCTATTTTCGTTCTCAACACTGATCCTCTTGATCGACTTATGTAGATTTGTATATTAGACCTGGTCGTTTATGTTCTGCTGCTGTTTGGATTTGTTGGGTCTGATATACAAGCGTATTGGATCTGCTGCTGTTTGGATTTGCTGGGCGTATCGAGCATGTTCATGTGTGTTGGATCTGATACTCGTGTTTGGGAGTTTGCTGGAAGTTAGGGTTTTGTATTAACCCTATTATGTGTTGTGCACAACACATGGTTGCTGTTGTTGCACTGCTTCGGGCAGTGGTGGTGTAAGTTTGTTGGAACAAGCTGAGGTTGGTAAGTCTAAGTTCTGTTCTTCTGTCAGATTTTCTCATCAGATTTACTTGCTTTGGCTGTTTGTTTCAATACAATGGAGGTTTATTGGATGGTACGGATATATGGAATGCACAAGTTATGTTGTAGATCTTTGTTCTTAATGAGTTGCTTGTGCATGATGTATATACTTGTGGTAAGTTAGGGTTTCTCAACCCTATTTTCGTCTATGATTGATCAAGATACACTGGGTCTCATTCTTAGCTAGAGTTTTACTCCATTCAACTTGTAGCAAATGAGGTATTTGATCAAGTCGTAGTATTTATGTTCCTATTATGGGCATTGCTGGTTTGGTCCTTTTTGGATCAATGGGAGTTCGGTGTAGTTGTTTGGTGTGGATTGGTGATGTTCTTGTACTACCATGGATAAAACTACATCGATGAAGGTTATGGACATCTATGATGACTTTTGGAATCAAGTGTTTTAACTTGAGTTTTAAATTGTAATCATATAGTCGTTGTAGTTTTTATGTTCATTTATTAGTTATAAGAGTGGTGTTGTCACTCTTATATATTGGTTTTTTTAGTGTCCTACGGGACTGTTGGTTTCTTCATGTAAGTGCCTATGTAACGGGCTGATATATGGGATTTCACCCATATCCTTTGTACTTAAACATTTTTTTGGTTAATCTACTTACCAAGGTGCAGGATTACTCCCCTTTACCCAAAAAAGAATTGCTCACACCAGTACTCGTGAAACCAGCCTCTTGAACAGACGAGCTGTCGTACAGTAGGTCAGAAATCGGATCCGACAGGTCAGCCATATAGTACACGACTTTTGGCACACCAGTAGGGTCTGTTTGTTCAACAGAAGTATCACCACCATTATAGGCTATTTGTACAACACTATGAGCAGCACCACCATTATCACTCCCAATATCCCCATCAATGCCACGATTACCATCAGATGTGGCCACCACACCTTGTTCATAACTAGGACCAGAACCATCAACATCATGCAGATTAACCACCGAAGCATTCTTCCCTGAATCAAATTTTGGATCCCTAACAGGTTTAGCCAGGCTAACACTACGTGTGGCATTAGGACCTCCCAACCGACATAACCTAGCAGCTACACTTTGGGCAAGATCATCCTCATTCGAATTATTATGATAAGCAGAAGTAGAAGAGTTGTCCTGAAGCGCAGCACCACTCCTACCCACATACGTACCACCAGAAACTTTGGATGCACTATTATTGTTTAGATACCCCTTCTCCATCTCTCTCAAACCACAAACAAAGCAAAAACACAGTAGAAAAAACAACAGCAAACATAATCAGTCGAACCAATAAACAAGAAAACCCTAACTAAAAAGTTAGGGTTTTAATCCGTGCGCACCAAAAAACTAACCCCAGGCCATGTAATCGATCAATAAGTGAATAATAGATGTTGGATATTGCAAGAAAGCATCGGCCCACGATACAAGTTGTAATATTATATCAACCAATTAGTAAGACATGCACCATGCAATAGACGACAATTGCAGAATCCAAATATTCCAATGTAAAACTTACCAACGCAGGATACAAAAAAACGAATATATGATCACACCGACCCACGATACAAGTTGTAATAAGAATTAACTGACCCACGTGAATGGTGAATTAAAAATTAAGGGTTTATGATGGAATCGTAAGAAAGTGTATCGAATGTTAGGGATTCATTCTTTCGCCGCAGAGAGAATCGGATTTAGGGTTTTTTTCCGTAATGAATATTGTCTATCTCATTTATATTGAACCTCATTAGAATTCTGTCTTTCAGTATTGACCTCTTTTGATTATTGGTTTGATTCGTTGGTTGTCTCGATTAATTGATTATTGGTGTTGATATTCTATATCTCTATTACACACCCTTTCGTTTGCTTCTTCATTCGTATGAATTTCCAAATTTTCTTCCGAGCACTCTATGCTCCTACTATTACGAATAAGATGGACATCTAAATCTATTTACTATTTCTTTGATTCATTGTTCCTTTCATTCGTATCGACTGATAACAGTTTGCTTCTTTGTTCATACAAATACTTAGGGGCTGCTTGGTATGGGGTAAAGGGAAGGGGGTGGGGAATGGGTAAGGAATTGAAAAGGGCCCACATCACTTGTCAAATGGTGCTTGGTTAGGGGTGTGCAAAGGTATTGATTACCCAGTAGTGGGTAATCAACCATTATAGAGTAAATTGGGGGGTAAGATAATGATTACCCACCTCACCAATTCCTTTGCATTCCCTTACCCTATCCCTTTCCCTTTCCCTTTCCCCTGTACTTACCAGGCACCCCTTAATCTTTCTTTCGAACACTTTTTACTCATGCTAGTATCGATATTCTTGACATCAATTTTTTTTTTTTTTTTTTTTTTGGTAAAGGGGAGTAATCCTGCACCCTGGTAAAATACATTACACCAAAAAACGTTTAAGTACAAAGGATATGGGTGAAATCCCATATCTCAGCCTGTTACATAGGAACTTACAAGCAAAGGTCAACAGACCAGACCACGATATAAGAATGATAGGCCATTCTTATAACTTACATAAAACTTAAACAAAAGGAACTACCAAAAATGATTAAATTACATAGGACAATACAATACTACTCAGTTAGCACTTGAGTCTTCAAAATCATTATGGCGTTCCACTTCACTTCCACGAAGAATCACATATAATATGACAAGAAAAAACACCCTAGGATAGTCCGCAACCCCATATCATATGAATCCAACGACTTACCATAAGCTACGAAGGTTTTTGAACAAGAATACCCCCAAACTTGACTTCCATCAAACATAAGGGTTTAACAAACCCTAACCTCCACTACCGAAATCACCAAACACACAAGCTAAAGATATGAGCAGCAGGTGATACGAGGACCCTCAATAGTGATCATGTATTTGTAGAGATAGCGAAGAAATCAAAACCAAGGAAATTCATAAATTCAGCAACACATCATCCCTCCTATAACCACAAACACAACTTACAGTGCAACAAAATGAAGAATAGGGTTTTTCAGCCCTAACCTCCAACCAACATGCAATAAAACAACCCAAACAAACATGATTCAACCCCAAGGATCAGATCATGCAATCAGGCTTTTCTACTAACAACAGACATAAAAGGTTTAGTGCATAAACAACCCGCAAAGGAAGATAAGAATAAGAACCAAATCAAAAAACCTGCCATCGACAAGAAATAGGGTCTAACAACCCTAACTTACACATCATGAACAACAGCATCATAAAACAAGGGACCTGATTGTTATGACAGCAGCAATGCGTAGCATCCCCACCATATTTTTTGGGTAAAGGGGAGAAATCCTGCACCCTGGTAAGTAGATAAACAAAAAAAAAAAAACGTTTAAAAAAAAAAAAAAAAAAAAAAAAAAAAAAAAAAAAAAAACGTTTAAGTACAAAGGGTATGGGTGAAGTCCCATACCTCAGCCCGTTACATAGGCACTTACATGAAGAAATCAATGAACCAAACCGCTATATAAGAGTGACATGCCACTCTTACATAATAAACATACAACCTATAATGACTATACAAGTGAAAATTAAAATGAAAGATAAAATCTTGCATCACTTAGGTAATATAAACGCCATAGTCATTATAGAACTTCAAAACATCTTCCATGCGATCCATAACCATCCAGCAAGAAAAATCATCCATGAGGTACGTATATAGAATTTGAACTTACACGAATACGCCTTTGAAATTGTACATGTGATAGCAGCAATAAAGCAACAAACACAACATGCAATACTAGCGTAGACGACCCACCAACACCAGGTCATTGGACAAACAAACCAATGAATAATATGGTAAAATACCACACCATAATGAACAGCTCCTGACCCACAGATAATGAACAGCAGCAATCGTATGAGCAGGACCTATTTGGTGACAATTCTAGGGTTAGAACGACCCTAACTTCCAGTATAACGACCAAGCATTACAATCCAATATGTTTTTAGTCCTAACGAGTACCACAAACACAATACAATCGTATAATAGACCAAGATAGCACCAAAAATTCAGAACCATAATGCGATTAGTGACATACATCACATAGGGTTATCAAGCCCTAACAAACAGAAGAGACGACCAGATGCAAATAGGATTACAAAATCCTAACTTCCATTAATGATGAATATGTCTGATAAAACACCAGCAGGTCTGGTAATCAAACCACCAGCCCAAACCTGCAGCCACCATGACCACATGAATGGTAGTTATTTGCAGCAGCTCCACAAGACCGAACCAGCGAACAGACCATGCCACACTTACAACCATGGTACGATTCAGACTATACCATAAGCAAACCATACCACAGGATAAGTACTAGGGTTTAATGAAACCCTAACAAACAGCCACACAATGACAGATCCGCAGCAACATCAAACCGGAGCAGAAAAAAAGGGTTTCAAAATCCCTAACTTCTACATCGATACAGCAGATCAGTGGGAGAAGGGTTTTTGAACAAGATTCCCCTAAACTTGACTTACATCTCTCTCAAAACCCATGTTCATATAAGTAAAACATGCAATAGAACTTACAGTCACTAAACAAACCTTAATCGGGCTTACTTGTATTATAACTTCCGGCACCAACGATGAGTATATAAGAGACCCTAAAGATAGGGTTTCGTTAAGCATTTAAGTGTAGATCGAAAACAACCAGCCTCAATATGACAGAGGCACACCAGATCAGATCCAATAAAATAATATGGGCGGTTAACAAACCGCCATGACATCCATGAACCGATCTTCACAGAAACAGCCCTTCAAAACCCTAGAATAAAACGATCATAGTGATTTACAATTAGGGTTTCGATCATATGTTAGGGACGACTTCATGAAGAAAAACGTGATAATCATAACACGCCTCTACCCAGAAATTAACAAACCATCAAACCGATTGCATATCATTCAAGGAAGAATGATAGAGAGGCGGCTTGTTGGCTGAATGATATGAAATCGGTTTGATGGAAGAATGATAAAGAGGCGGCGTGGGGTTTTTGAACAAGAACCCTAAATAACTTGACTTCCATCTCTCTCAAAAACCCCACGTGCAAAAATCATGAAATAGGTTACTTGCAGTATACAGATCGAATGAATCAAAACCAAACCCTAAAAACATTTAGTAATCGTTATGCGCCTCACCAAACCCACCAGATCGAACAATATGAATAAAACCAAAAGTAATCATTAAGCAACAAACCAACACCATATCATAACATAGACTAAGATACGCATGAACATAACACGATCTAATAACTGTCAAAACCCTAAAAATCGATAACCTTAAAAACCGTCCAAGATAGACGAATTTATAGGAGATCCATTAAAATAATTAGGGTTTTGCAGATCATAGCAGGAACCATGGAGATCTCATATAGATGTATATAATAACAGATCAGCCGCCATCCCTTTAATAAATAACCGCAACCCAACTCAACGTATTGCATACCCAAGAACAAGAGGATCGTTAGAGGGTAGAGAGGACGTGAGGGGGTGGTTATATGGCCGGAAAAAGATGAGGGAGGCGGCCGGAAATCTCCATGAGGGAGAGAGAAAACGTTTAGGGTTACTTATTATTTGATCCACTAATGTTATTCATTGATTCTTTGGTTGCATTAATCGATAATGACTTGCTCCTTTGTTCATACGGATACTTAATCTATTCCCTTTAAGCAGTGTTTACTCCTAAAACATTATACTCGACAAAAACTTATTACTATTCTTTGTTTTTTTATGATTTATCAAGATCTTTCATTGTATTATTATATACTCCTTATAACTATCACTTCTTCCATGGCATTGACATCTACTTCTTTCGACTGATAGTATGTGATAAGGATTTATTTGGTACCTTTTAAGGGGTCATTTAATCCCAAAATCAAATAAATATGATCAAATATTGCCTCAAATCGTTTCTTTTCGTATTTTAGGTACTTGGGATGAGAAATCTAGAAATCGACACTTTTTTTTTGGGTAAAAGAGATTTTTCACCTTGGTAAAATTCATTACACCAAAAAACATTGAAGTACAAAGGATGAGGGTGACTTCCCTCATCTCAGTCCCTTAAGACACTTACATGCACACAGAATGCAACAAACAAAACCACTATATAAGAATGACAGACCATTCTTATAACTCACATATTAAACTAACATCTAACAATGACTACAATAAATAAACGCAATACTTGCCTAACTCAAGTAAACACTTGATTCTTGATAGTCATCATAGCGATCCAGAACTTGCACCACGAAGAAACCTCAAAAACCAGACTTCCATGCCTTCCAAGTAGTACTCCAATCCATGACTATAAATGCAAAAATGCATAGCACTTAATGCAATACCACACGTACAAAGTAAATCAGCAAAGTAACCAAGTGTTACCGCATCATGTTAACACCAAAGGCGATCATATAGGCTAGACCATGTTTCGAAAGAAGAAAAACACAGGAACAAAGAGCCTTGTTCCCACCAATCAGCTTATACATGAATCACCACTCCAAATTTACCGGGTCGTCTGACCTTTTACCCAAAACAATATCCAGCACATACCAGGCCCATACCATAACGCCAACATTAGGATATTAACCAAATAATCCTAACAATCGTTAGGAACTTCCAATGCAGATCAAATAGGAGAATCTGTTTGAGACGATAATAGGGTTTATAAAAACCCTAACTTCCACTTACTCTCCCCTCCTAAAACTTAGGGCGATTTTGGCGACCATCTTCCTAACCCTTAATCGTTTTTTACTTTAACGATCTGATTAATTATCTCCATTACAATTCTGATTTGAGTGTCGATTATATCTTATATGATCTATCTTGATTCTTAATTTGTATTGGGTTTAATTATTCAATCATTTTTTAAAAAACATTGGGCGGATCTGACTTTAAACCCTAAATCAATTCTTTTATCAATCGTTTCCTTATTTCCAATTACAATCTTGAATTTAGTGTTGATTATATCCTACATATGATATATCTTAATTCGTTTTTGTATTGGGTTAAGTTTACGATTGGTGTTTGGTTTTTTAGGGTTTAAACTAAATCGCTAGTTTTAGGGTTTTATTTAATCGGTTTTATATTTCCTGGTAACACAATTATCAAACGGACCATACAGCCTCTATCATTGATCGACTACTGGTTTTATCATTATGGGCTGATCAAAAGGACGTTAATGACTAAAAACCCTAGGTTGAACTAGGGTTTTACTCGTTTTGTTTTGAAGTTCAGACGTATATACTTCTTGTTTTGTGTCCGATCTGCTGGTGCTTGTTCTTTAGAGTTTGTTTGGGCTGTTGTGATGGAGATTTTGGGAGAGTCGAACGCTAAGCTTTTACGCTCAGTTGCTGCTAAGATCAAAGAACAAAACGATCGTTTGAAGACCTTGGAAGGGAATGTTGGTCTTTCCAAGAAAGCAACAAGGGTTTCTGTAAACCCTAATTCTGATTTGTGTGATGTTAATTCACCTTTGGGTAACGATTCTGGTAACATGCCTAATGTGAACGTTTCCCTTGCGAATGAATTGTGTGATGTTAATTCACCTTTGGGTAACGATTCTGGTAACATGCCTAATGTGAACGTTTCCCTTGCGAATGAATTGATGGGTGAGTCGGTTCCTCAGGATATCACGGGTACTGATTATATTCATGATATGTTTGGAGTGTCACTTAGTAATCATGATGACATTGATGAGTTCACTAAGGGGCTTGAAGAGGGTAAGTATCCGTTGTGTCTACTTTGGATAGGGAAGTTCGGTTACGGGTAATGGGTATACTACAAGATTTGTGGGATGCTATTAAGGCTGAAGTTATTGCTCAACCATCGATCCCTAAATCGCCTCATGAGTCTTCTATTCCCGAACCTGTATTTGAAGGTGTTAACATCTCTATTCCCCGTAAAGTGGTTGAAAAGGTTAGTTCTCGATTGGAACATACTTTATATGGCAATTTTATTGGAAAAGGATGGCGTTTCCTGTTGTTGAATACTATGCTAGGAGTAACTGGGCGAAACATGGTCTTAAAAGGATCATGATGAATTCCAAAGGCTTCTTTTTCTTCAAATTTGATACATTGGTTGGTTTAGAAGCTGTTTTGGAAGAAGGTCCTTGGATGATACGTAAATCTCCAATTATTCTCAAGAAATGGTCTATGGATACTTGTTTGCGTAAGGAAGAATTGACTAGCATACCGGTATGGGTTAAATTGCATGATGTCCCTCTTCAATTCTTTGAAGAGGATGGTATTAGTTTAATAGCTTCTTTCATTGGTAAGCTTGTCATTCAATTGTTAGGGTTTCGCATGCCTATATTTTTTGGATGCGATTGGTTTTCTCTGTGCGGTATTGTTTATATCATTCTTGGGGATTTTTGGAAGGTTACTGGATCTGCTTTTATGCATAACAAACCTTTTTGGTTTGTAATTTTTTATGGTCCAGTATGGTACGTGGTTTACTGTATGTTCTTTATCTGATGTATGTGCTTTATTGCGGTATGGATGTTTTGTACGTGGGTTGGGAGAGTGGGAAGTCAAGTTTCCTTTGGTTCTTGTTTAAAAACCATTGTTTTGTCTACTTCAGATCCTCACGTTTGGTTGTCACTCTGATTTGGTGGATTTTGAAGTTTGGTTTGTGGTACGTTAGGGTTTGTTTGTGGAACCCTAGGGTTGTTGCCTATATGATCCGATCTGCTGTACTGCATTCTTACATTATTACAGTTTTTGGATCGTGGTTTACTTGTGTTGGTCGTTTGTGGCGGCTTACTGGTAGTTAGGGTTTCATATCCCTATGGATTAGTTTAAATTGCAAGTGTGGCATGCTGCTACTGTTCGTGGTGGTGCTGCTACTGTTCGTTCAGCGAATACGTTATATGGTTATCATATTATGTTATTGGCTGCTGGATGAATGGGTCTCTGCTGGTGCATATTACATAACTGCTGGTGTTTTCTTGTTTATTCAGACCTGGTCTTACAGTGGGTGTAGTATTGGCAGACATGTGGTAAGTTAGGGTTGTTTAACCCTATGTTTCGTCTACGATTGATCATGATACATTGGAGTACATTCCTAGCTAGAGTTTATTTTAAAGCTGTAGCAAATGAGGTGTTGGATCAAGTTGTAGTATTGGTTTGGTCTTTTTTGGATCAATGGAAGTTCTTGGAAGGTGGGGTTGAACTCGCTGTACATGCAATGAAGTCCATTGATAATCGAGTGCTCTCCATGGTGAGGATGTTGCTGTTGCGTGTGACTATTCTTACCAATAGATGTTCGTTGAAGATCGTTTGGAGTCTTCATGGAAGTTAAGATGGAGCGCCATAATGATATAGAAGGCTCAAGTGTTTCTTGAGTAGTATTGTTTATTTACTTTTGTCATTATTGGTAGTTTCATTTTATTGTAAGTTATAAGAATGGCATGTCATTCTTATATAGGGGTTGGGTCTGGTGACCTTTACTTGTAAGTTGCACATGTATGTGCATGTTTGTCGCCCTGATCGGGCAAGTGATGGGGGATTCACCCTCATCCTTTGTACTTCAACGTTTTTTGGTGTAATGAATTTTGCCAGGCGTAAGGCCTTTTACCCAAAAAAAGCTTGTCATGCTGGATTCATACACTAGCTCTATGTGTAAGAATTCGTGGGGTAGAAGTAGTTTTGCTAGATGTCTTATTGAGGTCAAGTCTGAATCTGATCTTGTGGAGGCTGTGACTATTGGTTTCCCCTCTCTCACTGGGGAGGGTTTTATTAAAGAGACTATACATGTTGAATATGAATGGAGGCCCCCCAAATGCAGTTTATGTAAAATATTTGGTCATACGCATGATCAATGTCCTAAAAAGGTGGTGAGTCCTCCTTCTCAGGCGGTTAGTCTTCCTACTGTCTCTACTTCTCATGTTGCTACTCCTTCTGTGGAGTTGGATACTCATGGGATCCAAAAGGTGGGTAAGAAAAAGAAGAAGGGTAAAGCCAAGTCTACTAATACGAATCAATCTTTTGGTACTTCGGTTAAACAGTTCAAATTTGTTCCTAAGGTAGATACTAGTAAACCTACGAAGGGAGCTTCTACTATGGGTAATGCATCTACATCGTCATCTCAGTTGAAGTCTACTGGTAATGCTTCTAAGGAAGCTAAGGTCACTACATCTAATCCGTATGCTGCATTGGTGATGGATGATGAAGATGGTGAAGAACATGTTGAAAATGTGTTTGATGAATCGGCCAATTTATTTGACTCTTATACAGGGGCAAGTTCATCTCGCACGTTTCCTACTAGCTAGCTGATCTTCAGTTCTTTTTATAGATACATCTTTTGTTTCTAAAGTTGTAAGTGCTTATGGCATGTCATAAGCTCTAGTTTTAGGTGTTTATCAAGCTTTTTAGCTTGAGGTTAATATGGTACTTCAGCCATATTTCATTTGTACTTAATTTTTTCGGTTTAATATACTTACCAGGGTGCAGGATTACTCCCTTTTACCCAAACAAAATCGTATTACAGACTAAAGAAAAGCGAACAGCCCAACACCACCAGGTCTGAGCATAATACGAATCAAATAACCGACGACTAGGGTTAACAATCCCTAACTTCCATTAAAACGATTACAGGACCAAACAATGTAACGATCGCATACAGATATGTGAAAGTAGGACAGGTTTTTGAACAAGATTACCCTAAAACTTGACTTACATCTCTCTAAAACCCATGTACATATCACTAAAATCTGATGTAGAACATGCAATCAACAAACAAACCGTAATACGGGTTAACGTGCAGAGTCACGAGCAGATCCATCATCACAAACCAGCAAGGAAGCTAGAACAGCCACCAACAAGAGAAAGAACCAAAACCACAAGGCTTCGATATAGCATTCAAAGAACCAGCCAACCAATCAGTAACAATCGACTAAAAATTAGAACCCTAAGAGTCGCAAAAACATGAAAGATTAGATAGCCACCAAACCGCAACAAATAAAACATGGCCACACACTAGACGACACCCTAAAAGGGTAGTCGTTGAATGATAATCATGGTATACCCAAAACATGTTTGGGTAAAAACCAATGCGCAGCATAGATCCCACATCGCAGCCCTAGAAAAAATTAACCATAGTGAAACCCTAAAAATAGGGTTAGGGCAAAACGGATGTGATAAAACCAACCAGAACGATTTCATAATAATGGACCTTTAAAAAACGGCACGCCGCCTCTAGGAACACACCACGGATAAAACCGATTGGAGGCGATTCTATACATTGATTTGGCCGGAAAAGAAGGGTAGAAGGCGGCTGCCTGAAATCGTTATATAGAGGGAGAGAATAGCACGCCTCCTTCCTTGATAAAACCCAACCCTAAAAACCGATTGCATACCATTAAACGAATTAGATTAGGATCTGACGAACCTAAAACAATTGTATAAATGGTAGAGAGGCGGTTTAGGAGAAGGTCATGGTCGGATAAGGAAGATGGAAGTGGCGGCCGAAAATCTCCACCTAGAGAGAGAAACTGAAAATTGGCACTTTTTGGATGTATTTGGGCGAAAAAGTGAAGAAAACGACGAAGTCGCGAAAAACCTGTCAGACATGGACATCTGACGGCGTCACAAGCTACAACGTGACGCAGTCCCTTGCTTTTGAAGTTGGATTTTTGGCTCAAAATCATCAAGTGACGCCTCAGAGAATTTTGAAGATCTTACAAACTGACACCGTCAGGTACAAAATGAAGGAGGGAGTCATGTTTTAAGCTATAAAGAGACGGCCCAGAAGATTTATAAGGTGACGGCCTCATACCAATCCTGACGCCGTCACAACGGCGACTTGCACAAGACGAAACCCTAAAGACGGCGATCTAACGGCGTCATGATATATAACCTGACGCCGTTAGCCTTGTAAACTTATATATACTTTCGCATTTTTTCATTAATTGGTGTAACACTTTGGAGAGGGAAACCCTAAACGATTTTTACTGTCATTGTAAGGCTTTTACAGCCTTGGAACTTCATGTTTCAATAAAGATAAGTTATCCCTTTAATCATTCGTTATGTCTATGTATCGTTTGATTATTTGTTTATCTTCTCTTTGCTTTAACATGGTAGCTTAAATTTATTTGTGTTTGCTTAGATATAGTGAAACCTAGTTATTGAATATTGATTTGTTGTCTCTTGTTTAGTTGATTGCCTCGCGTTAGGCTAAGAAAACTGGCTAACCTCTTATATGTAACTTGCTTGAACGTCTTAGAAACGCAACCGTAGAGTGCACTATTAGTTTTTCTCGTTGTATTTATTGTGTGAGTTGTGGCTTGTAGATCTTGGATAACTTAATAGACTTTAAGGAATCTAGGGGAGACTAAAACTCATAGAGTTGGGGACTTCGGCACCTCCCCACGACCAATATTAAGGAATACAACGCTTCAACTAAAACAATGACGTGACAATTCAACAAATCAGTAGGAGATAAATAGGGAGTAATTATATCTAAGTAAACACGCTTTCCTCTCATAAGTAGTCACCACTTTACACCAAAACCCTAAGTCAACTCTCTTCTCTCTCTCCTTGGCCATTTTTCCCTAACTTTTTTCTTAATCGTTCTTCAACCAATCTGCCTTAATCATATTGTTCCTACTGCGATTTGATTACTCTTGTGATTACACACTTGTGTTTATCATTATTGTACCCAGAACGTATTTAGTTTCATTAAGTTAGGGTTTTCTGGTTTAGTCAATTGGTTAGGGTTTCAAACCGCCTTTGAGTTATTGATCGCACCAGTTTTTTTCTTATCAAACTAAGTTGGTTTTACTTCCTATTTAGTTTGTTTTATCGACTAAACATATATCTGGTACGATTATCATGGTTGGTGGTTAGCTTCTTGGTGCTTTCGTTGTTAAACCCTAACATTTTGTTAGGGTTTATATTCATCTAGTCGTTGATATTCATCCGGTCGTTTATTTGTGATTGATGTACGTGGGTTTTGAGAGATGATTAATAAAGGGTTCCTTAACAAGAGTGCTACTGATGTTACTAAGTCTGCTGGGAATGTCAACGTTAATGTTGATCAGTTGGCTACTCGTATGGCTCGGTTGAAGGAGCAAGATGATGGTAAACCTAGTGCGACTCATGTAAGGAAGGCTCATAGGGTTTTGAAAACCCCTAATGAGGTATCTGGTCTTAACGCGACTAATAATGATGCTGTTACATCAGTTCTGACTGCTTCTGATGGTGTGGAGTCCTTGACTAGGGTTTAAACCCTAATTCTGTTTCAACTACATCTGATCTTACATCATTTGATCCGATTAATGTGAATACATCTGTGGTTAATGATAGTATCGGTAATGAGCCTAATGTCACTAAGTGCTGGCCGGATGAACACCATGTCTACTTCTTCAAGTGCTATTAACACTTCGAGTGTTTTGGAATAGCCCTCTACTCATGTGGATGCTAGTCAGTCGTATGGGGTTGATAAAGTGGTATTGGATGCGTGTAAGAACTTTGAGGAAGCTATGAATGGAGTACAATCTAAGAATATGGAGAATATGGCTGCTTCTACTCCATCACATCAGATTGCTTCTCTTCAAAACTCTCCAAGTGTGTCAAAACAGCCTACTGCTACTACGAGTGTACCTAATGTGAAGCCGCTTTCATATGCGGGTGCAACATCTAGTAATTCTAAGAAATGAGTGTCTAACTTTCGTAGGTTGGAGTGTAGCAAGCAAACCAATGGGGTTGATCTTTACGTCCCTATAAAAGTGGTTGAAGAGGTTAACAACAGATTTGAGAATACTTTGTATCGCTATTTCCTTGGTAAACGTATTCCTTTCCCGGTTGTTGATTACTATGTACCTAATACGTGGGCTAAGTATGGCATTCAAAAGGTCATGATGAATGCAAAGGGGTTCTTTTTCTTTAAGTTTAGTTCGAAGAAAGGTGTTGATGATGTACTTGAAAACGGTCTGTGGATGATTAGAAATGTCCCAATTATTCTTAAACCTTGGACCCTAAACACCAACCTACATAAAGAGGATTTGACTAATATTCCGGTATGGGTTAAATTACATGATGTGCCCCTTGCTATGTTTTCTGATGATGGCCTCAGCCTCCTAGCCACATTGATTGTACGCCGAAAATGTTAGATTCTTACACTAGTCAAATGTGCTTGGAATCATGGGGTCGAAGTAGTTTTACTCGATGTTTGATTGAAGTTAAGGCGGATCAGGTGCTTAGGGAGAGCCTAACTGTTGAGATTCCATTACTTGATGGGACGGGTTCTACTATTGAAATGATTCGGGTTGAATACGAGTGGAAAGCGCCTCGGTGTGATAAGTGTAAGCTTTTTGGTCATCCGTTGCTTGATTGTCCTAAATCTGTGCCACCTCCTACTCAGCCTAAACAGAGTGTTAATGATGGTTTTCAAATGGTCAATAACAAGAATAAGGCTAAGAATGGTGGTCAAAGTGCTCCGGGTAAAGGGGGTTTTACTAAACCTGTTGTGGGTCCAAAGTTTAGATATCAACCAAAAGCGACCCCTCCTGAACCCAAGAAGGTGGATACTACAAAGAAAAAGGCCACTGATGTAGCTAGTATGAGTGGGACGAAGGTTGCTACTTCTAATACGTTTGAAGTCCTTAATACGGTTGACACTGATGACTGTGGCATTCCTATTGATGTTGTGACCAAGGTTGGGGCTGAGTTAGATTCTGGAAATATAATGGAAGCAAAGGAGGATGGGTCTCTAAAGACTGGTAATGTATCACAAGAACCACTTGTGAGTGTTGTGAAAGAGAAGGTGCAGGTTGAGGCTATTAAGCCTGGTTCTTCTCCTGCTCCGTCTATTTCTGCTACTAAAAGAGTCAACCCATTTTCTAAGGTGGGATATATTGTTGATTCTGATAGTGATGAGGAGGTTGTGAACACGTTTGATGAGTCCGCGAACTTATTTGGAGGTGGTCACGACCTTGAGTATGATTATGATGACTATGCGAAACAAATTGATGATCTACTAGGGAATTTGGATGCCTTCTATGATATCAAGCTCCAAGGTCTTCGAAAGAAGTAATTTTGTCGTCATAGTAGTTTTATGTTATCTTATGAGTAGTGGGTTATTTTCTTGTTTAGAAAATAGGAAGTATTATGTAAACTTTTTCTCCTATGTAACGGGCTGAGATATGAGACTCACCCATATCCTTTGTACTTAAATGTTTTTTGGTTAGGAAGATTACTCCCTTTTACCCAAAAAAGTAGTCACCACTTTTATTTTCCGTATTAACTAGTTTTAGTTAATTTTATAATTATTAGTTTTTCGGTTAGTTGACTAGCAACTAATTCCACCCACTCCTTCAAAAATCGATATTTTTACTTGCCTTCATAAATTTTTTTTTTTTTTTTTTTGGGTAAAAGGTCAAAACTACCCGGTAAATGTAGACAAAAAATAATCATCCCTTATCTCTAGACCTATCTCGTCATACATCTTGACCTAACGACACTATTCCCCTAGAGAACGATCAATCCCCCGGACCTACCTATACTACACTACAGCGATCAGGTATACTGCCTGGAGGATTGTAAAACTTCTTTATGAGGTCTTGCAAATCTCGCATCAGTACGCTTCCTTAGTTATCTCATTCACATTATCTTTAGTATGTATCAGGGCTTAGGAACAGCACTCCAGGACAGCAGACTGCAGCCGTACAAGATTGACAGGAGAGTTACGCGAAAGCTTTGCCAAGAAAGAACGTGCTACATTTTGGGAAAACGAGAAAAACTGAACCCAATGTACATTGAACCCTACAAGAATTTGGAAAAAGCTAGACCGGTAGGTTATCGACTCAAGCCCCCACAAGTGCTCAGTAGTGTGCATAAGACGTTTCACGATTTGAACATGAATAAGTGTCTATCAGATGAATCCGCCGTCATTCCACTAGAGGAGATTCAGCTTGACAACAAGCTTAACTTTAATGAGGAACCAGTTGAGATCATGAACAAGGAAGTCAAGTGACGGAAGTAGAGACAAATTTCTATTGTTAACGTTTGTTGGGACTCCCGACGTGGACCCGAGTACACATGGGAGCGAGAAGATCAGATGCGATGAAAGTACCCTCACCTTTTTCCCGACACACCGTAAACTGATAAGACAAACTGAATCATGAGGACGTGATTCCTTTAAACGGATGGGTGATGTAACAACAGTGAAATTTCAGGTCATTATTTTTACTATTTTTAATTACTTATTATTCTATTTTAAGTAAATTAACTCTTGTCGGGAAAGTTATCCGCGTACGTCGTAACACGTACACTAAAACTGGTAATTTAATTCAGACTATGCCTAGTCTACCTGTTTATACGTTTCATTTCCCCCACATACTTGTTTTCATATGGAATATTTTAATTTTCCATTTCTACGCGAAGTTTGCACTTTTTACGTTTTACGCGTTTTCGGCTCGCGTTTTAAGTTTTAACGACATTATAACACTCCGGAAGGCTCGAGAAATACATGAAACATCAAATTTAGTCATTTTAAACTAAATGTAATATTTTTATAAAAATATTACTTTTTTTTTGGGTAAAAGGTCAAAAGACCCGGTAAATGTATGACTCCAAACAATGTTTAAGTACAAAAGATATGGGTGAAATCCCATATCTCTGCCCGTTACATAGGCGAAAAAGCTTACATAACAAGAGACTACCTTTTCTCTAGTACAAGAAATAAACTACTAACACATGAAATAACATGACTACAATAAAACCAAACTACTTCCTATCACGACCTTGGGTCTTGATATCATACATGTCATAAAAAGCACCCAATTGTCCTGGAAGATCGTAGAATTGATCCGCATAGTCATCATAATCATAGTAATCTTCAAGCTCATGTCCACCACCTGCGGATGAGAGAAAATCCATAGGCTTTTCAAATAAATTTGCATACTTATCAAAAGTGTTAACAAGTTCCTCGTCACTATCAGAATCAACAATCTCTCCAACCTTAGAAAAAGGTTAACTCTCTTAGTAGAAGAAGTATACGGAGAAAAAGAAGTGCAAGGCTTAGACGTTCCAACCTCCTTCTATTTCAGCTCACTCACAAGCGGTTCTTGCAATGTATTACCAGTCATTAAAGACTCATTCACCTTGTCTTTCATTGTACTACCAGCATCCACATCCTTATTCACTTCTATAGTAGGAATACCCAAGTCATAATTATCATCCATATTAAGGGCATCAAACTGATTGGATGTAGCAACCCTCATTCCACTCGTACTGTATTCAACACGTATAGTCTCTTTATTAAAACCCTCCCCAATGAGGGAAGGGAAACCAATAGTGACAGCCTCCACAAGATCAGATTCAGAATTAACCTCAATAAGGCATCTAGCAAAACTACTTCTACCCCACGATTCCTTACATATAGAACTAGTGAAAGAATCAAGCATAACAGGTTTACCAATGAATGTAGCAATCATGCTAATACCATCCTCTTCAAAAAATTGAAGAGGAACATCATGCAATTTAACCCATACCGGAATGCTAGTCAGTTCTTCCTTACGCAAACAAGTATCCATAGACCATTTCTTGAGAATAATCAGAGATTTGCGTATCATCCAAGGACCTCCTTCCAAAACAGCCTCTAAACCAGCCAATGTATCAAATTTGAAGAAAAAGAAACCTTTGGAATTCATCATAATCTTTTTAAGACCATGTTTCGCCCAATTATTCCTAGCATAGTATTCAACCACAGGAAACGCCACCCTTTTCCCAATAAAATAGCCATATAAGGTATGTTCCAAACGAGAACTAACCTTTTCCACCACTTTATGGGGAATAGAGATATTAACACCTACACATTTTGATTTGATAATGGGAGCCTCTTGAGGCGATTTAGCAGCCTCAAACGCCTACAACAAACCCTGTAGATCAGCCATTACCCTATTTCGAACGTCACTCTCCACATCAGTCCACATAGGATATTTACCCTCTTCAATACCCGTAATGAGATCATCAATGTCCTTAGCAGTTTTAATCGACATACCAAACAAAGCATGTATATAATCGACACCAGTGATATCCTTAGGACCTGAAGAATCACAATGAGTTGCATCAATTGGAGTAGTAGCCAAGAGTGACTCACCAAAGGTAGCCGTAGGGTACCCTTCATTAGCATGTATATCAGTTTCATAAACACGAGAAGCCTTCTTCACATGAGGCGTGTGACCAAGACCATCATTCATCAAATATGTAGAGACCTTCGGATCAGAATTTAGAACAGCCCTTGTCGCTTTCCTGTGTAGAGAACCACCAGCATTTCCATCCGTTTGTTTCAAACGAACATTTCTTTCATTAATCTTAGTAGCAACTCACGTTTTTAAGGATTACTCGTGTAAGTTCAAGTTCTATGTGGATTCATGACGTGCCGCATGGATGATTTATACTTCTGGGTGGTTTTCTCGATCGCACGGAAGATGATTTCAAGTTCTATGATGACTATGGATGTGTTACCTAAGTGATGCAAGCTTTTAATTCTCATTTTCATATTCACTTGTATAGTCATTATAGGTTGTAAGTTTAAGATGTAAGTTATAAGAATGGCCTGTCATTCTTATATATTGGTTTGGTCTGTTGACCTTTCCTTGTAAGTACCTATGTAACGGGCTGAGATATGGGACTTCACCCATATCCTTTGTACTTAAACGTTTTTTGGTATAATATATTTTACCAGGGTGCAGGATTACTCCCCTTTACCCCAAAAAAAACTGAGCGTAGGAGCTCAGCATTCGACTCTCCCAAACTATCCATCACAACAGCCAATACAATCTTAGACACGTAATTCCCAGATCATAAACCCTAATCGCTATTTACCACAGATCCACGTCAACCTCTAAATCACGTATAAACCCTTGTTATGGAACTAGGGTTTAATATAAGTGAAGAAAGAGCAGTAATCAACCCATAAGAATGTCGATTCAATGAAGCTAATGATGAGAATAACAATACTGAACCAGCTTAATAACAGATCGACTATGAAACCCTTTGCGATTAGAAGAGAAAACCCTAAAAAACCCTAAACAGTGACACAATAAAAGCAACTTTATAAACACAGAATCGAACAAGAATTGGAATAAGATAATGTTAAATAAATGTTTAAACAATCACTGAAACCAATCGATGCAAGAAACTGTGAATCTAAAGTCGGTTGGATTGATGTACGATTAAGGGGTTGTTAGGGTTAAAAATCGCCAATATTCGCCAAAGAGGGGAGAGTTTTAGCCCTAAGTATAATCAATAGTATGATCATTGTGAATTTGTTATGGCTTATGTTTTCTTGGTTTTTGGAATAACATTTTGCAGGAAAAGCAAAGAAAAGTGTTAGATTGGAAGGGAATTGGAGTTAATGCTGGTGCCTCAGAGTTAATACTGCTAGGCATAAGTTAATGCTGCTAGGCTTAACTTACTTCTGCTCGTGTTACTACTGCTAGTTTGTGTAGGGGACTGTTTCATAAATACAATCGATTAAGGGTTTAAATCCACCAATCATTCATATGATCGATTTTATTCTTCACAAATATGCTCTAAATACAAACCCTAACTCACTTTTCTCATCCAATCACAAAAACCAACAATCAACACAATGTCGTCACTTAAGTTTGCTGATTCTCACAACATGATTGCGTTTTTGTTAAAACCCACTGAAAGTGAAGGATTTAAACCGATAATTGATTTCTTGAATGCACACCCTATTAGGTATGCATTAACTGTTAATCCTACTATATATGTTTCCCACATTGAACAGTTTTGGTCTTCTGTTGTGGCCAACACTGTCAATGGGGAAGTACATACACATGCCCTAATAGATGGCATGAAGATAATTATCACTGAAACATCTGTTAGACAATCTCTTTGACAAGCAGATGAAGAAGGTGTTGAATGTCTTTCAAATTCTACTATTTTTGAACAACTTGCATTGATGGGATATGAAAAACCTTATGAAAAACTTACTTTTTATAAAGCATTCTTATCTCATCAATGGAAATTCTTAATTCATACTATCTTACAGTGTCTAAGTCCAAAGACAACTGGTTGGAATGAGTTTAGCAGCAATATGGCATCTGCCATTATCTGCTTGGCTACAAACCAAAATTTTAATTTTTCTAAATTAATTTTTGATAGTATGGTTAAGAACTTGGATAATTTGTCTGGTAAATTTTATATGTATCCAAGGTTTTTTTTTTTTTTTTGGGTAAAAGGGTTTAAACCCTGGTAAATATATTACGCCAAAAACAATGAAGTACAATTGACATGGGTGAATACCAAGCCCTCAGCCCGTTACATAGGCACTTACATGAAGAAACATAACAGTCCCATAGGACACTAACCAATAACCACTATATAAGAGTGACACACCACTCTTATAACTAAAAAATGAACAAAACTACAACGACTACAAGAATACAAATTAAAAAGTCGTTAAACTACATGATTCTTCAACAATCGTCCTGATGAAGCGAAAAGTGTACCGCTTTTAAGGGGTCATTTAAGCCCTAAATCGTATTTAATTGATCAAATATTTCTCTAAATCGTTCCTTTTGTCATTTTAGGTACTTGTGAGGAGAAATCTGGAAAAGGAGGCGTTTTGGACGTTTTTGGAGCATAAAAGTGAAGAAAACGACAAAGTCTCAAAATCATGCTGGAAGTTACCTTTGACGGCGTCAGGATTATGCCCGGACGGCATCATGGCTTGGCAAAAGTGGTGGATGTGAAATTTACTCATGATAAGCCAGTGAAAATTGCATGGGAATTCTGACGGCGTCACCCTTTAATTTGATCAAGGTCGTCACGTTATAATTTAAAGAGGGACGGCGTCACGTTCATAGTCTGAGGGCGTCAAGCCTTGATAGGCCAGAACGGATTTTGGAGAGCTAAAGAGGGACGGCGTTAAGAAGGTCATCCGGGAACCCTAAAAGCGGCGAGGTGACGGCGTCACACTCCATAACGTGACGCCGTCAGATCTGAAAGTCTATATATAGTTTTCTAATTTTTTGTCATTAGTGTGGAACTTATTGGGGAACTTTGTGTGTAAAAACCCTAGGACGAATTTGGCAGCTCTTTCAAGGCTTTTTGCCTTGAGATCTTCCATGTTACATTGAAGATAAGTTATCAATTAATCATTCAATATGTCTATGTGTTGTTTGATTCTATCTTGTTCTTGTCTTTTGTTTAACATGCTAGGCTAGATTTATCTTGTGTTTGCTTAGATCTAATGAAACCTAGCTATTGATTATTGGTTATTAGTGTGTTGTTAGTTGTATTGGATGATTTTTCATCTATGTTAGGCTTAAGAAAACTGGCTAACTTCCTATTCGGTAACTTGCTTGAACGTCTTAAGAAACATGAACCAATGCGTACTAAAGGTTTTTATGGTTGTATTTAATGCACAAGCGAATTCTAGTGATCCCATGTTAGGAGCTTCCTAGCCGGCTCGACATAGGAGTGAAGTAGGAGCTTGTAGAGTTGGGGAAGTACGTACGCCACCCCACGAATGGTATTAAGGAATACACCCGTCATCCATGCAACTAATACACACTAATCAACCGGTAAAAGATAGTTAGGGAGTAAGGAAATCTAAGTAAACACATTTCCCTCCACATAAGTTTTCACCAACATTTTCATTTTTGTTATTTTATTTTATTTGCATTCGTAGTAATTTGGGTTAGTTGACTAGCAACTAATTCCGCCCACTCTTTCAAACCCGAGATTTTACTTGCTTTCATAAAAATATAAAAACACAAAAAGAATCTTCTCTCACCCTTAGACCTATTATAGTAATTTTTCATACCTAACGAACACTATTCCCTGTGGAGAACGATCAATCCCCCGTACTTACCACTACACTATACTACATCGGTCAGGTACACTGCCTGGTGGGGTTGTAAGCCTCTTGAGATCCCTCGAGAGGTAAAACCTGTTGTAAGGTTGCAAAACCACGCATCAAGTTTTTGGCGCCGTTGCCGGGGAATAGTTATTGTTTAGGTTGAATTTTTATTTTATAGG
This sequence comes from Artemisia tridentata subsp. tridentata, assembly GCA_021014915.2. Taxonomy (NCBI): domain Eukaryota; kingdom Viridiplantae; phylum Streptophyta; class Magnoliopsida; order Asterales; family Asteraceae; genus Artemisia; species Artemisia tridentata. The sequence continues at coordinate 207,316,180 of CP139502.1, forward strand.
TCTACTCACTAGATTCCTTTCTAGTGAGATTTTTATTTTATTTTTCTAGGATTTTCTTTAGTCTATCTTTTTCTTTGTGTCTTTGTTCGTAAAAGAAATTTCCATTGACTCTTCCGTTCACCATTATGGAGAACGTGAATCCACTACATAATCTACCCCTTCCACTCCAAAATGACATCTTTATGTTCCGTCGACATAATGGTGAATCTTTTTCCGATACATGGACTCGTTTCAAATACTTATTAAAAAAGGTCTTTCATCATGGTCTTGACTTATTGTTTCCACTTCAAATCTTTTACACTCGTATCGACCGCCAAACCCAGCAGGAGATTGAAAATATGGAAGATGGGAAAATGTGGGATTATGGTGATGAAGAGGCATGGGAAATCTTTGAGATTCTCGCCCAAAAAAGAAGTGGAACATGTGACCCAAAAAATGCAAGCTTAGACCTATTTGGTATTTGGATAAATCAATCGGAAGGTTTGTTTAGGAATGAGGTGGGTAGAGTTGAGGTACCTAAGTGCATGTCATGGTTAGGCCCTACCATAATACAAGATGAACACATTGGTGATCTTAATGTGATGGAGGATATTGTAGAGAACCCAAGCCCACCAAGTACCCCACAAGTCCCACCAAGTACCCCACTTGTCTGAGGCATACACACCGCCCTTTACTTACCCGGAAGATGTAGAAGAGACTATAGGAACCCCAATAGAGGTAGAGCCCTTGGACCAAACACAACTAGAAGAAATAGGTTTGAATGCTTTTAGTGATCACAACCTTTCTTTTAGTCCTATGGAAGTTCCTAGTTTTGATGAGCCGGAGCCTCAACCAAAACCGTTACCTAATCTTCCATCCTTGGATGAAAATTTAGGAATTAAATTAGGTCCCGATCCACCCATCAAAACATATAGTCCGGGTAGTCTTAAGTTTAAGGTAGTAGACATTAAGCCTTGTAGTGAGGAAGCTAATATAGGAGTGAACCATGACCTTACATACTTACATCACCCATTCATGATAGATCACAAGAAACACTATGGGTTTAAACCGGGTTTATTAGGTCAAGATGGATTCCCAACTAGGAATCTCTCGAAGTTGATAGAAGATGATCCCTTTTTAGGAGAAAACTTTAATTCACCCATTGACCAAAGTGAACTAGGTAAGGTTATGATGAAAGGAGCACACCCCTTTGAGCATTTAATTCATCCACCACTCTTTCCTCACGTGGCATACTCCTACCGAGCTGGTATGTATCGCTACTATCACCCGCACTTAATCCTAAGTGTAGGGAAAACCTCTCCTTTATCCATTAAATAAGGGTAGAGTCAGGCTCATGACTCGAACAAAAACAAGCGCTTCTTGGGAGGCAACCCAAGCGTTATTTGTTTTATTTGCTTTGTGTGTTTATTTATTTGTTTGTTTGATTTTATTTGCTTCCGTATGTATGTTTAATTTTTATTATTATTGATTCATGTTCAAAACTAAAATTGTGAAAATGCTTTATTTTGTTTTTAACTTCGTCTTAACTACATATAAAGGTATTTTGCAAAAGATAAGTGTAAGGGAAAGTCAAATCGGTTTATTAGAACAAATGAACATGAATCGTAATAATAATAAATTAACATGCATATTAGTATTTGTTTGAGTCAAATGCTTGTATCGAGTCATAATGATGTTTTGCAGGATTTCCAGGAAGTAAGGTATAGGTTTTTCCAAAATTTTTCCGAAAACGTAACATGAGAATTCTGTCAGATCATATCTGACGGCGTCAGGCTTTACAACCTGACGGCGTCAGGTTTAATTTTCTGAAAATTTTTGAAAGTTTTGTTTTCATAAAAAGTTTTTATTAAATCTATAACTTATAATCTCCAGGAATCTGCAAAATTATCATTCCACAAGCATTATATCCTTATATATAGAGTTTATCCCGCTGATGTTATGCAGGTTTTCGTGTTTGTTTTCTCAGGTTTAACAGGTTATTTTGGACAAGGAAATGTTTTTGGATCAAGCTTATGGCGATGCATTAGTCATGGAGCTTCAACATTCTCTTTGGAAGAAGATCTAACCGTGTTACTTCATTATCCACCGAGCGAATCAGGGGAGTATTTGATTTCATTCTTTTACTTTATGCTTTTACATTTGTTATTTGAACATTGGGGACAATGTTCATCTTAAGTGTAAGGGGGGTAAAAGTACGATTAGAGAATGCTATTACGCTTGATTTTTGTTTGTTTAATAGTAAATGTGTAATAAAACTGAGATAAATACCTGTTAGGGCAATTTTAGTGCCAAATTTAAAATTTTTTACAACATTTAGGAGTGAAACTTTGATCTTAATGAGCGTCTCACGGATAGGAGTTATATAACTAGCACAAAAACCGTACCACTAAAAAATTTTCCACCCCCAAATATGTGAGGTTCGCCCCTAGAATTGGTAGGAAAAGCATTTATGCTATGATGTGTGTACCGGTAGCACTTAGATTCTAGAACTTGCGTTAGGACCATTCCGAGGCCACAAGTGAGACTACATTCGTGTAGTTAGATTTACTACATGATAAGAGGCATTAGGATTAACCCATTGTTTTACACCTGTGTTTTTGTTATAATTACGTTGGCTACATTGGTCAAGTAATTCTCCCACACCCTTTGCGTTGTACTCATTTTTAGTACACGATACCCCTAGTACACCCCTCAGAGCCTATCTTTTCGTTTCAACCTTTAAGCATTTTACTTGAAGGAAGAATTTGTTTACACCCCACTAAAATGTACACCCAAATCGCCTTAGCCTACCTTGTATGCACTCATTTTTAGTGCATTATTGTGTCAACATTTGTTTAAACCCAAGTTAATTATCTAGTTGATTACATGGTTGCTAAGTCGAGTCATATCCTTGTACATATTGTTTTGGGACGATTGGGACTCATGGGTAAAGTACTAGTGTAATGAAGTAATGGGGAAGAACATCATTTATTACCCCCATATGTGCTAAATATTTTAAAAGTACTCCAAGTGTTTTGATTATCTTAATTCGAGTCATTAGAATAGTTTTTTTTATAAAGTTATGTAAAAGTTCAAGTGTAAGGGGGATGCAACGCCCCTATGATGTATTATTTTGGATGGTAGGGCAAAAGTGTATGCAAAAAAAAAAAAAAAAAAAAAAATCGAAAAAATCAAGAAAAATACAAAAAAATGAGAAAAAGAAAAGTAGAAAAAACATACGGACTACCATCCCGTTTCATTTTATGTTTATTTTATGTTTTTGTTATTTTGTTTTTAACTTAAGATTGAGTCGAGTCTTGGCTTAGCAACATTGTATAGTACATGTAATTGATCAAGATCTTTAACTCGCCACCAGTAAAATATCCTTTATCCAACAAAACCGTGTTTTCCTTTTCCCTACACCTAACGTTATAACCCATTTAAAAGCCCTCTTTGATAGTTTATCTTAGGTGCTTACGCCTAGTGGAGGAGGTTTTCGATCATTTCCCAAGCCTATGGTAATCTATTTGCTATGACAGGTAGTGAGAGATATTATCCGTTTTCATTTATGAGATTTATTTTAATGACAATTGAGAGATGTGAGTATCTAAACACTACTTGTGAGGTGCTAATTTGTAATCTCCGTGCTTATTATGATTAAAGTGGAACGAATATTTGTTGTAATTACTTTTATGTTAGCATTAAATGACCCCTAACTTGTATTTTGATTAGAATAAAAGCGCATTTGCTTGAGGACAAGCAAATCTCAAGTGTAAGGGTATTTGATGAAGCGAAAAGTGTACCGCTTTTAAGGGGTCATTTAAGCCCTAAATCGTATTTATTTGATCAAATATTGCCCTAAATCGTTCCTTTTGTCATTTTAGGTACTTGTGAGGAGAAATCTGGAAAAGGAGGCGTTTTGGACGTTTTTGGAGCATAAAAGTGAAGAAAACGACAAAGTCTCAAAATCATGCTGGAAGTTACCTTTGACGGCGTCAGGATTATGCCCGGACGGCGTCATGGCTTGGCAAAAGTGGTGGATGTGAAATTTACTCATGATAAGCCAGTGAAAATTGCATGGGAATTCTGACGGCGTCACCCTTTAATTTGATCAAGGTCGTCACGTTATAATTTAAAGAGGGACGGCGTCACGTTCATAGTCTGAGGGCGTCAAGCCTTGATAGGCCAGAACGGATTTTGGAGAGCTAAAGAGGGACGGCGTCAAGAAGGTCATCCGGGAACCCTAAAAGCGGCGAGGTGACGGCGTCACACTCCATAACGTGACGCCGTCAGATCTGAAAGTCTATATATAGTTTTCTAATTTTTTGTCATTAGTGTGGAACTTATTGGGGAACTTTGTGTGTGAAAACCCTAGGACGAATTTGGCAGCTCTTTCAAGGCTTTTTGCCTTGAGATCTTCCATGTTACATTGAAGATAAGTTATCAATTAATCATTCAATATGTCTATGTGTTGTTTGATTCTATCTTGTTCTTGTCTTTTGTTTAACATGCTAGGCTAGATTTATCTTGTGTTTGCTTAGATCTAATGAAACCTAGCTATTGATTATTGGTTATTAGTGTGTTGTTAGTTGTATTGGATGATTGTTCATCTATGTTAGGCTTAAGAAAACTGGCTAACTTCCTATTCGGTAACTTGCTTGAACGTCTTAAGAAACATGAACCAATGCGTACTAAAGGTTTTTATGGTTGTATTTAATGCACAAGCGAATTCTAGTGATCCCATGTTAGGAGCTTCCTAGCCGGCTCGACATAGGAGTGAAGTAGGAGCTTGTAGAGTTGGGGAAGTACGTACGCCACCCCACGAATGGTATTAAGGAATACACCCGTCATCCACGCAACTAATACACACTAATCAACCGGTAAAAGATAGTTAGGGAGTAAGGAAATCTAAGTAAACACATTTCCCTCCACATAAGTTTTCACCAACATTTTCATTTTTGTTATTTTATTTTATTTGCATTCGTAGTAATTTGGGTTAGTTGACTAGCAACTAATTCCGCCCACTCTTTCAAACCCGAGATTTTACTTGCTTTCATAAAAATATAAAAACACAAAAAGAATCTTCTCTCACCCTTAGACCTATTATAGTAATTTTTCATACCTAACGAACACTATTCCCTGTGGAGAACGATCAATCCCCCGTACTTACCACTACACTATACTACATCGGTCAGGTACACTGCCTGGTGGGGTTGTAAGCCTCTTGAGATCCCTCGAGAGGTAAAACCTGTTGTAAGGTTGCAAAACCACGCATCAAGTCCTAGATGTCCATAACGTACAGCGATGCAGCCTTATCCATGGTAGTACACGAACAGCACCAATCCACACCAAATAGCTACAACGAACTCCCATTAATCCAAAAGGACCAAATCAATACTATGATTAGATCAATACCTCATCTGCTTCAGCTTTAACGGAGTAAAACCGTAGCTAAGAATGGAACCCAGTGTAACATGAATAATCATAGACAAAAAATAGGGTTAAGAACCCCAACTTACTCACGCAACGAAGGTTTTTGAACAAGCATACCCCCAAACTTGACTTCCATCACAAAGTTGAAGCTTCAAGAAATCACAACGACTTCCAAGTCAGCCCCAACACGCATCGATCCAGTGCAACTGCTGTTATTGTTTCGTGAGCAATAACAGCCTAGATAAGATTGAAAAATGATGCAATACGGATCAAGATGAATACAATGGTTATTGCAACAACAAACCAGGTCTGCTAAACAAAAAACCAGGTCACCAGGTCTGCTGTCATCGTTTTTGTAATTCCTTATGGTGTTGCGATCTGATCTGGACGTTAGGGTTTGTACCCTATTAGGCTGACATCGATTGTATATCAGACCTGATGGTTGTTCATGGTTTCTATGGCCTGTTGTGATGCGCATGCTAGACCTCCTGGTGGTTCTGTCCTGGTCGTGAGACCTCCTCATTGATGGTTGACCTGGTGGTTGTATTATGAGGCTATAATTCTGTTGGGATTGATATTTGTATCCAAGGTTTTTGCAAGTGTTTATGGACAAACAATTTACTGGGAAGGTAACTCATAAGAGAAAATATATTGCACCTTCTCATACTAAAAAGATTTTCAGTAATATGAAAAGAATTGGTAAAGGATTTTCTGGTACTCTAACACCTTTGTTTCAAACAATGGTGGTACAAGGCCAACAACAAATGGGTGAAGGTTCAGAAATCCCCACTGATACCCAACACACACCTACAATTTTACAACCATCCGCATCACACCCTCAAAAGACCCAAAAAACCTAGGAAGCCAAAAAGAAAGGGCACTGGGATACCTCAGTCTAGTGCTCCTATACAAAGTGGTGCAAATGAGGTTGTTCATAAGGAGGGGGTGACAGTTTGGTTAGGGCTACCACTACTGCTTCTAGCTTAGATGCAGAGCAGGACAGTGGTAACAACAATAAGACCCAATCCAAGGCAACATCTAATGAGTCAAGTTCCCAAGGAACTGATTCAGGTGATGGTCCCAGGCACCAAGAGACCATGGGTGATGCATATGCTCAAACTAGGTTTGAGGTTGTGTCTAATCAATCCAATGATTCACCTCTCGGGAGAGGTAACACACTCCGAAGTGATGAGGATAGAATGCAACTTAAGGAATTGATGGAACAATGTACCACATTACAAAAAGAAGTTCTTGCCTTGAAGAAACTTACATCCTCTCAGCAAAAGGAGATCACACATTTGAAAAAGAGGGTAAGGAAGCTTGCAAAGGGAAAAAAGTTAAGAACTCATGGGCTGAGAAGGTTATACAAAGTGGGTACTACATCAAGGGTGGAATCCTCTAAAGATGAACAAAGTTTGAGGGAGGATGCCTCCAAACAGGGGAGGAATGATGTGGTGGAAACATGGGAGGATGAGCAGAGGTTTGATGAAAAAAATGATTTTGTTGTTGTGGATGTGGATGCTGATTAAAATGTTATTGAAGATGAGTTGGTTTCTACTGCTGAGATAAATGTTGATGCTGCTCAGGTTACTGTTGTTAGTGAAAAGGATAATACTGCCAGTGTTGAAGATGTTAGTAGTGTTACCACTACAACTGCTGATGAGATCACTATAGCACAAGCACTTAAAGAATTAAAGAGCACAAGACCCAAGGAGAAAGGGGTTGTCATCAAAGAACCAGCTCAATCCACAACAACAACCATATCACAACAACAACCACAAGGCAAGGGAAAAAGTATCATGATTGAACCTCTGTCAAAGAAAGATCAACTCAAAGCTGATGAAGAAGCTGCTAGAAAATTACAAGAAGAGTTTGATGAGGAAGACAGGGTGTTAAAGGAAAAAGAAAGACTTGCAGAAGAAGCCAACATTTACACTTATGAATACATGGGATGATGTGCAAGCAAAGTGTGATGCTGATTGGGAATTGGCTCAAAGAATGATGGCAGAAGAGCAAGAAGAGTTAACTGATGCAAAAAAAGCTAAGCTATTCATGGAATTTTTAGAGAAAAGGAGAAAATTCTTTGCAGCAAAGAGAGCTGAAGTAAAGAGGAGTAAACCACCAACAAAGGCTCAGCAAAGAAAGTTCATGTGTGATTACCTAAAGAATATGGAAGGATGGAGGCCTCAAAATTTGAAACATTTTGACTGTGAGACCATCCAAGCAAAGTTTGAAGGAGTAATGAGAAGGGTGAATACATTTGTTGATATGAACACAGAGTTGGTGGAGGGTAGTAGTAAGAGAGCAGTAAGAAGCAAAAGGTGAAAGATGATAAAGAAGGAGCAGAGCTTAAACAACTGATGGTGATTGTTTCTGATGGTGAAGAACCAACCATTGATGCTATTCCTTTAGCTTCTAACCCTCCAAAGATTGTTGAGTGGGAGATATATATATAGAGAACAAGAAAATTTACAGGAAAATCACAAGAGCTGATGGAAGTTCACAACTGTATACTATCTTTGGTCACATGCTTAAAGCTTTTGACAGAGAAGATTTGGAAGATCTGTGGAAGTTAGTAAAAGCTAAGTATGGGTCAACAAGGCCAACAAATGATCATGACTATGTGTTGTGGGGTGATTTGAAGACTATGTTTGAGCCACATGTAGAAAATGAGATATGGAAAAGACAGCATGGGTATAATGTATTGGAATGGAAGCTATATCACTCTTGTGGAGTTCTTTCCTTAATGATGCAGTCTATGGTGGTCTACATGTTGGTGGAGAAGACATATCCCCTCACATTGTCTACAGTTGATCAAATAATGAATAAGTGTAAGCTTAAAGTTGATTATTTCACTGAAATGGCCTATCAGCTTCTGAAGAAATTGGAGAAACAGCTTAATAAGAAGTGAAGTGTTTCGAAGCATCCTCCTGGTGATAATGAAGCTTTGAATGAAGAAACTTGATGATTTTGGGAGAAAATATCAAGTTTAGGGGAGGATTGTTGGGATTAAAAGTCTTCTTGTTGGGATTCAAGATTACTGCTGCTCATGTTAATGATATTGCTGCTCTGGTAAAGATAGTGCTGCTCATGTACTTCAAAGATATACGCTAAGTGTTTACAACTGCTGGTGAAAAAGTTAAGACTGCTAATACAAGTTAAGACTGCTAGGAACTTCAATGGAAATACACTAAGTAGTTACTGCTGCTAGAACAAAGTTACTGCAGCTGGAACAAAGTTAAGACTGTTGACAAAGTTAAAGTTGCCAGAGTAAAGTTACAACTGTTAGGCTTAAGTTACTACTGTTATAGGTTTTAGTTAGTACTTATGAGATATACTTTGTAAAGTCGTGTGATATGTTTAGATAATTATAGAAAAGATTTAGAAAAGATTTTTCTTGGAGAGAAAGAATTGTAAGCCGACTAGGACTCCTTGGTATATAAAAGGAGGGCCTAGGGCATAGAGTTAGATATGTAAAACACATAGAATTCTTATAGCTTCAAGGTTTTGTAACCCTAATACTGTTGAGTATTTGTATTATTCATTAATAATATTGAGGCTTATTGTTTGTTGAATTATGTGTTCTTTGTGTTACTGTTACATTAAAATTCTTCTTAATATCAAAGGTTAGATTCCGCATAGTCTTTGATATACTCAAACACAGTTTCTACAATAGTTGTGTTAGATTTATCTAATCTAACTAAACCTTAAACAAGCTAAGGAATTCGATCAAGTGCTCAACTGGGGTCAATACTAACTCACTTTAGTAGGAATCACGGTTGCATTTAGCATATGCAACAAGCCTTTTAAACCACTCGGTGTCCCGAGCGGATGAGTGTACTCTCGTGAGGGTTTACAAGGAACACACCCACAAAGGTCATTTAGTTACTATTACAAGGTTAAAGAATGCATGTTGATCATTCATAAAATCATTTTTGCTACAGTGGAGGTTCTACAGCGTAAACTCATAAATCGAGTTACGCCGTAGAGGGGTTGACCTGACAATTACGTATGAGTCTGGGGAAGTTACGGCGTAACCGCTTCGATGGGTCAACACCGTAAGTCATGTCTGATGTTATTCCCCACTTGTGTTCAACTCCATGGCTTGTTCTGAGCCATCCTATGTCTTCCAATGCTGTAGATTCCTACAAAAATGCAAGCAAATCAAACCAATCTAACTAATAAAAAGGAAAGAAAAGAGAAAAGACAGGTTGTCTCCCGACAAGCACTTTTATTTATTAACGAGTCTTTAAGTTAGACTCGGATCCACGAGGCTCAAGATGGTGCCCTTTGGCACCCGCGACAGTGTCCATTTCATCACGCAACAACCTCTTAAATCTCTCCCCATTCATCCTACTAACTGGCAGTTGTAGTTCTTTTGCCTTCTCTGTGCATATGAAGTTCCCTAATCCTTCAGATGTGTACTTCCGCACTTTAAATGTCTCAACCTTAACCTTTGGTGGGTCGTAATTTATTCCTTCTATTTCAAAAGTATTCTTTTTTATTTCTTCCAATCGTTCTTCATACCAGAATACCGGTGTCTTGTGGCAGATATTCTCACACTTTTCCCATACATCTTATAAGACATACCCTTTCTTACCAATTCTGAGCTCATATTCATCAGGTAATTGTAATATTCCCATTCAAATTCTGATTTAAACTTCTGGAAACTTCGGTTATAGGGGTCATTGTCTTCTTTCGTTGTTCCTGTTCCATCCGAATAACTATCAATCATCCATTCCACAAATACCTTCTTCTTAATCATCTTGTCAACTTTAGTTTTACTAAATTTAGCTTGCAGCCAACCGTCGAACGAAAGATCACGTCCCCTAGGTTTAATGATTCCCTTATGCACTCTCCCTAGAAGTTCCCCTGGTTTACTCTTCATGTTCTCTCTTATGTTTTCAATATGAGAGGTGGCACCAGTTGAAGTGCTTGAATAGGAGCCAAAAGTTTCTTGCCCCCTTCTCACGACCCTTCTCCTTGTGCATGTACTGAGGAGGAGAAGTAGCGTTGCGAATTGGCTTGTGGAAAGTTAGCCATGACCCATTTGTTTTGAAATTGAATTTCAGCTTGTTTATTTAATGGAGCATTGCCAAATCCTATCCTGAGCCAATCTCTAAAAGATATCCCAGAATAACTAATTTCTCCTCTTTTATGCCGTAAAGCATGCCCATTCTTTCGAAAATCTTTTACATATGTTCTCTTTAATGAATTTCCCCTCGTTGCACTCCTTCAGAAATGGGTTGCAAGAGGGCCATGCCAGAATCGACCTCCTACTCTCCAGTATAACCGGTTCGCATAAACGAACCGTCCATTGGACCTTCTCATTCAGTTTTCATGAAATTTGTTCGGAACCAAATTTCCTTAATTTTCTTTTCCTCCTCAAAGCACCACCAAACACTTGCTACCTCCTTCAATTGGTTTATCTTTGCTTCTCCTCCACCATCGCACGAATCGACAAATGGATCACACGTTGGCAAGGTGTGTTTTGCTCTGTTATCCATAATTACCGTAAGTATACAAAAGTGTAGTTTGCCAGTGCCGGTTACCGACGTCCTTTCGGTACCGTCTTCATCAGCCTCGAAGTCTTGTTCCTGCTCCACATTAAAACAAACACAAGCATCTACATTGCTTTTGTCAGAATCAAACCATAAATCATAATTATGCCTTAAACATAAAGGTGAGTCATATGGGTAAAGGGGAGTAATCCTGCACCCTGGTAAGTAGATTAACCAAAAAAACGTTTAAGTACAAAGGATATGGGTGAAGTCCCATATCTTAGCACGTTACTTGGACACTTACATACAAATATATAAGAATGACACGCCATTCTTATAACTTACCTAATAAACTTGCAACCTACAATGACTATACAAAGGATATGAAAATGAAGAACAAAGCATGCATTACAAAGGTAACACATAAGACATAATCATTGTAGAACTCCATATCAACATTATGTTAAACTTATACGGAGAAGCCTTGAACAAAGCTCACCGAACTAGCCAAGAAACAGCCACCATGAAGATACCCCGAACACCACATTACATCCTCAATAGCATCATGTGATTCGAACATCTTCAACATAAAATGGTGTTTGTAGAAATAACAAAGAACCCCCTCCTTCCTATAACCACAAAGCACCACATCCAAACACAAATCCATGATCACAAAATGGTTATAATAACAACCACGCAATCAAGGTTAGCAATAAAACCTATGGCAATCAGCAACATTGCATAATGAGCACCACATGAAAACATGGATTAGAATGAAATCCAAAGCAACAAGAGGCTGCCATAGACGAACATAGGGTAAACCAACCCTAACTTACCCAATATCTAATCATAATGACCAGACCCAACCAATCATCATGAACAGCAAACCAATCATCACTCAAGTCGGATAATAATGTTAAGAAACACTAAACTCCAGCCTCATGATAACCGGTAATGATAACGATAATAGGGTTTGCGAAACCCTAACTTCCCAAGATCGTATAACATACCAGCAAATCACTATCATAACAGATCATTAACCAAGTCTGATATACGACTTAATAACAGCCAAATAGGGTTGTGAAACGTTTTGGAACAACCTGCTAACGACTTTCTCTCTGGTGATATGGCGATTTTTAAACCTAACCCTATGTTTCTTCTTGCAATCGATTCCTGATCATCAATCTTGTTCTAATCCCTCTAACGATCATGTTTTCTTGTTGATTAGCTGAGTCTAATTTAACGTTAACATTACTTTTATTGGGATCTAGCCTTGATTTGATTAGGTTATCGTTGTTTTTAGGGTTTTTAGATAATCGTTGTTTTAGGGGTTTTAGGGTTTCGCATCTGCTGTTCTTCGATTCTTCTTGGTCTGATCTGCATGGAAGTCGGTTAGGTGTATCTTTGGGCTTTAAATACATGCCCTAACATTGTTGGGGTGTAATTCGATTGAAGTCTGCTGTAGTTCTTCTTGTTTTCCGTTTTGCGATTGTAATTTTTTAGGGTTTCTTTATTTTCTGTTTTAAGTTGTTTATGGAGAAAGTTGATAAGATGGATCTTAACGTCGGTTCTGCAGTGGGTAAGGATAAGTCTTCTAATGTTAAATCAACTTTGTTGGGAGAGGCTTCGATCCTCAAGTCGATTATGCGAAAACCGGTTCGTAATATTCCCTCTCGTTCAAATCAATTTGGAACTGAACAGGTCTCTACAGCCCATACTTCATCCAGATTTGATGTTGCTGATGGTGATAAGGAATCGTTCCCACCCCTTACTTCTGATGTCGAGGCTGAATCTGGTTTCAATGTTACATTCGATGCTAATCTTCCTCAAGGTGATGGAGTGCAGGTCGCGTTTAAATCTGGTAGGATAAAGGTTTCTAATAGTGTCATGAATAATGAGTCCGACCAGAATGATGGAGTCTCAACCTCCCAAGATGAGCCTATTGTGCAATCTGTTAATGTTAATGTGCAACCTAAATCATATGTGGGCGTAGCAAGCGGGTCACAATCTGTCCCACCAAAAGGTAAATCTAACTTTCGTCCAATTAAGGTTGATAATGTGTTTGCTGGAGTTGATGTGTCTATACCTCGTAAAGTTTTTGAATCAATTAGCACTAAGTTTGAGAACACGCTTTATGGGTACTTCATTGGTAAGCGTATTGCATTCCCGGTGGTAGAATACTATGTTCGTAATAATTGGTCGAAATATGGTCTTAAACGTATTATGATGAATGCAAAAGGTTTTTTCTTCTTTAAGTTTGACTCACAGGTTGGTGTTGATGCTGTTCTTGAGGGTGGTCCATGGATGATTAAAAACAGCCCTATCATCCTCAAGCAATGGAACATGAGTACTAGCTTAACGAAAGAGGAGTTAACCCGCATTCCGGTGTGGGTAAAACTTCATGATGTACCGTTACAGGTTTTCTCTGAAGTGTATTGATTCATGGGGTAGGATTAGTTTTGCACGTTGTTTAATTGAGATTGATTCTAATGTTGCCCTCAAAGAGTCGATTACAGTTGGTGTACCCCTTATTGATAGGCTTGGTTTTACTACTGAAACCATTCGTGTTGAATACGAATGGAAGCCACCTAGATGTGATGTTTGTTTAATATTTGGCCATTCTGTTGAAACTTGCCCTAAAAAAGTTGTGACTCCCCCGGTGGTTGAGAAATCTAATGATGGGTTTCAACAAGTGGTTAATAAAAAAGGTAAGAATAGAAACAATGCTAAGGATTCTAAAGTAGGTAGTGTGTTTAGTGGCATCCCAGTTGCAAAGAACCGGAATATAGGCCTAAAGCGGTTGCTACTAATCCTAAGAGTACTCCTTCTCAGGGAGAGGCTAGCACTAGTTCTGGTAACCCTACTATTACGGTTGATGCTTCTGTTTCAGGTGTGAAAGCTAATCCTAGTAAGAATAGTCAATCTACCCAAAATGTTAACTCTACAAGTAGTTACCCTACACCTAAGGTTAATTCGTCAAAATTGGCTGCAAATATTTCTACATCTAATCCTTATGATTCCTTAGTTTTTAATGATGATGATGGTAATGCTTGTGTTAACTTGGTTGATGAAGACGAGGATAATATGCTAAATGATTATGGTGAAACAGCGGGTTTTATGGCTTCTACTTCCATGGGTCATACTAATACTACAGGGGCAAGCACTCCTGATTCGAGGGGTTCTAATGTTTAGTGTTGCTTCATGGAATATTAGGGGTTTGAACCGCTCCCCTAAACAAAAAGAGGTTCGTCAGGTGGTTAATGAAAACAATCTATGTTTATGTGCTATTTTGGAATCTCATGTAGAGGCGTCTTGTGTTTATGATACATATTCTTGGTTGGGATGATGCTAGTTTTAACTATGTCTCAAACTAACCAAGTTATGCATGACAAACCTTGGGTGCTGCTTGGTGACTTCAATGCCTTGTTATTTTTGGAAGATAAATCTGGAGGTGGCTATGAGCCTACTATTGCTATGACTGAGTTTAAAGATTGTGTCAACAACATTGAAGTCATGGATCTTAATTCTTCGGGTTTACACTTTACTTGGAACCAGAAACCGAAGGGTGGCAATGGTATATTGAAGAAGCTTGATCGTGTTATGGGTAATGTTAAATTTAGTGATGATTTTCCGGGATCTTTTGCTATATTTCAACCTTACCGTATTTCTGACCATTCTCCTTGTGTTCTTAGAATTCCCACAATTACTAAGAAGAAGCCAAAACCGTTTAAATTCTTTTTTTTTTTTGGTAAAGGGGAGTAATCCTGCACCCTGGTAAATATTACACCAAAAACGTTTAAGTACAAAGGATATGGGTGAAGTCCCATATCTCAGCCCGATACATGGGCACTTACAGGAATGACAAACAATTCCTATAACTTACAAACAGTAAACTACCAATAACCAAAATATAAGAGTGACAAACCACTCTTATAACTAATAATTGGACATTAAATTACAATGACTATAAGAAATAATAAATAAAATACTATTCAAGTAGAAAACACTTTAATCTTCACAAGTCGTCATAGAAGTCCAAATATTCCACGAAGCAGCCACGTCCATGGTAAAAATAATCACTAACAGCACCATCCTCACCAAGGGACTACAACGTACCACCACTATGACTGTAAACCCACACCGCATCTGCTAGAAGTTCCTTGAAAGCTCTAGCTAAGAATGTAACACAATGTATATCTAAAGTCATAGACGAATAATAGGGTAATTATCCCTAACTTACAAATCTTGATCCGCCTAGTAAATCCAACAGTAGCAGATAAACACTACGCCAAATCTGCAAAGCGAATCATGAAACAAAATCATCACAACTGATCATCACCCAAGTCGATCATGAGGACCAGTAGTGAGAACAAGAATAGGGTACTCAAACCCTAACTTCCAAGCCACATAGGGTAAACAGATCCAAAACAGAACTGACGACAACAGAACTGGAGACGACCTGTTGTAACCTATAATAAGGTTTAGAAAAACCTTAACTTCCATAGGTCAATACCTTCTTAAGGATATGCAGCATACATCCAAAAGAATAGCGAATAATAGGGTTTAAACACCCTAACGTCCAATACCATAGTGACCTGATAAGTTAGCACCAGAATGGACAGTAGGCCTATGATGAAAGCTGATAATAGGGTTTAACAAACCCTAACTTCCCAAGAGGGTCGCAAGAGGGTCATAAAAGAGACCAAGGAACATGGATCGAATCAACGACTGCCATACACCAGCAGGTCTGGAATTACGAAAGCATAAACGACATCGATCAGATGATAATAGGGTTTAACAAACCCTAACTTCCCAAGAGGGTCGCATAAGAGACCAGAAAATAACCACTACCACCAAAGTTGGTCTGGTAATACATGAATATAATAACAAAGCACCACCAAGTCTGGAATAAACGGCCCCAAACATAGGATTAAAACCCTAACTTCCAACAGATGAACACGTGACCAACTGAATTCAGGACGAGCAGATCACGTAACAAGGGTTTTCAAACCCTAACATCCCATGCAGTAACATATTACCAGCATCAACACCAAATAAGATAGAACAGATCAAAACAACCAGTTCTAAAAATGCCCCAGATCTGGTAATATACCGCAACGATCACAGTACTAGGGTTTTTGAATAAGAACCCTAATAAAACTTAACTTACATCTCTCCCAAACCCTACTGACAGTAACTGATATCTGATAAATCTAGACCAGAACATGCACGATTGACAAAACCCAAAAAGGGTTACTTGCAGATCGAAGGTAGACAAAACCTAAAGGGTTCGTTTAATCATTAAGCACCAAATACGTTATTGCATTCAGATAACCAATACAATAACACCACACCGACCCACGATAAGGAATAAAGCAAAACAGATCACATGCATCATAATATTTCTGATAATATTCTTCATACTCAAGAATTAATGTGTAACTACCACCGCCCTCGTGGACAGCCTAGATGTGCCTTTAAGATTGATATACAAAAGGCGTATGATACTGTTGATTGGTGTTTTCTTGAGAAAATTCTGGTTGGATTTGGGTTTCACACCACGATGGTCTCATGGATCATGGCTTGTGTTACTAGTGTCTCGTACTCCATATGCATTAATGGGGATATTTATGGCTGGTTTCGGGGCAGAAGGGGCCTTCGTCAAGGTGATCCTATGTCGCCTTATTTGTTTACTCTTGTTATGGAAGTTTTAACTCTTTTATTGCAGCAAAGGGTGGAGCAGTCAACTGAATTCCAATACCACAACTTATGTGAAAGGCAGAAAATTATTAACTTATGCTTTGCTGATGATCTCTTTATTTTTACTCATGGTGATGTTGTTTCAGCTAGTGTGGTTATGGATACTTTAGAGGAATTCAAGAATGTATCGGGCCTAGTTCCAAGTATTCCTAAGAGCACGGCGTTCTTTTGTCATGTGCCTAATCAGGTGAAGTTGTTTATTTTAAACTCGTTGTCCTTTAATGAAGGTACTCTTCCCATTAAGTATTTGGGCGTCCCCCTGATATCTTCACGGTTGTTGTATCGGGATTGTAAAGTTCTAGTGGAAAGGGTTCAAAATAAGATTGCTGATTGGAAGAATAAATTTTTATCTATGGCGGGTCGTTTGCAGCTCATTATTTCTGTTTTATCATCTATGCATATATATTGGGATTCTGTCTTTATCCTTCCCGTTCGAGTCATTCATGATCTTGAACAGCTTATGCGTAGGTTTTTATGGTGTCAAGTTGATATGAAAAAGGGCAAGGCAAAGGTAGCGTGGGAGGATATTTGTAAACCAAAAGAGGAGGGTGGTCTTGGTATTCGTAGCCTTCATGAATTTAATGTGGCACTTATGGCGAAACATGTTTATAGTATTCTGACCCATAAAGAATCTTTATGGGTTAAATGGATTCATGATTATAAACTTCGTGGTAGGAGTTTTTGGGATGTTCCATGCACGGGTGATATGAGTTGGGGCTGGAGGAAATTGCTTATGATCCGTCCTATTATTCGGTCTTTTTTCTGGTTCCATATTCGTAATGGGAAGAGGGCGTCTATATGGTTTGATAATTGGTGTTCATTGAGTCCTCTTAGGAGTTTGCTTACTACTAGAGATATATCTCGTTCGGGGTTTTCTCTTAATGATGTTGTGGGTGATCTTATTGCTGATGGCGATTGGAGATGGCCTATTGATTGGGTAGATAGGATTCCCGAGTTAGTGCTTATTAATGTTCCCACGTTATTAGATGGTGTTGAGGATGAGCTGGTTTGGAGAATGCCCAATGGCGATGTGAAGCCATTTAATATTTCACGTGTATAGGATTCTGTTTGTATAAGGGCTAATCTGGTTCCATGTATAGGATTCATGTCGTGTGGTCCCCTCAATGTATCCCGAAACATGCATATAACATGTGGCTTGTCGTTAGTTGCAAGCTAAAAACGCAAGATAGGTTGAGGCAATGGGATGTCGGTCCTTCGACTGACTTAAACCTGCTTCGTTGTCCACTCTGTGATAATCAACCTGATTCTCATACTCACCTCTTTTTTGAGTGCCCTTTTTTTTTACAGGTGTGGACAAGAGTTCGTACGCTATGTGGTATGGATAACATTCCACCTAGGATTGATGATGCTGTTGCGTATCTTATACCTTTGTCTAAAGGAGGTTCTGCTGGTAGTGTGATTTCTCGTCTTCTTCTTGCTGCTTCATGCTACTTTATTTGGCGTGAACGTAATTCGAGGCTCTTTAAGAAGAGGCTTAAGTCATATACTCAGGTGTTTGATGATATTGTTACCATGGTACTCTGCCACATTCCATTTGTACTTAACATTATTTTCTGGTTATATATTTACCGGGGTATACCCTTTTACCCAAAAAAAAAAAAGGGTTGTGAAACCCTAACTTCCATATCTTAAACTGATCACAAACATATGGCCATGCAAGATCGATCAATTCCTAACATCCAATTGGCCCATTTACAAGCAGATCAGATAATTCACACCACCAGATCTGATCATACGAACCAATACTCACCTATGTGTTTATAGTAAAAACGAACCACCACAAACACAACTTTCAATCCACCATCGTATTATAACTCAGAAACATCGAACCAACATACCATAATACGAGTAGAATAAGTCAAAAAAGGGTTAACAAACCCTTACATCCAGTAATACACCCCAATTCATCCGCAATTCCTAAGAGGTCAAAAGAATCTTCCTCTTGAGATGCTTCAACAATGCAAACTTTTTCCGTAATTTTAGGTGGGGACTTAAAGTTCCATTCATATTGAACGTTATACTCTCTTCACCTACTCCTAAAGAAATTTGCATCTCAAAAACCTTTATGAAGCAACAACATAACACAAACCCTAACCGATTCTCTCTCCCCCATGGAGATTTCCGGCCGCCACATCCCTTCAAATTCCGGCCATTAAACCTATCTCCCACGTCCTCTCTACCCTCTAACTCTGTTATTGGGTATGCAATACGTTGGGATGATGCGTTTATATATAAAAAAGGGATGACAGCTGGGCATATATCATATGAATCAAATCGAAATCTCCATGATTATTCTTTATGTAATCGTTTTTCTAATGATTTGCATATTGTTTATACCTAAACGATCTATCTTTCTGCTGGTGTGAGCGATCAAAGGTAAAACCCTAATCTTGGGTTTTCTATTGGTCTTTGCGATCAAAAGAAAATCCCTTATTTTGGGTTTCGTTATTGCAGATCCTTCTTCCTTATTGATCGCTTATTGGATTACTTGATGTGCAACGATTGTGTTATATCTTCGAAACCCTATTATTAGGGTTTCTCATTTACTTATCGTTGGTACATGATCTGTTATGATCCTGCAAGTTTAACCCGATTTAGGGTTTTGTCAAGTTCTTTTTGGATGTAGTCTGTATACGTTGGTTAAAAGAGAGAGATGTATGTCGAGGTTTTTAGGGTTCCTGGTCGAAAACCCTACTTTCGTGATCTGGTGTGGTACTGTCCAGACCTGCTGGTGTATGGCGGGTTTTTATTCATCATCTGGTCATGGTTTCTGAAAGTTAGGGTTTTTAACCCTATTGGGTGTTATTGGTTCGTATATCAGACCTGGGTACTGTGATTGTTCTTATTTTTTTGGTCTGCTATTGGATGTTAGGGTATTGGTTAAACCCTATTATTGCTCTTTAACTTCGATGACCTGCTACATGGTGTTTTTTTATCTTTCTTGCTGGATTAGGGTTTTTGCAACCCTATTATTGTTGATTAGCAGGTCTCGAGTGTTATTAATGTAAGTTAGGGTGTGTATAACCCTATTGTTCGACATATTCTATTGGATCCCTGCTGCTACGGTTGGATCTACTTGTGGTTTGGCATTGTAGTGGTTGTAAGATGGGTTTGGTCGAATGCTTGTCTACTGGAAGTTAGGGTGTAACCCTATTGGATGTTCATGGATGCGTACTACCAAAATGCTGGTGTTTTCACGTATATTCAGACCTGGTTATTACCAGACCTGGTCGAACAGAACTGGTACGTATTGGCAGACATGGGTGGTTGTATTATCATACATGCTGGGTATCACCTGCTGGCGCATGTGTGTTGATACTTTCGATGGCTGTAAGTGGAGCTTTGGTCTTCGGGATGTTGAACCTAATGGACCATGTGCTTCGTTACATGTTGTGTCTCGTATATCAGACCTGGCGAGTTTCGTATTTACTTGATCTGTTATATGAGTTATTGGAAGTTAGGGTTTTTAAAAAACCTTATTATTGTTGCTACTGTTACTTCGCTGCTTTTGGTGTGGTGTGTGATGGTGGTACTGCTGGTTTTATCTATGGCAGATTGTGTATGCCTATCTATGGTTGTTGATGGTATGCAGATTGTGCCATAGTGTGTAAGTTAGGGTTTCTTAACCCTATTTTTCGTCTATGATTGATCAAGATACATTGAGTTACATTCTTAGCTACAGTTTTACTCCATTAAAACTTGTAGCAGATGAGGTGTTGGATCAAGTCGTAGTATTGGTTTGGTCCTTTTTGGATCAATGGAAGTTCTTGGAAGTTGGTGTTGAACTCGCTATACATACAATGAAGACCATTGATAATCGAGTGTTCTCCATGGTAGTGGTTCATACGGACCTGGTTTTTTTTTACATTTTAATTGTAATTGAAATGTAATTTGTTTATTTGCTGCGTTTAGCACCTTGGTTGTCCTGCGTTTAGCAGTAGTTTTGCTTAGTTACATTTGTTGAGTCAAATCGCCTATGTAACGGGCTGAGGGCATGGGAATCACCCATGCCATTTGTACTTCAATATTTTTTGGTTAATCTATTTACCAGGGTGCAGGATTACTCCCCTTTACCCAAAAAAAAATGTTGCAAGAAATGGTCTTCCTAGAATCATACTAATGCTCGGGTCTCCTATCATATCTAGGACCACAAAATTCGCTGGGAACACGAATTTATCAATTTTCACTAACACATTTTCAACCATTCCCCTATGTGCCTTTTTAGTCATGTCGGCCATTTCCACAAACATCGTTGTGTCCTTAGTTAAGTTCAATTTTTCGAATAATGAAAATGGCATTAAATTAACGCTGGCACCTAGATAAACTAAAGAAAACATGTTGAAATTACCAATTGTGCATGAGAGCATAAAGCTTCCCGGATTAGACTCCTTCTCGGGCAGTTGGCAAGGAAGCCCATTGCTCCTCCTATTTTCTTCGTTTTCCTGCATGTAATTTACTCCAAAAAGTTTATTAGTACTATCAGAAACATGATCAGTTTAATTTACCTCGCCTTGAGTGAAAATGGCCTTACAGGCGCCAGTTGCTGTATCTGTATCCCTGGCATGGACATCCTTGGTTAGTTGTCCGATCTGAGTTTCCAGTTTTTTGATTGCGGCGTCTTGGTTTCACAAGTTGCTATCCGTATCCTCCTTCATCTTGTTCATCCATCCCTAGAATTCTTCCCTCTTTCTGGATGATTCCTCAATGTGCTTGTTAATTATTTGTTCAAGCTTAGGTTTCTTCTCATCGTAAGGAGCTCTGTTGTCAACTCTTGAATAGTACCCCGATGGGCCTACACGGTATCCATTACTATTCCCATTGTAATTGTAAGAAGACCTACTAGCCTCTCCATACTTAACCTCTTCTACAGATTTGACGTTTTCATTCAGAGGGCAATCCTTTGCTAAATGTGGTCCTTCACAAGTTTCGCACCCTACTTGTATAGCATGCAAACTCTCCTTCATCATCTTCATCTCCCGCATTAAACTGTCAACCATGCTTGAGACTGCTGAAGCTTCACTCGAGCTTCCACTTAAACTACTACTGCTGGACCCATCATGCCATTTCTAAGAATGGTCAGCCATGTCTTGAATTGTTTCAAGAGCCACAATCGGTGTCATTCCAGGGATTGGTCCTTGTGAGTCCAGCATCAGCCTAGTTGGAATGTTTAGTCCCTTGTAGAAGATATTCATTGCCAACTGCTTGTTGAGGTCATGGGTAGGGAACTTGTAAAGTAGGTCATTGTACCTATCCCATGCTTGGTACAACGTTTCATTACTATCCTGCTTGAAGTTGTGGATCTGCTCAAGTTGTTTTGCCATCTTTGAAGGAGGGAAATACCTTTGAATGAATGTTTTCTTAAGGAGGTCCCAAGTGTTGATTGTTCCAGCAGGTAACCTATCAATCTACCTTTTGGCGGCTCCCGTAAGTGTCGTAGGAAACACTCAGAGCATGTCCGCATCGTGAGAAACACCCCGTGTGTTAAAAAGCTCACGATGTACAAGACCTTGTCCACATGCTCATGGGCATCATCGGCCTTGTTTCCAGAAAAGGGAGCTTCTCTCAACTCCCGCATAAACTGGTTCTTAATCTCAAACTGAACCTCATTACCAATAGCCGGCCTAACAACCCTCGGCCCTTGCTCTTCTCTCGTCATCGCCAAATACTCCTCGAGAGTAAGCGTGTCAATGTCAACTTCTCCCATTGTACCTGAAAATTATGAAATTAAAACAATGAGATGATGAGAATAAAATAAAAATTAAAAAAACTTAAATTAAACCCTATTTAGCTCCCCGGCAGTGGCGCCAAAAACTTGATGCTAATTTAATCTAGATCACATTTTAATATTTATAATTCTCGTTTACCTATGCTCTACGTAGCACTATCGGTCAGTGTATGTCACACCCCCAAATACATGATTTGCAGCGGAATGGAATACCTGGGGCGTGACGTTCATGGAACACAAAGATGCAAGTATTGAATGACCAAAAGTGTCATTTTAAAAGTACATCGTTTGATTTCAGAGTTTACGAAAGTTAGGTCCCAAAAGATGATCAAATGTAGCGGAAATATGTTTAGTACAATCAAACGATAGTTTAAAGTGCATAAAATCCATATGAAACCGTTAATCGTTACGCGAAAAAAATCATACCACTTCAATGGAGATTTCCGGCCGCCATCTCCTTCTCTTTTTCCGATCATAAAAACCAACCATATCCGTCCTCTCTACCTTCAAACGATCCCACTTCGTTTTGTGGGTATGCAATACGTGTATATGGGCTGTGTTTTTCATCACTGAGATGGCGGCTGGTGCTTATTTAATGATGTTATTATGAAGAAATCTCCATGTGGCGATTAGGGTTTTCTTAAAATCGCCATAGCATTGCATTTACGCACAAAAGAAAAAAACGACTCCCTAACGATTAACACTTTCATACGATTCTATTATCTCTTAAAGTTTAATTGCCCATCACGTGGGGCGGTTGAATTCTATTGGCTATTACAATCATGGGTCGGTGTCTTATATTCGTTTTTTTTGGTGTGCATTGGTATGATTTATTGTTGCTCCTACCGATTTATTCATATTCTAATCATTAGTGGGTCGGTGTTTTGTCTGAGCCAATAATATCATGGTTGGTAGTATCATGGGATGTGAATTTGATATATCTCTATTATATATCCGATTCTTTTACTTCTCGTTTGATCTGCACTTGAATGCTAATCGAAACCCTAATCTTTTAGGGTTTGGATTCTTCTTTGGTTTTCGTATGGCAAGTAACCTTTGTTAGGGTTTTATCTATTTGTTCGTGATCTTTCAGATCTTTGGTTTCTGCACGTGGGTTCAAGAGAGAGTTAAAAGTTGTATCAGTATTGCATGGAAGTTAGGGTTTGGAAACCCTATGTTTGTATGTTATTTCATAGACGAACAGGTTCATGTGCATAGATGCTGTTGGATTGTGATGTGCTTATTCATGGTCCTAACGTTTCCTTGATTCTGGTCGTCATTAATGTAAGTTAGGGTTGTGTAACCCTATGTTCGTTTTCTAAACGGGTCCTAATGCAATGTTGCTGTGATCCTTATTATGTGTACTGCTGCTGTTCATTTGCATTGATGGGTCTCGTTCGTGAACGCTGGAAGTTAGGTTTTGTTTTAACCTATTATCATTGTCAAACTGGTCGTTTGAATGGTGCCCTGGATCTGTGGTCTCACTGGTCGTTTTGGGTTATATTGAATTCATGCTGATTGTTGGCCATTCTTGGGCGATATTGGTGGTTGTGTAAGTTAGGGTTGCTTAACCTTATGTTTCGTCTATGATTGATCATGATACATTGGATTACATTCTTAGCTAGAGTTTTCCTCTGTTAAAGCTGTAGCAAATGAGGTGTTGGATCAATTCGTAGTATTGGTTTGGTCCTTTTTGGATCAATGGAAGTACTTGGTGTGGAAGTTGGTGGTGCACTCGATGGTTATACAATGAAGATTACTAAAGAGAGAGTCGTTCACCATGGATATGGTTCTTGGAACCTTGTTTTATTACATTTAGATTGTTTTTTAAATGTAATTGTTACGTAGCTTTTTTAGCTTGTTATGATTGTAAGTTGCACATGTAGGTGCATTTTTGTCGCCCTGATCGGGCAAGAGATGGGGGATTCACCCCTATCCTTTGTACTTCAACGTTTTTTGGTGTAATGAATTTTGCCAGGCGGAAGGCCTTTTACCCAAAAAAAAAAACGATAGTTTAAAGTGCATAAAATCCATATGAGACGCGTGAACTCAGTGACTCTGTGAAGTGACTCCATGCATGCCATGATGAGCTTACTCTAAATACCTGACAAAATACATGCTAAAAAGGTCAACAATAATATTGGTGAGATCATAGGTTTAAGTAAATGATAATTGTATATAGGGCCACCACAAGTATTGAAAATGTATGACAACTATAACAAGTATAATGCCACATAAAAATGATACAATTGCTCTAAGCTCATGACCCCGAAGTTGGACTGAATCTGAATTGGCCCCACATAGTGTTTTGCCGGACACTCTCACTCTGATAAATGTCATGCGTCCGTATGGAAGTTGGAGCTACCAACCCGGACGGAGGCGTCACCCTCAGTAGATCTATTCACGACACTCATGCTTACTACGTAATTAATG
The DNA here is from genome assembly GCA_021014915.2 of Artemisia tridentata subsp. tridentata. NCBI lineage: Eukaryota > Viridiplantae > Streptophyta > Magnoliopsida > Asterales > Asteraceae > Artemisia > Artemisia tridentata. The sequence continues at coordinate 207,341,032 of CP139502.1, forward strand.
GTTCACGATATGGAAATGGGACTTAACATGGCAATGAGGTAACTTAAGCAATGTAATTGAAATGATACTTATTTTTTAAAATTAAAAATTAACTTATTTTTTTGAAAATTAAAAATTTGGGATGTGCTTCCGTGCATATTTCAGAAATCCATTTTCTAATCTAAACCACTTAAGACAACAACACCAAAACTAACATATTCTCATCCACCAATTTCTTCCATAATTTTTATAGTTCTAAAATGACCATATTAACATATATAAAATGTAGATCTAGAATAATTGACCAAAAATCTAGTAAAACAATTTTAGATTTATACTACTCCCTCCATCCAAAAATTATAGTCCTCTTTTGACTTTTTCGGTCTTTCTTTGTCAACTTTCACTTTAAATATTTTTGTTTGTGTTATACAATACTTGATGAAAAGTATACCAATGAAAATACATTTAAAACTCAATCTATTCATATATTTTGCATCAAGTATCATGTAATATAAACAAAAATATTTAAGGTCAAAGTTGAAAAATAAAGACCGATAAAGTCAAACGGGGACTATAATTTTAGGACGGAGGGAGTAACATATATTTAGCAATGGACTTTATTAATCACACAAAAATGATCCAAGGATTGAAAATACACATTTTTCTTATCCAATAATTTTGTTTTTTTTTGGGTAAAAGGGTTAAATCACCCTGGTAAAATTCATTACACCAAAAAGCGTTGAAGTACAAAGGATGAGGGCGTACTTCCCTCATCTCAGTCCCTTAGGACACTTACAGACTCTAATATAAGAATGACACACCATTCTTATAACTTACATAATACAACTTACCACATACAATGACTATACAAGTGAATAAAAATAGGAATTAAACATGATTCACTAAAGTAGCACCAAGAACATAGTCATCATAGAACTTCCATCAATCTTCCATGGAGAAACCTTCAACTTGCCCACTCATTGATCATCAAATTTGAGAATCAGTTCACAAATTTCACACAACAATTGGTGAGAGACTCTAAAACCACGGATAGAGCAGCAAGCACAAACTTGCTCCAATCCAATAATTTTGTTAAACTTATATTTACTTGATTTCATCATAAAAATTCACAAACATGTATATAGATGATATATGTAATGTTGCTGCTTGCCATAGGTTTTTATTGCAAACTTTGATTGCGTGGTTGTTATTAACTATTTTGTGATCATGGATTTGCGTTTGGATGTGGTGCTTTGTGGTTATATTAATGTTGAAGACGCTCGAATCACATGATGCTATTGAGGATGTTATGTGGTGTTCGGGGTATCTTCATGGTGGCTAGTTCGGTGAGTTTTGTTCAAGGCTTCTCCGTATAAATTCAACATAATGTTGATATGGAGTTCTACAATGATTATGTCTTATGTGTTACCTTTGTAATGCATGCTTTTGTTCTTTATTTTCATATCTTTTGTATAGTCATTGTAGGTTGCAAGTTTATTAGGTAAGTTATAAGAATGGCGTGTCATTCTTATATAGTGGTTTGTTTTGTTGCTTTTTGTATGTAAGTGCCCATGTAACAGGCTAAGATACGGGACTTCACCCATATCCTTTGTACTTAAACCTTTTTTTGGTTAATCTACTTACCAAGGTGCAGGATTACTCCCCTTTACCAAAAAAAAAGATGATATATGTAAATTAATGAGTTTAAATATAAATTTAAACTTAAGAAATGCATAATCAAGCATAATAAATACATGAAACACATAATGAAAGGTATAAAAATTTATTTTATACTTACTTGATATTGATGAGTTTTTGAAAAGATTTAGAACAATATAACCCCAACGATTCCTCCAAAGCGATTTGTAGCTAATAACTAGCTCGTAAATGATCGAAATGTGCTTGAAACTTCTGAAATCGGATCTTCTTTCTTCTCTTCTCCTTATGGTCGATCAAGATGAAGAGTTTTTAGAGAGTTTTTAGTGAAAAAAATAAGATAGTGAAAATGAACTAGGATACTTTCTATTTATAGTGTAGAAAAGGGCATTTTGGTAAATAAAGGATAAGGATAAAATGGTAATTTCAAGTGTTTTTGAAAATATCTAGATATTTTCTAATAAATATCTAGATATTTTAGGGAAATGTTTTTATTAGAAGTATTGGGTACATTGTTCATGCATAAAAATCGTGTAAAAGTGTTTATATTGATTTAATAAATATAAACAAATAAAAATGCAAACACATGAAAGACCTAAAATGAAAATGATGATACTGGCAATATGTAGACTAACTATAGTCTATTAGTAGTGCACAATATGATGTTTCTCGGTTACGCGATTTAATCTTAAAGTTACGCGTAAATAATACTCGAAAAATCAGATTTTTGGAAAATGATGAATAGTAAAACTACGATAATGAATAGTAACATTTTTCGGGAAATAAAAAGTAAATTTTTAATGTTGAATAATGACCTGAAAATGCAGTTTGTCACACAGTCTTCCACCCTTAAAAGAATTCAGTCCCTGAATTCAGTTCATGTTGGTTTCTGAGGTGGTATTGGTGAAAAGATGTGGGTACTTGCGTCGAATTTGGTCTTCTCGTTCCCAAGTGAACTCGGGACCTCTACGAGAATTCCAGCGGACTTTCACGATAGAAATTCGACTCTGTTTCAATTGTTTGACGTCGCGGTCCATGATTTATACTGGTTCTTCCACAAAGTTAAGCTTGTCATCAAGTTGGATTTCTTCTAATGGAATGACAAGTGATTCGTCTGATAAATATTTCTTGAGGTTTGAAACATGAAATGTGTTGTGTGCACTGCTGAGCTCTGACAGAAGCTCAATTCTGTAAGCCACTAGGCCGACTCTAGCCAAAATCTTAAATGGCCCAATGTATCTCGTGTTTAACTTTCCGCGTTTTCCGAACCGCATCACGCCTTTCCAAGGCGAGACTTTCAACATAACTCGGTCACCAACTTGAAATTCTCATGGTTTGCGTCGCACATCGGCGTAGTTTGTTCTGTCAGTCACGTGCGGCCTGCAACCTGTTGACTTGGAGCGCTGTTCCAAGCCTTGATGCGTACTAACGATCAATGTAAATGGAACGACCAAAAAAGCGTACTAATAGCTAGAAGAATTAGATGTCTATGTAAATGAAAGAAGTGATAGTCATGAGAAGTAGATTACAATACAAATGAAAGAACTATCGAATCATAAGAATAGCAAAGGAATCATGTCAAGTATAATATTTTAAGAACAAAGAATGCTAACAAGGAAAAGGTTACAAACAAAAAGATCAACAAAGCATAATAGTGGTAAATAGAAAGAACATTCGTACTAGTATGAGCCAATAATGCCTGAAGGAAAGATTAAATATCCGTGATTGGGTTTGATGGTTGTACGTCCCATGTGGTGTAAGTGGGTTTGGAGAGAGTGGTTTTTTTGCTCGTCTTTGGTCATTTATTCATGATCTGTTCGAGCTTTGGAAGTTAGGGTTTTAAACCCTATTTGGCAGACATAAATTCATGTTTCGGTCTGCTATCTAATCTGTTCGTGACCCTTGGACTTAAGGTTTGTGTAAGTTAGGGTTTTTAACCCTATATGGAGGTCTCGATCGTATTATCAGCTCGGATGGTGATTTAACTATTGATTCGGTAATCAGACCTGATGGTATTGGTCGAGTGTTCATAATGGAAGTTAGGGTTTAACCCTATTCGGTGGTAGTTTGATGCGTATGGCCAGCCTGCTGATGTTGTTCATGTTTTCAGACCTGGATGCATTAAGTACTGGCTGGTTGCTTTGGATGTTAGGATCAGATAATGTTGGTTTCTTCGTCCAGACTTGTACGTATCTTCTGCTCGTGGTTGACCATGTGTTCGTTAGCTGTATGTCATACATCAGACCTGTGGCGAATTACCAGACTTTCTAGTGTTTCATGGGGCTGTTATACGTTTCTGATGGACATGGTCCTTGCTGGTGTTAGGGTTGGTTAACCCTATTGTTGACATGTCTATTCGTATTATGTTTCTGATTTGGAGGGCTTGGCTGGATCATCTTATGGACTCTAATACGCTGGACTGTTGGAAGTCATGGTTCGCATTGTTGGAACACTTTAATCCATGTTCCCGAACCATGTTGATGGTATGCTGATGAGTGCCAGAATGTGTAAGTTAGGGTTTTTTAACCCAATTTTTCGTCTATGATTGATCATGATACATTGTGTTACATTCTTAGCTAGAGTTTTACTTCATTAAAGCTCGTAGCAAATGAGGTGTTGGATCAACTCGTAGTATTGGTTTGGTCCTTTTTGGATCAATGGAAGTCGGTGTAGTTGATTGGTGTGGAGTAGTGCTGATCAAGTACTACTATGGAAAAGGCTGCATCGTTGACGGCTATGGACATATATGACGACTTTTGAAGAATCAAGTGGTTAATTTGAGTTTTTAATTTGTAATCTTTTAGTCGTTGTATTTTTATGTTCATATATTAGTTACAAGAGTGGTGTGTCACTCTTATATTGTGGTTATTTGTTAGTGTCCTGTGGGACTGTTGTGTTTGTTCATGTATGTGCCTATGTAACGGGCTGAGATATTGGATTTCACCCATATCCTTTGTCCTTAAACGTTTTTTGGTTAATCTATTTACCAAGGTGCAAGATTACTCCCCTTTACCCAAAAAAACAAAAAAAAAAAAAAAAAAAATTAAATATCCGTATGAATAAAGAAGCAAACTGCTATTGATTAACGAAAATAAAAGAATCAATGAATCACAACAATAGCAAATAGAATCAGATGGTTTTTTGTCGACAAAAGTGTTTTTTTGTCGATCGTATTCTGGGATTCTTGGTATGATCTGATGGGATTCTTGGACGTTTAATTGATATATCTTGATGCTTGGTTTGTTGGATCTGCGCGTTAACGTTACCAATACCTTTTTAAAGGGTTTGGTTTTTTTGATGATGTGTTGATGATGCGTGTAACCTATTCTAAGGTTTGTTTGTTGATCGATGGATCTGCTGATGCTGTAAGTATTGTGTGCGTGGGAATAGAGAGATGTAAGTTAAGTTTTAGGGTATACTTATTTAAAAACCCTAGTCTCTACTTGCACGGATCTGTATCTTATTGTTTATTTTATCAGATCCTGTGTTCGTGTTTATGGACGTTAGGGTTTCTTAATCCTAGTCGTCTGTTATTTGCTTCATATTTTCACAAGATCTGCTGGTGTTGGACTGTTTATTTGGTATGAAATACGAGGGTATTGGAAGTTAGGGATTATATAAACCCTATTATCTGTTTTATCAGGTCCTAATTGATGGTGGCCTGTTAATGAAAGTTACTACTGTGATAAGCATGTTGGTTGCATCATGGGGTTGTGGTGATTATGTACACGATGGTGGCAGGGAACAAGGCCTTTGTTCTTGAGTTTTTTCTGTCTGCATTACAAGTTTCCAGCCTATATGATTGCATTGGTGTTTTTTCTCCCTTCGTACAACCTCACAGACCTGAATTCGATCATGCATTATCCTGTGATCGTTTTATACGTGCCATGCGGCTGTGATATGAGTCTTAGCTGTTTGGTGCGCTAAGGCACATGGTGTTTGGGATGTTAGGGTTTTTAAAAAACCCTATGTTTGCTTATGCTAGATCCTTTTACTACGCTGGTGTTAGGATCGGGACGTATATGATAATGTGTAAGTTAGGGGCTGTTTATACCCTATACTCGTGTAAGTTCAAGTTCTATGTGGATTCAAGACGTGCCTCATGGATGATTTATATTACTGGGTGGTTTTCTGGATCGCATGGAAGTTGATTTCAAGTTCTATGATGACTATGGTTAAGAGACCTAAGTGATGCTAGCTTTTAATTCTCATTTTTATATTCACTTGTATAGTCATTATAGGGTGTAAGTTTAATATGTAAGTTATAAGAGTGGCTTGTCATTCTTATATAGTGGTTTGGTTTGTTAACCATTGCATGTAAGTGCCCATGTAACGGGCTGAGATATGGGACTTCACCCATATCCTTTGTACTTAAACGTTTTGGGTTAATACATTTTACCAGGGTGCAGGATTACTCCCCTTTACCCAAAAAAAAATTAGATGTCAAAACAAAGAATGCTTGAAAGAAGATTTGATGTACGAACGAAGAAGCAAAACGCGATTGATTTATGCAAACGAAAGGATAAATGACTAACAATAGTGGATAAAATTTGATGTCAAGATTATTCATAATATCATGAGCAAGGAGTGCTCGAAAGAAAGATTTGATATTCGTACGAACGAAAAGGAAAACGAGAGGGTGTGTAAAAGAGAGACCAATTACTCAATTTAATGCAAACAGAAGAATCATAAATCATCACAATAGTAAAGAGAAGAGATGTAGAGCATCTACACAATAAATCAATTAACCGAGAGAACCAACGAATCAACCAATAGCCAAAAGAGGCCAATACTGAAAGACAGAATTCTAAATGGGGTCAAATAATAAATGAGACAGACAATAAGCATCACAAATGCCAAATGAGAATGAATGAGAACAATCAATAAATGAGAAGGACAATAAGCATCACGAATGCTGATTGAGAATAAATGAGAATAATCAATAAATGAACAGGACAATAAGCATCACGAATGCTAATTGAGAATAAGTGAGAAAATCAATGAATGAGGAAGGCAATAAGCATCATGAATGCTAATCGAGAATAAATGAGCAGGACAATAAGCATCACGAATGCTAATTGAGAATAAGTGAGAAAATCAATGAATGAGGAAGGCAATAAGCATTATAAATGTTGCTTTAGGATCAACAAGAATAAACAGCAAACGGGAAAGACAATGAGTGTCGCGTATGATAACAAACAATAAATGAAAAAGTCAATGAGTATCACGAAGGTTAATCGAAAATGAATGAGATCAATCAATGATTAAAAATCAATAAGTATCACAAATGTTGATTGAGTAAGACGGAATATCCGTACATAACTTATTGGTTGCACTCTAGTCGGGTGGGAGAAGTAGATGAAATAATGGCGCTCTTGTTGGATCGAAATACTCTGACCAAACTAACTTGTAGCTTGTCTACGGTTTAACAACTTTGAATGAATTCAAAACTATTAATAGTGAAACACTGATATACTTTGCTAAGTATGCGGAATCTACTTCAACAAAGCTAAGAAGAATTAATAAACGACTTTGAATATTATTAAAACCTTGAACCTGCTTTCTTACACAGATTCACTAACAAACTCTAAACTCTAATACTTCTAATAATCGTATATCTCTAATCGCATATACTTGTCTCTCTAAAACATATATCTCTAATGCCAACCTAGGGATCCTTTTATAGGCACAAGGAAAACCCCTAGTCGGTTTACAATACTTGAACGACAAGTAAATTCTAATTATAACTCTAATCTAATACGAACTTTCTAGAATTACACAATAGTCCTTAAACTATTTGCATGGCAGTCCTTTAACGAGCAGCAGTACTTTAATCGAACAGCAGTACTTTGACTTGAGTAGCAGTACTTTGACTTTTATAGCCCAACAATCCTCCCCTAACTTGAATTCTACTTGCTTGATTTCAAGTTTCTTTGTATGTCTTTAACTTCAACACTTTATCTTCAAGGAAAGGTTGTTTCTTCAAATCTGACTCGTTATTGTTTTGTCATCATCAATGCAAACAGTATCTTCAATCTTCATCAGCAACAATTCTTTTCAGCATCAGACCTTTTCAGCAACTCAGCATCATATTGGCAATATGTACATCAGATCTTAAAAGTTTCATACTATTCTCATCACTTCCAGGTGTGTTAACTCCTGTGAGAGGTGAATCATTGAAAACATAATGGATTTTGATGTCTCTTTACCAAAGCCATTAACTCTGGAGTAGCCAATGTTTAGATTTAGGAAAAACCATGGTACATTGATAACCATATGATTTTTAGCAAATCATCAGCTATCAACGGATTTGAGTAGTCTTTACCAAATAGCCGTTTGCTTTTGGACTAGCTAGTTCTTTTAGTACAATCACTACCATGGTGAACTAATTACCATATAATGGTTTTCCACAGCCTTTACCACAAAGCCATTATCATGTGAAGTTTGTTAAACTCCTTGGACCGTTTAGAGCACTAGGGTTAAACAATAACAAAGACAACAATCATGCACAGCGGAATAAGTAAAACATCTTTATTATTGAACAAGGTTTTTACTTTGTGATCTCTAATACTAACACTAATAATCATCTACAGCCCCAATTCTACTTGATCAAGGTAGAACATGTTACACTCCTTGTAACAGGGATCAAGGACTCGACCTTGAGGCTGAACTAACTAACTAACTAACTAAAACCCTAGACGTTTATAACTTACGTCTAGGTTACACACACACACACCTTTACTAATCGACTACATCTTGTAGTTTGTGCACGTTTAAAACTAATGACCCATGTCCTCTTTATATACTAGAGGGATTAGGGTTTACAAGGAGAATCATAATACAATAAGGAAACTAAATCTTTTAAGTAAATCTTCTAGAAGCTCCATCTTTTTGTAGTTTCCCTTCTTGTCACATTAAACCCTTCAAGTTTCATTCTTCTTGTTTTGTCTCATCAAATCTATAAGACCCAACAATCTTCCCCTATTTGATGATGACAAAACATACACGTTCTTGTACGAACTTCCCTAGACGAAGTAGAGAAGTTGAGATAATTAAATCTCGTCATGAATGAAACAAGTATTGTCTTCCCCTTAAGTCATGCCATACCACTCTAACATCTCTTCTAACATCTCTTCCCCTTTTTGTTATCAACAAATAGAGAATGTATGTAAATACGATCTTGACCACCATTAACCAGTACCACACTTCTTAATCAAAGCCTTCCAATGTTTCAAATTGCCCTCCATGAAGAACGCCAAAATGCTTACTAAAAATGAATCCAAAACAGTAGAAAACTCCAACTAGCAGTAGTAATAATGAACAATGGTAGTAAGAATCAAACACTTCCCCTTGAGTGGTGCATGTAGATGGTTAAACAATTAAACAATAAGCTTCCCCTGAAACTAATATGTTTACCATCTCTTGAATCTTTAATTCTGTAAGCTCCTTGTAATGATTACCGATGAAGAAAACCAAATATGATGAACTTGATGAAGAAGTTGAATTTCCCAAACCTTCGTCTTATATCTTGCACTATCCACGTCTCTATGTGACTCCAAACTTATCTTAGAAGTAGGCTACTAGGACCTCTTGATAAATCCTCAACTAATATGAGACACTGAGCACTACAATGTAACTCCTTTAAGTGATAGCAAATGTGAGCATTACGCACCATAATTTGTAGATCACACATCCTTGCTAGATTCACCAAGTTTTTGTCACCGCAATAACACAAACATAAGAACGCGCACCTGTGAAACTCAACTACAACATCAAATAGATAATATCCAATCGTCTTCTTCAAATAATCCCCAACGAGCCTTTAATCTTTCAAGAACAAAAACCAACTTGTGTGTGTGAAACTAATAACCTGTGTGTGTAATACTATCTCTAATCAATCATATGTACTTCCCCTCACTGCTCGTAAATCATGCATATATATTGAACCATAAAACTCTTTACGTGTCTCCATAAATCATTCAAACACAACAGTACTTTGAATATAACAGTACCTTGGAGCAGCAGTACTTTGAATATAACAGTACTTTGGGAAGCAGTACTTTGAAGTAGTAGCAGTACTTTCAATCCGAGAACAGTACCTTGAAGAGAGCAGTACTTTGAGAATAGCAGTATAATCTTTTACTCAACACCAAGCGGCCCCACGTGATATGAATAATGAAGAGTACCTCACGTTGACCACTGACTCCAAAAGCTGCTACCTACGCTTAGCTTTGCCAATTCATCCCACAATTATTCATAGTACGAAGTTAAAATCCAGTAAGCGACAAAACTGCATACTGCTTGACCCCATGATATTTAATTACGCCCCTTGTGACTTGACCATTCGTCAATCTTCACAGCTGCTTGCTTTAACCAATTTATTGTGAATCGACAATAGCATTTAATAGTACGAGGTTAAACAAGAAGATCGAATATAATATCAATTAAATTCACCTATCATCGATCAATTTAATCCATAACTATGCGGATCAGTACGAGGTTTGTTAAATTAATTCATCCAATTACTCACGAAAACCAATCTCACGTGTATCCAATCTTTATTACTGCTCTGACCTACTAATTCATGTAGTACGAGAAGAATATAATAACCACAGCAACAGTAAGCGACAAAAAGAATTAATATACCATTGACCCACTTCTTTAAAAATTCGATCAATCAGTACGACACGAAAATTAAACTATGCGCAATACGAATAACTGAATGAGAATTAATTCCTTCGAAGCTGCTTTTGTCGATACCCTAAAAAATTACGATCACCACAGAAACGTTAAAAACAGATCGTACCTTCATCAAAACAGTTTCTTCGACAGTAAACCTTGTAATATCCCTAGGTAACGAGCTCCCCAGGCTCTGATACCACATGTGAAGTTTGTTAAACTCCTTGGACCGTTTAGAGCACTAGGGTTAAACAATAACAAAGACAACAATCATGCACAGCGGAATAAGTAAAACATCTTTATTATTGAACAAGGTTTTTACTTTGTGATCTCTAATACTAACACTAATAATCATCTACAGCCCCAATTCTACTTGATCAAGGTAGAACATGTTACACGCCTTGTAACAGGGATCAAGGACTCGACCTTGAGGCTGAACTAACTAACTAACTAACTAAAACCCTAGACGTTTATAACTTACGTCTAGGTTACACACACACACCTTTACTAATCGACTACATCTTGTAGTTTGTGCACGTTTAAAACTAATGACCCATGTCCTCTTTATATACTAGAGGGATTAGGGTTTACAAGGAGAATCATAATACAATAAGGAAACTAAATCTTTTAAGTAAATCTTCTAGAAGCTCCATCTTTTTGTAGTTTCCCTTCTTGTCACATTAAACCCTTCAAGTTTCATTCTTCTTGTTTTGTCTCATCAAATCTATAAGACCCAACAGAAATAATGGCGCTCTTGCTCGTCTTCTGATAGGTCTTCTTCAGGTGAGTGTTTTTCTGGTTTGGGTTCAGTTTCCATAGCCTTGTCCTCAAATGACTTCGTCTCGCTATCGGCATCAGTAAGTAGGTTTGTGACGTGAATGTCAAAACGGTGGCCGAAAAGGTTTCCAACTTGTCCTCGGAATCGATAAATATATATATATATATATATATATATATATATATATATATATATATATATATATGTATATATATATATATATATTTTTGGGTAAAAGGCCTTCCGCCTGGTAAAATTCATTACACCAAAAAACGTTGAAGTACAAAGGATGAGGGTGAATCCCCCATCTTTTGCCCGATCAGGGTGACAAAAATGCACATACATGTGCAACATACCAAACCACTATATAAGAGTGACAACAGGCCACTCTTATAACTTACAAAAAACTTAAAACAAAGAGAACAACCAAAAGTGATTAACATACATAGAACAATACATTACTACTCATGTATAGCACATGAGTCTTCAAATCATTTTGACGCTCCACTTCGACTTCCATAACTTACATCAATGCAGCATTATCCATGGTAGTACACGAACAGCACCAATCCACACCATAAAGCTACATCAAACACCCCTTGATCCAAAGTCGATCCATTGCAGAATGCATATGCCAAACGGATCAAAAGACCAAACTTATAAACTATGGCACACTTCTTTACATGATTTATTATCACTCGCAAAAGTGAATAGGAATGAACACTCGACAAGAAGAAGCCATAGACCACCAATAGGGATTAACAAACCCTAACTTACCAACCAAATCTTAATCCATAGCAAATGTTATTATTTGTTCTCAAAACAAGCAATGGCTCAAGAAAAAATAATAGGGTTGCAAACCCTAACTTACATAAAGAACCACCATTAATGCCGTCCAAGCTGGAGCAAACGTGAAGGACCAGCAAACATCCTCAAAAATGTCTGCCAATACTATAACCAGGTCTGAAACACCAGCAGTTAGGAATAGCATCATGAACATCCAATAGGGTAGTAAACCTTGCAACCAACAACCCATCGTATTTTATAGCGAATAATAGTCCAAAACCAGCAGATTATCTGAAAATACGAGTCAGTAAGATAGTCGACTAGGATTTAACACCACCCTAACGTACAGTAACAGCAACACAAGATGAGTATACTAATCAATAGCATACATATCAGTGTAAAATAGGGTTTTATAAAACCCTAACTTGCCATAGGAGTCGTATACCAGACCAAACAAATTGATAGAAATATCGAACACAGCAGATCTGAGAATACTCATCATCGTACTCCAAAATAGGGTTATGAACCCTAACTTACAGAGGAAACCTAAGAATCCTCAACATGCATCTCTCTCTTGAACCCACGTAATAAAAATGAACATCCAATAGGAACTCATACATCATCACCAAACCCTAAGCCGGGTAAACTTGTAGCAGATCAAAGATACATCAAACCCTAACAAGGATCTGATCGCGTTAAGCACCAGAACAATCAGTTCGTATCATATAAATGGATCGATTTAAAAAACCGACTATCATGGATCAAGATACGCCATGGATAAATAGTATTAGGTAAGGGTAAACATTGCTTTCGAGCTCCGTCGTTACCTTCTTGCCGACGTGAGTCTTCAAAACCGTAAGAAGTATGGAAGACATAAATGTTATAAATCCGTGTCCCGAAAGTAGGTGATCCAAAAGTATGGTGTTACAAAAGCTGGGACGAGTGTTCAGTTTAGTCTCCACAGACAGTTAGTAAGGTAATCAGGGGAAAATCGGCAGACTATAACGAATTTTTATGTCAGACGATGTTATGTACTGTTATGAAAAGTTTTAGAGACCACTGTATCTCCCACAGTGCCTTGGAAATAATGAGGCCATTGTGTCACTCACAATGTCTTAGAAAAGTTGTAAGGACTATCAAAATGTATGAACATGTGTGACAGTTTAGTTACTTAGTGTGTGGATAGCGTCTAGCACGACGAGCTGGTGGTGAAACCGGGGGGAAGTGGGAGCGACTTTACCCTCTTCGAGGGGCTCTACCTCTGAATCGGATGCATCCTCCGGTGAACCCGGCATGTGATCAGATGGTGATATCGGTATATGAGTCATAGGTAGTATAGGAATGAGAGTAAGAGGGCGTACTCTCTTCCTTGCGGTTCGCATCCTAAGGACTCCATGTGGATACAGTCAGCATGCCCTACGAAAAGGTATCCTCTACCCAGGCCGGATGATAGGAAAAACTCTAGTCCTAAGGTGAACCAATGCTGATGAAGGTGGTGTACGGTTAACTGATGTTAATATCAAGGTATAGAGTGACGAGGTGTCCTTCTAGTCAGAGTCTGAAGAAAGGATGACAGGATGGGTATCTGAAGACATGACTCTGTGACAACTCGACATAAAATGAGTGTAACTATCTAAGATGGGTAAATAAAAGGTATGGTAGGTATGCACTTAGGATGAAATAATGAGGTGCTATGATAGTGTGGTTATAGTCTTAGGGTCCATGATACATCCTAGTTCTCTATAACCTTAGCTCTGATGCCAATCTGTCACACCCCCAAATACATGATTTGCAGCGAAATGGAATACCTGGGGCGTGACGTTCATGGAACACAAAGATACAGTTATATTGAATGACCTAAAGTGCCATTTTAAAAGTACATCGTTTGATTTCAGAGTTTACGAAAGTTAGGTCCCAAAAGATGATCAAATGTAGCGGAAATATGTTTAGTACAATCAAACGATAGTTTAAAGTGCATAAAATCCATATGAGACGCGTGAACTCAGTGACTCTGTGAAGTGACTCCATGCATGCCATGATGAGCTTACTCTAAATACCTGAGAAAATACATGCTAAAACAGTCAACAATAATGTTGGTGAGATCATAGGTTTAAGTAAATGATAATTGTATATACGGCCACCACAAGTATTGAAAATGTATGACAATAATAACAAGTATAATGCCACATAAAAATGATACAATTGCTCTAAGCTCATGACCTCGAAGCTGGACTGAATCTGAATTGGCCCCACAGAGTGTTTTGCCGGACACTCTCACTGAGATAAATGTTATGCGTCCGTATGGAAGTTGGAGCTACCAACCTGGACGAAGGCGTCACCCTCAATAGATCTATTCACGACACTCATGCTTACTACGTAATTAACGGTTTATGATATGGAAAGGGGACTTAACATGGCAATAAGGTAACTTAAGCAATGTAATTGAATTGATACTTGAGCTCGCATATGAAAAAATGTGCATGTATTCTCACCCCGTGAGTTTGGAAATGAAATAATCAATTGAAAAACAGGGCTATGAAACGCACCTGATACAACTGATATGATGACAAAAGTGGGTACACTGAAATGAGGCTCGGACTCTAACCGCAACCTAATATGAATGATATGATTTAGGTCGTGAAATGATGTCGTGTATGCAATTTGTGAAAGTTATATCAGCCGCACATGTTTGTTTGTGAGTTTAGTTATAAAAATAACATTACTTTGTTATTTCTTCGCAATAGTCAAAATATAATCTTTTTGGATTTTTAGTAAGTGTGTATCATAACTACGATATGAAAGTTTTAGAAATATAAATTTTGAAAAGTTTCCGACTAGACCAAAATATATACATAAAATGCTACTTCATTTATTTAGTCCGTTTAGCCTGAATCGATTGTTAAGACTCTCAAAAACGACTTACAAAGTTTCTGACAGCTTTTGGTAAAAAGCTGTGAATAGTGTTTTTATATGTTTTTCGACCAAAAATTCAGTGTGTCATAACTTATTCGTTATATCTTCGTTTTTATAGTTCTACCTATTCCCGCGAAGGTATTTAAGTATACTAACACATTTTGAGGTCTCGGGGACTCGGTTTATCTTTTAAAGCTAGGTTTTACGATGATGAAAATCCCAACAGCTTATATTATTTTCTGAAAATAACTATTGCTAATATATTTAGAAATATTCGTATCTCCTTCGTTATAAACCCGTTTATATCCATTCAAACGACCACGTTTTTGTTATAAAATCTATTTTCCATTTCTTTGAGAAAATCTTATAAAAATAACTTATTTTTCTGAAAATTAGAAATTTGGGCAGCGCTTCCACACATATTTTAGAAATCTATTTTCTAATCTAAACCACTTAAGACAACAACACTAAAACTAACCTATTCTCATCCACCAATTTCTTCCATAATTTTTATAGTTCTAAAATGACCATATTAACATAAATAAAATGTAGATCTAAATTGACCAAAAATCTAGTAAAACAAATATAGATTTATATTAAGATATATTTAGCAATAGACTTTATTAATCACACAAAAATGATCCAACAGCTTGAAAATACAAATTTTTCTCATCCAATAATTTTGTTAAACTTATATTTACTTGATTTCATCATAAAAATTCACAAACATGTATATAGATGATATATGTAAATTAATGAGTTTAAATATAGATTTAAACTTAAGAAATGCATAATCAAGCATAATAAATACATGAAACACATAATGAAAGGTATAAAAATTTATTTTATACTTACTTGATGATGAGTTTTTAAAAAGATTTAGAACAATATAACCCTAACGATTCCTCCAAAACGATTTGTAGCTAATAACTAGCTCGTAAATGATCGAAATGTGCTTGAAACTTGTGAAATCGGATCTTCTTTCTTCTCTTCTCCTTATGGTCGATCAAGATGAAGAGTTTTTTGAGAGGTTTTAGTGAAAAAAAAAGCTAGTGAAAATGAACTAGGATACTTTCTATTTATAGTGTAGAAAATGGCATTTTGGTAAATAAAAGATAAGGGTAAAATGGTAATTTCAAGTATTTTTGAAAATATCTAGATATTTTCTAATAAATATCTATATATTTTCTAATAAATATCTAGATATTTTAGGGAAATATTTATTAGGAGTATTGGTTACATTGTTCATGCATAAAAATCGTGTAAAAGCGGTTATATTGATTTAATAAATATAAACAAATAAAAATGCAAACACATGCAAGACCTAAAATGAAAATGATGATACTGGCAATATGTAGACTAACTATAGTCTATTAGTAGTGCACAATATGATGTTTCTCGGTTACACGATTTAATTCTTAAAGTTACGCGTAAATAATACTTGAAAAATCAAATTTTCGGAAAATGATGAATATTAAAACTACGATAATGAATAGTAACTTTTTTTCGGGAAATAAAAAGTAAATTTATAAAGTTGAATAATGACCTGAAAATGCGGTTTGACACAGTGTACCCGGTCGTGGGTAGTCTGGAAATGGTAAAGCAGAGGTCGTCCCAAGAGCTAAGGTGCGGATTTTAATCTAAGTCCTATGTTGCCACTGAAAAGGGGATTTTGAAATGATTTGTAATAAGCAAATGAAAACAACGGAAATTAAATTGAGATTAAATCAGTTGGAGAAAGTTGTGCTAGCCTAGTTACTAATTTTATTATGCCATGACTTTTTTTTGGGTAAAGGGGAGTAATCATGCACCCTGGTAAATAGATTAACCTAAAAAATGTTTAAGTGCAACGGATATGAATGAAATCCCATATCTCAGCCCGTTACATGGGCACTTACATGAAGAAAGTCCCGTTGGACACTAACAAACAACCACAATATAAGAGTGACACACCACTCTTATAACTAATAAATGAACATAAGAATACAACGACTATAAGATAAAAAAATTAAAAAAACTCAAGTTAACCACTTGATTCTTCAAAAGTCATCATAGATGTCCATAACCATCAACGTTGCAGCCTTTACCATGGTAATACTTGAACAGCACTAATCCACGCCAAATAACTACAACGTACTTCCATTGATCCAAAAGAGATCAAACCAATACTACGACTTGATCCAACACCTCATTTGCTACAGCTTTAGCGGAGTAAAACCCTAGCTAAGAATGTAATCCAATGTATCATGATCAAGCATAGACTAAACATAGGGTTAAGCAACCCTAACTTACACACAAAACTTCCCAATGGCTCATATGACATACCACATAAACGAGAATGATGACCACCTCCATAACGGATTGTAGACCATCAGCAACACTTATCAAGTAAGAACCATCATAGGATTAGCAAACACGCCAAATAGGGTAAACAGATCCAAACAAACAGAACTGACGACCAAGGAACGGAACTGGATTGAATGATAACCTGTTTTAACCTAACTTCCAGCGACCACCTAGGGTAAACAGATCCAAACAAACAGATCCAACCCTAACTTCCAGCAACCAATGGTAGGAGACAAAAGCAGCAGCAAGCATGATACATACCAACCATCTGTTTTATCACCTAATTCCGATACACGATAATAGGATTCAAAGAACCCTAACTTCCAGCAAAGACCTGTATAACCAGTAACGAAAAAAGTTGGACAGCCCTATCCGAACATAACCATCACATAAACCATAACCAACACCACCAGTACTGATAATACAGATCAATGAACACCCATAGCAGTTCCACCTAGCATCATACATACCATATTAACAGCATACCACCAAGTCAGAAGGTCTGGTACTATGCATCACTCATGGCCCCATGCACGAGCAGAAAATAGGGTTTGTCAACCCTAACTTCCCATACGACTCATATAACAGACCAATGAACACCAGCAGGTCTGGAATAATGAATCATCGATCACCAATAGGGATAAAAACCCTAACTTCCAGTAGAAAAAAATGTGACCCAATAATGAAGATCACGAACTTAGGGTTTTAGAACGGGAACCCTACAAACCACGACTTACATCTCTCTTTTAATAGATCCCATGTACAAAGACGAACATCTGAACTAAACATCAAATATAACCAGCAAAACCCTATAGCGGGTTTACTTGCAGGATCATATTGAATCAAACCCTAAAAATAGGATTTGAAATCGTTAAGCATGATAACAGACCAGATCGTATTTTATATGATAGATCGATTTAGTAAAATAAACCGACAAAAGTAATACACATACGATCAACCAACCAGACACAAAAACCCTAAAATGGGTTACCTTCACCATGAAAAGAAACACGACCCTAAAAAATTAGGGTTATGTTGTGCGTTAATAACCAGCCGCCCACCAATCGCAACAAATAAGAATATTAAGATCAGATCTGTCGAAACCCTAAAAAATGATAAACAATAAATTATAGTTAGGGTTTGGGGATAACACAGCACACCACCTCTAAAAAACACAATCCCATAACCGATTGCATACAAATAAAACGAATTAGAGATCGTTTATAAGTAGAGAGGCGGTTATGGGGCTGTTTTGGCCGGATTTAGGATGAGAGGTTGTGGCCGGATTTCACCATAGAGAGAGAGGATACCCGATAGTTTAACATCACATAACCTATTTGTCTCGGATATTATGCCATGACTTAGTCTTCCTAACAATGTCTATTATCGCCTTACGTGGTGGTTAATTGTCACTAGGATCAGTTGGTCACATCGCCTGGCCTATAATCCCAAACTCGTACCTCCTTTGGTTAATTCAGCCGCCAGTTTGGTTTTAGTCATTAAGTTGCAGCTATCAATCTAGACCTAATCTGTACCAAGGTGTGTGTGGTCCTTTGGTCAATTCTCACACATACAAACATGGTCCCGCATTTCTTATCTATATCTACTAGGATATGTAGTCCTTTGGTCAATTCTTACATGAGGTGGTGTGTAGTCCTTTGGTCAATTCTTACACGCCTTGCAACCTACCGGCTAGGGTCCTTTGGTCAATTCAAGCTATCCTAAATATGTACTACCTAGCATACATATGTCCAAAACGCGGGGATCATAGAAAGGCTATATTGATAAACACATAAGGCGCATAATAAACAGGAAAACAAACATCAAGGGCACAATAATTTCATAACTAGGCTAACACATGAAGTTTTTAGCCTCTCATGCTATAAAATGCAGTAAAAACAATGTTGAATGTCATAAAGAAAGAAAACATTGAATTCAATACAAGTATACAATTTGATGCTAAAACTAATGATTAAGTGATACGATTTCTCCCTTGGAAAGTGATTGAAAGCAGCAAAGATTCGTCCTTGATGAAGCCCTAACTCGTCCTTCAAAGTTGTGGTAAAGAGTGGTGTATCAAAATGCAGATTTAGGGCTTGTATTTATAATTTCGATCTAACTACGGCATAACCTTAAGTAATGGGTTACGCTGTAACCTTCGTATCTCTGACGATCTTATCATTATAATAATGTCTACGGCGTAACCTCAAGAAAATGTTACGACCGTAGAATGCTCACTAACATTTATGTCGTTTCTACGCCGTAACCTTGTGCATGATGTTACGGCGTAACCTTCTTGATCTCTGAAATTATCTAAGTCATTGGATACCTACGGCGTAACCATGTCGATGGAGTTACGCCGTAACCTTCAGAATTGTTGACTTCAGTCTTCTAGTTATAAAATATGTTACGGCGTAGGTTATAAATTCTTTCTACGCTGTAACCCTTGTATGGTTAGCAAGCTCTTGTGTAATTTCGTTAATCTCCTTTCCAAATCCACGTTTCTTCCCCCGATGCTTTATACCCTGAAATGAAATAAGAAGTAATAAGAGTATGTATTCATGTAATTCAATACAAATGGTGAGCATTTTAGGGGGAAATCATCATTAAAATATCAGGACAATTTGATGTTATCTCTAATTCTACCCTCTTTAATTTTATGCATTCATTTGTACAACGAGGGCATTGTACAGTTCAAGTGGGGGGAGGTAGCTAGAATTAGAACTTTACTTGTCCTATTCTACGAAAACTGACTAAAAATGGTTAAAATTAAAAAAAAAATCACATGTTTTTCGTAGATCATTAGTAGCATAACCCGCACACAATACCCTTTAATACAATTTGTGAGGATTGAAACATTTTCGTTTCCATTATTTTACTAAAAAAAATCCACAAAAATATGTGTGTGCCGGTGGATTGATGTAGACTTTAGAACATGGCTCGGTATATCTATTCGAAACTTCAATGATGAGCATTACATTTAGGAAACTTGGTGTAATCGGCTTTAATCAACGTAAGAGGCAAAATTACTATGATTCACCCAAATGGCCCATGTCATTATATATGTTTGTTTCTCAACTAACTACACTGGTTAGTTGACCACCTGTTTAAACCCTTGGTTTTTTTTTTTTTGGGTAAAGGGGAGTAATCCTGCACCCTGGTAAATAGATTAACCAAAAACGTTTAAGTACAAATGGAATACGGCTGAAGTACCATATTAACCTCAAGCTAAACAGCTTGATAACCACCTAACTCTAGTGCTTAAGACATGCCAAAAGCACTTACAAAACTAGAAACAAAAATGCATCTAGAAAAAGAACTAAAAAAAACACAGCTAGCCAGCAGAAAACGTGCGAGATGAACTTGCCCCCATATTAGCAAATAGATTGGCCGATTCATCAAATTCATTTACCGCTAGATCTTCATCATCTTCATCATCCATTACAAATGCAGCATACGGATTAGATGTAGTAACAAACCATCAGAATCCAACTCTACATTAGGAATAGCAGCATGAGAAGTAGAAACAGTAGAAGGGGTAACCATCTGTGTAGGAGGCCTCACCACCTGTTTAGAACATTGATCATGAGAATGACCAAATATTTTACATAAGTTGCACCTGGGGGGCCTCCATTCATATTCAACACGTATACTCTCTTTAATAAAACCCGCCCCCGTAAGAGAAGGGAACCCAATAGTCACATTATCCAGAAAATCAGAATCAGAATTAACCTCAATAAGACATCTAGCAAAACTACTCCTACCCCACGAATCATTGCACATAGAGGAAGTATATGAATCAAGCATGACAAGCTTACCAATGAAACTAGCAATCAATCGAATACCCTCCTCTTCAAAGACTTGAAGAGGAACATCATGCAGTTTAACCCAAATCGGAACGCTAGTTAACTCTTCCTTACGCAAACAAGTATCCAAAGACCATTTCTTGAGAATAATTGGAGATTTGCGTATCATCCAAGGGCCTCCTTCCAAGACAGCTTCTAGACCAACCAATGAATCAAATTTAAAGAAAAAGAATCCTTTAGAATTCATCATAATTTTTTTAAGTCCATGTTTCGCCCAGTTACTTCTAGCATAGTATTCAACAACAGGAAACGCCATTCTCTTTCCAATAAAGTAGCCATATAAAGTATGTTCTAAACGAGAACTAACCTTTTGAACCACGTTACGAGGAATAGAAATGTTAACTCCTTGAATAACAGGATCCACAATAGGGGACTCGGGAGATGACGTCTTGAGATCACCATATAGGGCTTTCATAGCCACCAATATTCTATCTTGAACATCCTTATCCAACACAGCCCAAAGTGGATATTTTCCTTCATCAATATTCTTAGTGAATATATCAATATCCTCAATAGTAGTAACGGATGTACCAAATAAAGCTTTAATGTATTCAAACACATTACCATCCGGCTGTACAATAGGCTCATCTTGAGAAACAGAGACGAACCCATCATGCTGATCATTACTCCTATTCGATCCATCATGAAAACTGTCGCTATTGTTCATATCAACAGCATGCAGCCTTCCAGCCTTGAACGAGACCTTCACACCATCACCTTGGGGCAAATTAGCATCCATAGTATCATTAAGACGAGCATCAACCTCAACATGGGAAGCCTTAACCTTAGGATCAGAATTTCCCACAGACGTAGATACACTACTCGGATCAGAAGTAGGTCTAACCAAAACCCTAGTTGCTTTCTTTGGATTGGAAACACCGGCGTTCCCTTCCAATTGATTCAAACGTTCATTCCGTTCATGTACCTTAGCAGCAACTGAGCGGAGGAGCTCAGCATTCAACTCTCCCATATAATCCATAACTTAATCAACAGTCCAAAACCCTAAATCGCATAGAAAACCAGTAGACCAAACAATTACCTCGCATGCATGCACAAACAACGAACAGGAACAAGAGAAAACCCTAACTAACGAGTTAGGGTTTTAAACGATTAAGCACCAGTAACTAACCTCCAACCATAATGATAATAGCCAAATATACTTCAATCGAGTTAAAACTAATAAAGTATAAATCGACAAGCAATAAGTATGAGAACCAGCGATCCAGAATAGTTAATATTCAATCCACGTAAATAGATGAATTAGCACCGACCCACGGTGAATTAAATATAATGCAAAATCAGATCCATGCAAGTGTATAAGGAAAATCACAAATAAAGAACAGCCAAGGTAAATTAAATCACCGACCCACTAACACAATTAACCAATTAAATTCAACCGACTATAGATTAGTAGATTAAACAAATTAATTAATAGTTGTTAGGGAATCGATTGGATATGAAGATCGATTTACATTTGGTGTTCAATCGCAATTCGCCGGAGAGTGTTTAAACCCTTGGTTACTCTCATCATTAGAGTAAGATACCCTAGTAAAACCTGTTGAGCCTTTCTTTTCCTTTTTTACACCATTAAATGTTTATTGTTTCGTTACACCCTTACACCTTAGCCTACCGTATAGATTTAAGTCCATTGTTTGGTTGCTAGTTGCTACATGTATCTCGTGTATTTTCTGTGTTCGTGTGAGTTTTTCGTTCGATTCTTTTCTTGAGAGACATTGGGCGTCGGGGAAATTGCACTATGCAATGGGAATGTAAAAGTATGTAATTTGTGTCATACGCTTGTACTACTACTTTCACTAGTTTTTATTTCATTCGGATTTCTATACGTTCATGTGTATCATATGATGGAGTATTATTGGTGAAATGGTAAAGTATTGTACCATTAGTTTGAGTTTTTTTTTTTTTTTTTTTTTTTTTTTTTTTTTTTTTTTTTTTTTTTTTTTAACTGCATGTGAATTTTAGTATTTAGTTTAAGTGGTACGTAGTATAAACCACTTATGATTAGTGTACAGTGGCCGTAACTTTGCCACTAATGTTGTATATATTTGGGATCTTATGGGAGTTGGTAATTTGGGATAGCCAACTTGGATTGTTGATGATGTTGATTGAGGTATTCTTGAGTCTTATTCATGTGTCATTAAAGTGTGTGTTTTTCCGTGTTAAAGCGTGAGTTAGTCAATGATAAATGTCTCTTTCGGGTTTGTGGTAAGGTAGTAACCAGTAGCAATTGGTTGTGTCGGACTTAATCTATTTGTTTTGTTTATTTTCTTTTTACACCAATTATAAATGTTTTCCATACTTTATCCATACCCTTACAAAATGGCTTTGTGAAAACATGTAGTGCATTGATATTTTAGTGACCATCTGAGTTTTTGACTAATCGAATGACGCGCCAGCGATCTGGTGTGTATTTTGGTGACCATCCGTTATGAAAATAATGCGCCAGCGATCCGAGATATGCTCTAGTGGCCATCCGTTGTTTGAGTAAATCGAGAATCCGTGCTAGCGATCTATTATGTCTTGTGCGAAACGTTAAAACATAAGCCTAGTAGAACCCTTAAGACTTCACTATTTTAACCCATTTTGCCTTTGAAATTGGTTATTGTCCTAGACTCTAGTGGTAGAGATGTGTATCCTTGCCAAGCTTATGATAGAATACTCACCACGACTGTGCAATTGAGTGTACCACTAAATAAACACCCTAGATTAGTTACGAGAGATGAGCGAATTTCGTTTCCTATTTCGTGAGGTGTAATGGTTATACACTGTTGGTTGAGTTAATTACTTTGATGCTTAATTCCTTAACTACGGTTTTGGATGTTTTTCTAATTACTAAATCTAGAGTCTACTTGAGGACAAGTAGAAGTTAAGTGGGGGGATATGTGATAAGTCCTATATTGTTGATATTTGTCACATGTTATTTGCTCATATTATGCATATTTATATCTGAATTGATACTTAATTAGCTTAATTTTCCTATTTCAGTAATTATGGAGCAATATTGTCAAAGTCACGGATTTAAGGCATGATTTGGAGCTATGTTGTATGCAAGCTGTGAAAGAGCATACGGCGTAAGAAACTCTGGCCTTACGCCGTATTGGTACCTGGAAGAATTCACAAAGTCTTGGTGAATATTGAAGAATACGGCGCATTTAACTCTGGCAATGCGCCATAATTGGAAGCTCTAAAGTCAAAGCCCAAGTCAACCATTGAAGGATTATGGCGTATGAAACTCTGACCATACGCCGTAATGAAGATCTTATCCCCCGTCCAAGTATATCGAAGATTTGAAGGTTACGGCATATCTCATCTCTAGATTATGCCATATTTAAAAGATACGCAGAATATGCTTGGAATATGCTTTCTTCGTCAGCAATCAAGATATCTAGATTACGCCGTATTCCCTTATGATTACGCCGTAATCTGGCCCTAACAGAAGACTATAAATACAAGCCCTAAACGGGAGTTTTTGATATCTTTCAATATCAAATCATACAATAATCCTAATCGGTTCTCTCTAGGTGGCGACAAAAAGCGACCCAAAAAACCCTAATCGGTTCTCCATAAAACTGCTATTCTCTTGTTGTTTCTTGCATCAATTTGTTATAGTTATTAATTAACATTCTTGTTCATTAGTTCTACAACCGATTGGTGTTTCAAATCGCAAGATCTTGGCTGTTTTTGGAGATCGATTATTAGGGTTTTTTGGGTTGCGATCATATACCCTTGTATCCAGAAAACGCTCGATCTGTCATTATTAATCCTTTTCTTCTAATCTTAAACGTCATATGTGTTGGGTTATTAAGATCTGGTCATTCCTTGTGGTTTTTGGGGTTTCATACATTAGGGTTTATTGGCGGCTTCATTTCTGATCGCATCTTTTTTTATTATTTTAGGTCAGTCTGACCATGGTTGTGGTTAGTCGACCTGATTCTTTCTAAGGTGTGATCTCTTTGTTGTGCATAACGATTAAGAGCCCTAATTTTTAGGGTTCGATATGCTTTTCTTTGCAAGTACCCGTGATAGGGTTTGTTGGTTGTACGTCCAATGTGGTATAAGTGGGTTTGGAGAGATGGAAGTTGGGTTTCTCAATGGGTCGTCTATGGTAGGTTCAGATCGTTTATTCTGAATTGAACCATAGTTGTATGTTTGGCTTCATTGATCGCGGATAGGGTTTGGGAGCTGCTGCTATTAGTTCTTTTTACCTCTCATGTGATCATGTTTTTTTTTTGGTAAAGGGGAGTAATCCTGCACCCTGGTAAATAGATTAACCAAAAACATTTAAGTACAAATGGAATATGGCTGAAGTACCATATTAACCTCAAGCTAAACAGCTTGATAACCACCTAACTCTAGTGCTTAAGACATGCCAAAAGCACTTACAAAACTAGAAACAAAAATGCATCTAGAAAAAGAACTAAAAAAAACACAGCTAGCCAGCAGAAAACGTGCGAGATGAACTTGCCCCCATATTAGCAAATAGATTGGCCGATTCATCAAATTCATTTACCGCTAGATCTTCATCATCTTCATCATCCATTACCAATGCAGCATACGGATTAGATGTAGTAACATTAACTTCCTTAGAAGCAGAACCAGTAGACTTCAACTGAGACGACGATGTAGATGCATTACCCATAGTATTAGTTCCCTTCTTAGGTTCACTAGTAAATTCCTTAGGAACAAATTTGAACTGTTTAACTTGAGTCCCATTAGTAGCCTTTGTTTTACCCTTCTTCTTATTTTTCTTCTTACCCACCTTTTGAAAACCATCAGAATCCAACTCCACATTAGGAATAGCAGCATGAGAAGTAGAAACAGTAGAAGGGGTAACCATCTGTGTTGGAGGCCTCACCACCTGTTTAGAACATTGATCATGAGAATGACCAAATATTTTACATAAGTTGCACCTGGGGGGCTCCATTCATATTCAACACGTATATTCTCTTTAATAAAACCCGCCCCCGTAAGAGAAGGGAACCCAATAGTCACATTATCCAGAAAATCAGAATCAGAATTAACCTCAATAAGACATCTAGCAAAACTACTTCTACCCCACGAATCATTGCACATAGAGGAAGTATATGAATCAAGCATGGCAAGCTTACCAATGAAACTAGCAATCAATCGAATACCCTCCTCTTCAAAGACTTGAAGAGGAACATCATGCAGTTTAACCCAAATCGGAACGCTAGTTAACTCTTCCTTACGCAAACAAGTATCCAAAGACCATTTCTTGAGAATAATTGGAGATTTGCGTATCATCCAAGGGCCTCCTTCCAAGACAGCTTCTAGACCAACCAATGAATCAAATTTAAAGAAAAAGAATCCTTTAGAATTCATCATAATTTTTTTAAGTCCATGTTTCGCCCAGTTACTTCTAGCATAGTATTCAACAACAGGAAAAGCCATTCTCTTTCCAATAAAGTAGCCATATAAAGTATGTTCTAAACGAGAACTAACCTTTTGAACCACGTTACGAGGAATAGAAATGTTAACTCCTTGAATAACAGGATCCACAATAGGGGACTCAGGAGATGACGTCATGAGATCACCATATAGGGCTTTCATAGCCACCAATATTCTATCTTGAACATCCTTAACCAACACAGCCCAAAGTGGATATTTGCCTTCATCAATATTCTTAGTGAATATATCAATATCCTCAATAGTAGTAACGGATGTACCAAATAAAGCTTTAATGTATTCAAACACATTACCATCCGGCTGTACAATAGGCTCATCTTGAGAAACAGAGACGAACCCATCATGCTGATCATTACTCCTATTCGATCCATCATGAAAATTGTCGCTATTGTTCATATCAACAGCATGCAGCCTTCCATCCTTGAACGGGACCTTCACACCATCACCTTGGGGCAAATTAGCATCCATAGTATCATTAAGACGAGCATCAACCTCAACATGGGAAGCCTTAACCTTAGGATCAGAATTTCCCACAGACGTAGATACACTACTCGGATCAGAAGTAGGACTAACCAAAACCCTAGTTGCTTTCTTTGGATTGGAAACACCGGCGTTCCCTTCCAATTGATTCAAATGTTCATTCCGTTCATGTACCTTAGCAGCAACTGAGCGGAGGAGCTCAGCATTCAACTCTCCCATATAATTCATAACTTAATCAACAGTCCAAAACCCTAAATCGCATAGAAAACCAGTAGACCAAACAATTACCTCGCATGCATGCACAAACAACGAACAGGAACAAGAGAAAACCCTAACTAACGAGTTAGGGTTTTAAACAATTAAGCACCAGTAGCTAACCTCCAACCATAATGATAATAGCCAGATATACTTCAATCGAGTTAAAACTAATAAAGTATAAATCGACAAGCAATAAGAATGAGAACCAGCGATCCAGAATAGTTAATATTCAATCCACGTAAATAGATGAAATAGCACCGACCCACGGTGAATTAAATATAATGCAAAATCAGATCCATGCAAGTGTATAAGTAAAATCACAAATAAAGAACAGCCAAGGTAAATTAAATCACCGACCCACTAACACAATTAACCAATTAAATTCAACCGACTATAGATTAGTAGATTAAACAAATTAATTAATAGTTGTTAGGGAATCGATTGGATATGAAGATCGATTTACGTTTGGTGTTCAATCGCAATTCGCCAAAGAGTCTCTCATGTGATCATGTTCGTCTGGTTGTAAGTTAGGGTTAGTGATACCCTAGGTTTTGTCTATAGCAGATTGTGTATGCCTCGTGTTTCATTCAATTTCTATTTGCATATGGCAGTTGATGGTATGCAGATTCGTGCCATAGTGTGTAAGTTAGGGTTTCTTAACCCTATTTTTCGTCTATGATCCAAGATACAATGGGTTACATTCTTAGCTAGAGTTTTACTCCATTAAAACTTGTAGCAGATGAGGTATTGGATCAATTCGTAGTATTGGTTTGGTCCTTTTTGGATCAATGGAAGTTCGATGTAGTTGTTTGGTGTGGATTGGTGTTGTTCTAGTACTACCATGGAAAAGGCTGCATCGTTGATGGTTATGGACATCTATGACGACTTTTGAAGAATCAAGTGTTTTAACTTGAGTTTTTTAATTTGTAATCTTATAGTCGTTGTATTTTTATGTTCATTTATTAGTTATAAGAGTGGTGTGTCACTCTTATATAGTGGTTATTTGTCAGTGTCCTACGGGACTGTTGAGTTTTTCTTCATGTAAGTGCCTATGTAACGGGCTGAGATATGGGATTTCGCCCATATCCTTTGTACTTAAACGTTTTTTTGGTTAATCTACCTACCAGGGTGCAGGATTACTCCCCTTTACCCAAAAAAAATGCCCCAAGATCAGTCCCAAGAGCTAGGATAACAAGGAGAAAAGGTCTCGTATCACCACATTAGGCTTAATCATTTGGTTTGCACATTGATTTCATTATGATTTCCACGTGCGTATCGTTTGAATTATCTCATTGTGCTTTTACATACATTATGGGCTAACACCCTTGGGTGTTAGCAATGTTTATGAATATTCTATGATAGTTATTTCCGTTTGTTTAGATCTAATGTTTTGTATTTCTTAGTTTATGCGTTTGTCGTTTCAATGCTCGTTTATTTGTTTGAGTAGTTTAAGTCTAGTATCAGATGGACCATATGGGTATTAGATGTATATTATGAAAACATTTAAGTAGGCGCTTACTCTTCTTACATGGACCAAATGGGAATGGGTAAGGTATCACATGGACAAAATGGATACCACTGATGAATCACATAGATTAGATGACACGACTTAATGCATGCTTGTAGTCCGATAGGTACATCGACCAAATGACCTAGGAAATTACATGTATAGTTACTAGATTCACGGATCAAGTGGACTAGTCTAGGTTAGATAGGAGTGTGGGGATGTTTTCCAGATCATGGAGACATTCCCCACATATCCTGACGTCACCAGTACTTTATAAATAGATCATTAAACTAATAAACGAATGACTAGAATGGAATAGGATTAACATGGCTAGCACTTCTTTCTCTCATTGATTACAACTTTAGTATAATTTAGTCTAGTTTACATTTTATGCCTTTTAGTAGTTAAATAATCAAATCAATCAAAACCCCCTTTTAAACTTGTAAAATACACTAGATAGGATCTAAGCATACTATTCCTGAGATCAACCTTGTACTTACCCCACTGGCTACATCTGATCGGGTACACTGCCTGTGAAAGTGCATCTTTAAGGCATAATTCGGCTAAATATAAAAAACTTGAATAAAAATACCTACAACGAAACACACATCAATTCCCTAAGGGTTGGTTATTACATGTTTGATAAAACTTTGCCTCCCATATTTGAAATTCAAATTTTAAATTCAAAAACTAGTTGTTACAAAGATGAGTTGTATGATATGATATCTTGAGTGTGTAAAAGAGTTGTGCGAATATCCTATGCATTTCATTCTCTTTGTAACATGAATGGTTATGTTACAAAGAAGTAGTTCTCTCTCCCCCATGGAGAAATTCGGCCGCCTATCTCCATTACTTTTTCGGCCATAAAAACTCCCCTTCACGTCCTCTCTACCCTTTCTACGATTCCTGAATCGTGTTTGGGTATGCAATACGCTGTTTGGGGTTGAGTTTTTAATTAAGGAGATTGGCGGCTGATGTTACATTATTGTTATTTATACGATTTCTCCATGTTATCTGTTGGTCGATTCTTTATACCAAATATTCGTGTTTGGTTTTAGGGTTTCGATCATATCATCTATTCACATCTATAAAACCTATTAGTTTATTTTAGTCGGTTATTACTTAATCGATATTTTTAGGGTTTTTTTTTTGGTAAAGGGGAGTAATCCTGCACCTTGGTAAGTAGATTAACCAAAAAATATTTAAGTACAAATGGAATATGGCTGAAGTACCATATTAACCTCAAGCTAAAAAGCTTGATAACCACCTAACTCTAGTGCTTAAGACATGCCAAAAGCACTTACAAAACTAGAGACAAAAAATGCATCTAGAAAAAGAAACTGAATATTATCTAGCCAGCAGAAAACGTGTGGGATGAACTTGCCCCTGTATTAAGAAAATTGGCCGATTCATCAAACACAATTTCCACTTGATCTTCACCATCTTCATCATCCATCACCAATGCAGAATACGGGTTAGATGTAGAAACATTAACTTCCTTAGAAGTATTACCAGTAGACTTCAACTGAGACGACGATGTATATGCATTACCCATAGTAGTAACTCCCTTCTTAGGTTCACTAGTAGCTGCCTTAGGAACAAATTTGAACTGTTTAACCGAAGTACCAACAGATTGATTCCCATTAGTAGCCTTTGCTTTACCCTTCCTCTTTTTTTTCTTACCCGCCTTTTGAAAACCATCAGCATCCAACTCCACAATAGGAGTAACAACATGAGAAGTAGAAATAATAGAAGGGCTAACCACCTGTGTAGGAGGCCTCACCATCTGTTTAGAACATTGATCATGAGTATGACCAAAGATTTTGCATAAATTGCACCTGGGGGGCCTCCATTCATATTCAACACGTATACTCTCTTTAATAAAACCCTCCCCCGTAAGAGAAGGGAACCCAATAGTCACAGTATCCAGAAGGTCAGAATCAGAGTTAACCTCAATAAGACATCTAGCAAAACTACTCCTACCCCACGAATCCTTGCACATAGAGGTAGTATATGAATCAAGCATGACAAGCTTACCAATGAAAATAGCAATCAATCGGATACCCTCCTCTTCAAAGACTTGAAGAGGAACATCATGCAGTTTAACCCAAATCGGAATGCTAGTTAACTCTTCCTTACGCAAACAAGTATCCAAAGCCCATTTCTTGGGTTTGATAGTTGTTTGGTTTATTGGGTTCGCTCGTACGGTTCTCTCATGGCGATCTGTTTAGATCTTTTCTGATGTGGTACGATGATGTTCGTTCAAATTGAAAGTAATCCTTTTTAGGGTTTTCTTGCATGTAAGTTCCTTTATGGATTTTATGTGATGTAAGTGGGTTTGAAGGAGATAGGGTTTTCTGTGTATTGTTTATTGGGATGTTAGGGTTTTGAAAACCCTAGTTTGTGTTTATACTGGATCCTTGCTGTGACTGTTCTTATTATGCTTTTGCGGGATCGTATGATGTGGTATGGTGTAAGTTAGGGTTTGTTAAAACCCTATTTTTCGTCCATGGTAATTCCTGATCGTTTTGGATTTCAATCTATTCATGGTGTAAAATCAGGAATGTTTACTATTTGGTTATGGAGGTTTTGTTTTGTTCTGCGATTGAGGTCCATTGTGATCATATAATGTTGGTGTTTGGCTGCAGAATAGTATGATGGAAGTCAAGTTTGGGGGTATACTTGTTCAAAAACCTTCGGCGTGTCATGGACCTATAATACACGCTCTATTTTTTGGTCTTATGTACGTCTTATTGGAAGTTAGGGCTGATCGCCCTATTTGTCGATCTAATCCTTCGTATTATATTCAGACTTGGTGGTTTTGGCTTGTTCGATCTCTATTGTCTATAATACGAGGGTTTTGGGGAGGTTGTGTTGTGTGGCGTTTCGTTGATACTACCAACACAATACATGTTAAAGATGCATGTATCACCTAGGACTAATAAGTTTTATTAAGGCATGATTGCTATGATCTGGTGTTGGTTGCATTTTTGTTTGGGTTTTGTGACATTTGGTTGTCACATTCGGCTTATTGGTTGTTTACGGCTTGTTTGTGTAAGTTCAGGTTCTATGTGGATGTCAGTCGTGTCCTTGCTGATTGGTGCTTTTCTGGACCGCATGGAAGTTGATTTGAAGTTCTATGATGACTATGCATTTTGTGCTACGTTTGTGAATCAAGCTTTTAATTTCATGTTTATATTCACTTGTATAGTCATTGTAGGTTGAAAGTTTTATTTTGTAAGTTATAAGAATGGCATGTCAATTCTTATATGAGAGTCTGTAAGTGTCCTAAGGGACTGAGATGAGGGAAGTCACCCTCATCCTTTGTACTTCAATGTTTTTTGGTGTAATGCATTTTACCATGGTGAAAAATCCCTTTTACCCAAAATAAAAGAGTTGTGTGAGGGAGTAAGTTGGCAAAACTTGGATAGGAATGGTTAGCTTGTATGTGTGTGAGTGAGTTGTCATTTGAATTTCAAATTCAAATTGTTTAGTGATTGTGAGAGAGAAGTGTGTTGGAGAAAACATAGCTCATAGGCATGTGTAAGAAGATGTGTAAGAGATGAGTTATATAGTGATTGTATGAGGGAGGTGTTATTTGAATTCAAATTCAAATTAGAAGAGTTGTGAGTGAGTGTGTATTTTGGGCGTGTGATTGTGTGTGTGTGTGTGTATGTGTGTGTGTGTGTGTATGTATGTGATTTAAATTCAAATTTGAATGTTAAGAGTGTGTGACAAGGATGAGTGTAGGAAGCTAGGTTTATGACACATTGTAAGAATGTGTAAGAGTGTGAGCTGGCAAAGATAAACTTGGAGAAGAAGGTGAGTGTGTGTGGTGATTTCAAATTCAAATTTGAGTGTAATGAGGAAGAAGAAGAATGGTGGTGAATTTGAATTTGGATGATCAATTAAT
This sequence comes from Artemisia tridentata subsp. tridentata, assembly GCA_021014915.2. Classification (NCBI taxonomy): domain Eukaryota; kingdom Viridiplantae; phylum Streptophyta; class Magnoliopsida; order Asterales; family Asteraceae; genus Artemisia; species Artemisia tridentata. The sequence continues at coordinate 207,373,638 of CP139502.1, forward strand.
CGTAAGAAAAAAGGAGTGTGTAGTGGATTGTGTGGGAATGTAGGTGATATAAGTACAAGTTGTGTAAGAGAATGTAAGTGAATATTTGTGTAGGATATTTGAAAATATTCAAAAGAATGTTTAAACTTTCATGAGTTCAAATACAAGTATTCAAACTTGATAATCCTTAGTTAATCTCATAATTAATCATTCACTAATCATCTTGATGCAAGTGAGACGAGTGCTTTGCATCAAGGAAAATCAACATCTCATAAATGAGAGAATTGCATTTACGCAAAGTGACCTCGACTTAAACAACCAATAGGGAGTAAACCCGTTACGTAATTAGTAAAGATAGAAGTAAGGATTATGGTCACTTGAATACTTTCCTTTGAAGTCTAATGAAAGTATAAACCTCCTAGGTTTGAGAAAAAACAATTTTGCCTTGGCGGCTTTGTAAAAACGTTTATGAGTTGGCGTTTTGGTAAAATTGGGAGGAATTGTTTTTGGGCATCTCTCTATGTCTAAACCTTAAACTAAACTTCTCAAATATCATGTACGAACTTTAATTGAAAGAAACACCTTAGTCGGGTAAGTGGAAAGTCGACTTGGAAAAACCAAAGCGCCATTTTTTGACGAGGTTGCCGCGCTGGGAAGGTGTGACTCGCGCGAGCCAGGCCCAGACTTCATGGTTTTCGGTTTTGGCTATCGCTTGTGATTTTAAGTGTGTAGAATGTATATTTGTCATCATTAAAACATTATAAGGGCCTTGGTCATTATTGAACCAACAATCTCCCCCTTTTTAATGATGACAAATATATTTCCAAAAGCAAATAAAATTACTTATGAAGCATGAGGAGAACGCCATTGATGTAGCTTGCACCAATAAAAATGTAGACGTCTTCAAAGCTTCCCCTAGATCGCTGCTCCTCGACGGGAATCAATAGGTCAAGGAGCACCACATTTGCGGTGTCTTGGTTACAAAATAAACACACAACACAAGCAACAAACAAAGCATACACACGTACAAGTCCAACATGGGTTAGGTAACCCTTTGGTGACCTGGATACATGGGTTAGTCCAAGTATCAATATAATGACTCCATAAACTTATTGTTGAGCACAAATAAATATTGATTCTCAAAAATGACCTCATTATCTGTTGGAAATAATCAGATGACATATATAAATGTTGTGGTTAATATATTAGTCTTGTATCATATGCTTAATAATTATGTGAATTTTTAGATATAGGGTACATTGTCATTCAATATAGCACATAATATTAATACCAAATAAAACATCACATAACATTATAACAACAAGTAAGCATTACAAGGACCTAACGATACACTACTTTTATTCTCACACGACGATTTATTTCAAGAGGCATACAACACTAGTCTATTTCATACTCAAATCACTCTTCCTCCATGATTTGAAGTATGTTCCTAATGATCCTATTAACCACCGAGATCAGATCAACAATTTGAGGTTGTTGTTCTTGGATTTGTGGATCTCCCACATTTCTTTGAGAAGAGTTTACACCTCTTCCTCCAACTTGAAATGAACCTTACAACACATGCACTCATGATCATAGTTAACATGAGGACGCATGAGTGGTTGTTCGATCTTTGTCCATATCTCATCATCGGTTATTGTCAACTTAATAAAGTCTCGAACAACTTGGATGTCACTACCCTCAACTCTTTCCTAGTTGAGTTACTCTCCTCCTCTTGAAACATCATTCTCCTATCCTTATTCCTCTGATGAGATGAACCTCCATAATTATTCTTTTTTTTTTATTCCTTCCTTTTCTTTTTTTGGGTAAAGGGTAATTTTGTGTGTTTTGGTGTGTGTTCTATGGTCATGTGATACTAGGTTTATATAGGATTGAATCAAGGTGTTAGGTTCCTAATTCAAAAATTGGCCATGGAATCCTTACAAATATGTCCTAAGATGCTTTATTAGATAGTATTGGGAAGTAAAATTGTCCTAGATGATTTGAAGGTTTTTAGTTGTTATTTGGTTGGAATTGTATTGCCAAGTTTAACAATTTGATTCTTATAATTATGCATGCATGCACCAAATTTATCAAGCCATGTGTCACACCCCGCTAAGAGCGGAAACATGAGGTGCATCGAAATGTAACATCGCATAAGATAGTAGAACAACACCATATTTGATTTAAGAAATAACTTACAATGTTACAATAAGATTTTTAATACAAGACTGGAAAATGAAAACACAAGTCTTAATCTTATCCACTTTAAGTCTTTAGAAAAAGGTCTTGGCCAAATCACTCGGTCATAGATATGAGAACAATGTATGACTTCAATATGCATGTCTTCAAAATACAACTATCGATCACCTGAAAATGATACTCGAAAAAGTCAACATAATGTTGGTGAGCTCGTAGGTTTAAGTTAAACAAAACTGTTAATACAAATAAACCTTCAAAACGTTTATTTATATTTTACGATCTTTCAATGTTTTGTCGATAACAAACGTAAAATCATTTTAAGGAAATAAATAAATTACGTAATGCTTTGAGCCAATAGTTTACTAACTCATTTCATTAAACAAGTAAACCTTAAACATATCTAGTTAACAAGTTTAAATGAAACCAAAACTATTTTATAAAAACACTTAAGTAACATTTGTTACTTACATTTTATAAAATACATGTTAAGAAAAAGCAAGTAAACACTTGGACTATCCATGGCCCAAAACCAAGTCCATAAACCATAAACCATGGAGCTTGACCCATAACCCATGACCCATTGCATGACATCATGCATGACATCCATAATGGGTAAAACCCATGACCCAAAGTCCATAACCCATAACCCAAAGTCCATGACCCATGACCCAAGATGTCTTTGACATCAGGCATGACATCATCTATCCATGGATCATAACCCATAACCCATAACCCGGTTTGTAACCCAAAATCCGGACTGGTTTACCCAGTTACCCGGATCCCTCGGTTTACACTAGCCGGATCCCTCTGGGAAGGGATCCGGTTGAACCGGGTGAACAGTAGGCAGTTTTGCCTATAAATAGTGAGTCATTTCTCTTTTATCTCTCACCCCTTTTAGAGTTTACTTCTCTCTATACTCTAAACTCTCTAACCTCAGATCCAAGGATCTTTCTATGTAGTTTCTCTTTGTGATTCTCTAGGTTCCTTCCATTAGGCGAGATCACAACCTCTCGAAGACGTGCAAGCTCGTGATATGGGTTGCTTTGATTCTTCTCTTCCAAGATCATAGAAGTGATTCTTGTTCTTTCTTTCTTCTCAAAGGGTGTTATAGATGTGTTGAGTCGATAGGTGTAAAAGGACGCTGGATCCTTTAGTCGAGTTGTATTGGTATGTTGGTTTGGTCCGCCGTGCTAAGGACCCGGTATCTAGCCTTGTACCGGATAAAGTGTAGGCGACGAAGGTTTGGTCTACCTTGTGTGAAAGACCTGGTATCTAGCTTTGTACCAGATAAAGTGTAAGCGACGTTGTGAAGGCTTCTCCGCCATGTGAAAGGAGTTTGTGTTGTGAAGTGATAACGAACTCTCGAGTAGGCGACTCGGGGAGTGGAATAGGGCAAGGAAGGTGTCCTTGTAGCTGAACCACTATAAATACTTACGTTGTGGTTTTTTTTTTTGGGTAAAAGGTCAAAAGACCCGGTAAATGTATTACACCAAAAAATGTTTAAGTACAACGGATATGGGTGAAGTCCCAAATCTCAGCCCATTACAAAGGCACTTACATGAAGACAAATTCAACTAACCAAACCACTATATAAGAATGACATGCCATTCTTATAACTTACAAGTAACAAAACATACTACCTATGACGACCCTTCAAGTAAATATCAGGACCATACGTAAAAGACTCATAGCCATCATAGGAATCCAAATCATCCTCAAGATCATAACCACCTCCAAATAAGTTAGCAGACTGATCATAGGTGTCTACAATCTCCTCATCACTATCCGAATCTACAATATCACCCACCTTAGAAAATGGATTCACTCGCTTAGTCGCAGAAGAAGACGGACTAGATGGTTTCATACCACTTGTAGAAGCACCATGTAAACTGGCAAATTGCTCCCACAAACTTCCCTTCTTACTTGTACTATCAACCATAGGTGTAGGTGAACTACACTAGGCTGGTCGACACAAGCCTCCATAGGAACTGACTTGGAACTGCTCAAGACATCACTAGACTTTTGCACTTTAGAATTTATATCAACCTCATCAACAACAACCGAAGGTGGGGGATTATCAAGAACCTTTTACACTTCCATAATCTTCTCCATATCACGTTTAAGCTCACCAATATTAATATCATCTTTAAAGTAACCATGCTCATTAATAGATCGAGATGAATCGTTGGTAACCATGGGATCAGATTTAGACATAACATTCACCTCCCCCACTTTAGTTACCTTATTGGTAGTCGCTTTAGGCCTATAAACAAAAGAGGATTTAGGTTTAAAAAGCCTAACCTCTTGTTTAGATTGCTTGACCTTTTTCCCGTCATTCATAACGTGAACTTGCTCCTTCTCACGAACAATCTTAGAATCTGAACACGAACCAGCCTTCTTCATATAAAAAGAACACCAAGCATCCTCATGGCTAAATAATTTACAATGTGAGCATCGAGGAGGCCACCATTCGTATTCAACTTCAAGAACTTCCTCATAATATCCATTACCATTAGGCAAGGGTATGGCAACGTCAATAGATTTGAGGATATCCTTATCAGCCGATAATTCAATGAGAACCCTAGCATAAGAATAACGTCCCCAAGGATTATGGCACATATCACACGTACCAGCATCTAATCTAATGATCCGTCCCAACTTATTAGCAATCAACCGAATACCAACTTCCGAGAATGCTACAGCAGGTACTTTATGTATTTTCACCCAAACCGGTACCATTTTAATTTCCTCCCTTTTCAACTTAGAATTCGCCACCCATTGATGTAAGAAGATGGGCTGTGATCTAATAAACCAAGGGCCACCTTCAAGAACTTTTAATAAACCTTCATGTGACGAAAATTGAAAAAAGAAAAAACCATCACGCATAATCAAACGTTGGAATCCAAACTTAGCCCAAGTATACTTCACGTAGTTTTCCACTGTAGGAAAAGCTAAACGTTGTCCAACAAAATGCCCGTATAATGTATTAGAAATTTTTTTACACATATCATCCACCACGGCATTTGGTATAACAACTTTAGCACTTGACTCTTGACCTTCATCAGCTGGCTTTGACATATGGACCTCATTAACCCCTCCATTACCACTTAGACCAGTCGTAGTAGGCGTATTGCATGAATTAACAGTCGGTACATCATTCGAAAGCTCAACTAAACTTACCTTTACCTTTACAGCAGGTGTATCAGCCGAATAAGCACCTTCATGGGAAGCATTATATGCAGATTCAGCATAACCTTTAGCCGACTTCTTCAAAATAGACTTCAAAGGCTGCCCATCCTTACCAAGAATCTTACCATCAATGTTCTGAATTTTGGCAGCCAACCCAACACCCTTAGAAGTCTTTTTGCCCAACAAAAAACCAGAATCCATCTCTCAATTAACCCACTTTCAATGACTTACAGTTGCAAAAAATCGACAGACAATATACTTGCAGATAGCGAATAATACAAACCCCAAAAAGGTTTGTTAAGCGTTAATCAGTACCAGTATACAAGGACGCCCCCAATAAAGATTAAATCGACTTAAGTCAAGCCCTACAATCATAAGATATATAAGGTTGACTAAACCGACTTTCAAATAAAAGTGATAGAGATGCGATCCAGCAACCACTTCGACAATAATCCTTTAATAATATAGAACTTAGTAGCATAATAAACCAAAGGAATAAAATAGAGAAGAATACTGACCCACAATGAGTTTGATAATTATATTTAAATCGGTAGTAATCCCTTCCCAATAGCAGCGAACAAATCAAGGCAAGAAAAAATAATGATTGAAATTCACCGACCTACGTTAAGTTAAAGGATTATAATAATCGATTAAACTAAACGAATGAAGATGTAATTCGGATAGAGAATCACTTTCTTACCTCAAAGCGAATATAATAAGATAATCACAAACCATTTAATAATCTAAAAGGGATATGATCGATCGTTAAAGGGAATCGTATTCGTTGTTCGCCAGAGAGAAAACTTATGTTGTGGTTGTGTCTCTCTAATTCTATCTCCTGGTTTAGTTTATATGCTTTTATTTCTTACAATATCCAACACATCAAAACTAGATTGACATAAGTCGATCTATAAGTTTTAATAAGTGATTTTAATCGGTAAAACTATTCAACCCCCTTCTAGTATTCTACAATTGACATCAGAGCTTCTTAGAGTATATTGTACTTTAAAACTTGATACGATCCGTGTATGTTTTGAAAACTACAATGAAGGAAAAACTTTTGTAAAAATTAACTCATTTTACAAAAAGATCAAAACTTCTATCTCTTGGATATTGATATTTCATCTTGTTTCTAACAAATCTTTTTGAGAAGTATTCGGTTTAGGTTTCTTCGAAAACTTCATCATCTTAAAGGAAAAAACCATACCAAAAGGTATGCTTTCTTAGTTAAAATTAATTATCTAAAATGTGCTAATTGATTATGGTTAAAAGGTGGATTCATACATGTTTTTCCTTTCTAAAAATATGATAACATATACATACTTTCTTTATAAGACATCTCTATTAATTATAAAATTTGGTGTGCATCATCTTTGTGTCATATCTTCATGAATCGTGTGTAATACACCTAATCACACTTTGTCTAAAAACATCTCTTCACAAACGCTCGTGTAGTTTCTAATGGTCGGAAATAGTATTTCTTTCCATTTCTAGTCAAAACCTTTTACATATTTCTTTATTTAAAAGGCTAAAATCATCACTAGAAAAATCTTTCACATCTATCAAATTTATGATATTCATCCTCACGACAACTTCTTTCCTCTCATTTTTCTACTTCTCGTCTATTCATCCTTTTCAGTTATTTGGAATAAAAATATTCTTTTGCTCAAATTTCTCAAATTCTTCCTCTAGTTTCTTAGAATCCAATACCATACATCCTTAAATAATACACCTCTGTATTTGCAGTTTTCCCCGAATCCCTGTATTATAACGGGTCGGATCCATTTTAGAATGGATCCGGAAGAACCGGCTTAACAGACATAAGTTTATCATCTCACATTATTTGTCTCTTTTCCAAACAACCCAATAAACATTTTCTTAGTATAGGATCTCATCTCCCTTAATTTCAGAATCCTAAAACCATCCCTTTTTGTATAAATTACATCTTATTAAACTTTCTCTTAAAAGGGTTTAGCTCGTTATCATTTTACAAGGGTAATTTTCATCACATAAGGGTTATATAACATAAAACACAAACACTCAAACTAATGGGATCTCATATCTACACATATACATATATACTTATCAAATCTTGTACAAACAAAAGCCTTTCTCAACATCTCATATTTTCAAAAACTCCCTCTCATATAGGACACTCACAACTCTACATTGTTAATACAAAAAGGCAATTTGATAAGTTTAATCCTCGTAGTCATCTCTACTCATAATGGAAGTAAAAAATATATTTCTACTAAACTCTTCAAAGATATGGATATTATTTTTACAAAAAAATTGTTTCTCTTAAACCACTTGCATAGGTCTCAATATGTCTCACGAATATGACTTCGATTTTCGAGACAACAGCGTTTACATCCCAAACATCTCCCATGAACCAGACACTCCAGGAAACCATGTTCGTGGGTTTAATAATCTTGAAACCCGCTTCATTCACGAAGGTCGTGTGGTTGACTCTTCCCTCATCTTCGACGGAGACATCAACACATGTTTTCGCACCATAGGCTTTGATTGTCTTCTCACCATTAACGAACTAATCTGTCCACGGTTTGTGTTGGAATTCTTCCGTCAAGTCAAACTCTTTCATAACGAGGATCGTTCTTTCTCACTTTGGTTTTCAATCAAAAACCATAAGGTTGTTCGAACTCTTCAGCAATTTGCTAACCTCCTTAGAATCCCAGGATATGGTCAATGTGCCTACACCGAAGATCGGTCTCTTGAATCCCTCTTTAACTACCGTGAAGAAAATAGTCCATACTACTCTTACATACCTTCTCCACAAGAACTAACCCATCTTATTCGTACTCCTTATCATTTCGACTTTATTCATCCAGACATAATCGACACACTTGAGATTCGCTATGAACTGAAAACTATGGCGGTTATCTTACGTGAAAATGTTTGGAGTCATAAGGGAAATCGTGAGCAACTTCCAGCTTGTTGTGCTCATATGATCTATTGTCTTCTAACTCAACAACCATACAATCTCGCCTACTTCTTCGCTAAGCGAATTGTACATCTCAATGGGAATAAGAACAAACTTATACCTTATGGAATGTTCCTAACTCATCTCTATAATCACTTCATGAACTTTCATCCACACTTTCAAGGGCCACAATATTCTCTCATCTATAAAGTGATGATGCCTTTAGATAAGACCTTTATATCATCTTTCTTTATTCCAGAATCTGCTTCCAACTATGCACCGTTTGATGATCCAACAAATAAAGAAAATGAGCAAAATAACGAAAATTAGATAAAAGATAGGAATAAACCTTTAACGAAGTATGATCCATCTTTAAACATACTTGTTGTACTTCTTTTAAAATTTCTTGAATAAAAGGCTTAGTCTCTTTATTACCTATATGTGTTTCCTATATGCTCTACTTGTTATATCTGACTTATATCTATGTTTGAGTATTGCCTGAGGTGTTAGATTTCTTAATCGACATGTGAACGAAATTCTAATAAGCCCAGTGAACTTACCTGTCTCAGAAGCCGGTTCCCTAAGTTTTAACTAGCCGGATCCCTTTTAGAAAGGATCCGGACGAACCGGCCATACAGAAGATACATTTATACCACCTCTCATCACACTCAACCATTCAAACCTTAATACACTAGTTATCCATCTCCTATTAGTCACATTTGAGCTGACTTTGAGGTTAGTAGCCCTTTTGATCTCTTAAGATTGACTTAAGTATCATCCTAGGTGTTTATGAATTATCATTTCCAAAATAACCAATATTTCTCAGTTCCATTTCTTGCATCACCTCCCTCTGATCATTTTACACTTAGCTATAATTTAAATAAATTTTTAACATATTTATTTGCACTATCTCTACCCCAAAATGCTCTAAAACCAATCTTTTCTTTCTTATGATTTTTAACAAATTTATAAATTTTTCATATCACCTTTCCTTGAATCTTACAGACATTTAACACTTAGTGATATGATTATCTTAACCCATATTTACATAATGGCATACTTAGACCTCTTTACCACTTCTAAAGACCATTATTGGCAACTCCTCATCATTAGTCTTGAACCATTCAGGATTTTCTCATTGAAGACACTATCTTACACTCATTAGATCAGGAAACATAGAGCTGCAATAGCTAGATCACCATCATTTCTCACTTTTATCTGATCTGTTAGCCGGTTCCCTCAGCTAAAGCTAGCCGGATCCCTTTTGGGAAGGATCCGCTGGAACCGGGCAAACAGAAACAGATTTTATCACCTATAGCCTTCCAATACTCAACTTTATCCACTCAAGCAGTCCACATTGCCTTTAATATATCTCCTAGAAGAATGTATCACTGTAGTTGACCTTGGTACATGCATATCATTGCAATTCAAAGGATTTTAGTGGTTTAGGCTTTAATTCAGTTACTTGACCTTTCACTATTTAAGCCACTTGTGTTTGTGCTTCCAAACCACACCAAAACAAACCATCTTCTACTGCAAACTCACACTCTAAACCTACCCAAAACCATGACTAAGGCACCAAGTGCAAGATCATCCACTAGGAGCCCTCCAAGAAAAACCGCATGTATTGTGTATGAAATATCCTCAACCAAAACCTCACCCATCAAAGCACCCTCTACTAGAAAACCTCTCCCAAACTACATCCAAACTCCTCCATCTCATGAACCATCACCACCACAACTTTCTTCCACCAAAACAACATCACCACAATCAACTCCTCTTGAACCTACACCGACTAGTAAACCTACATTACCAAACACTCCTATTTCTACTCAACCAACAAAACCTTCACCTCTTGAACCAAGACTTCTTTCTTTCACCACACCTCATTCATCACCTCACCACTACTTTAACTCATTGGAGGACTTACCTCCTAGATCTTCTAATCCACCACCACTACCAACATTCTCATCCATTAAGAGAATGCCAACTCAGCCACCATCCAATCACCTAGATATTGACATAAACACATCACCACCCATAGCTAACATATCTTTCTCTCCTTTACCCTCAAATGGCCCATTTTAGGTAATGAGAAGATGTCAACCACCTCAACCACCTCTACCAAACAATGACACACTTCCATCCACACATACTTCTCAACCAACACCCGTGGTACATCCACAACCCTTCCACCTAGGTGCTTCCACCTCAAACATGCCTCAACAACCTTCTATCTTAGGATTTTGCCAACCTTCTACCTTAGATCCTCAACAAACAAACCACAATGATACTTGTGATCATTGTCAACATGTCCAGACCTTAGTTCATGAATTACGTGATGAAGTACGTTTCATGTTCTACCACCTTCTTGAACGTTTTGATGACGTCACCAATCCAAACCTATCCGAAAAACCTTGAAGTGCAAGCACAAGTGGTCTCACTATTCTAGTCTTAGGCCTAACTTTAGTCGAATAGGAATTTCTCATGTTTAGATCATTTTTTTGGTTTTTAGAGATTTGACCAATGTGTGTATCATTTCTCTTGTTTTATTAAATGAATCTACATGATTATGTGCTTCTTGTCTATGTGAACATGATTGGTGTGATTATTACTTGTCTTCATACCTTTTCTATTATGTACTGCTGCTAACAAGTTGCAGGTAAGCCGGATCCTTCACTTTGTACTGACCGGATCCCTTTTTCAAGGGAACCGGCGGATCCGGGAAAACAGATACTGACCAAAATTTTATGCAGCTCCATTTTTCTGCAAAGGGACACAATATACTTGATTTCTAACCTTTGTTTTGTAGATTCTCAAAAATACACATGGAGTACTTGACGCCCTCATTAAGGGGGAGCTTTCGTCCAAGCAAAACCATTGCAAAATACTTGCAATGAGCATATCTTAGTCTCCCTAATTACTTGACGCCCTCATTAAGGGGGAGCAACCATCGAGGGGGAGCAACTAAGTACTTCTTACTCTCCTCTCTCTATTCTACATCTCTTTTCTTCACTTACTTTTCTTAAAACTTGCATTCGAGTTAGTTTCCTTTCGACGCTCTTTTTGTTTCGACAAAAAGGGGGAGAAAGAGTAAAAACTACAATTCAAAAATTTACGAATTTTATTTTTTACTTAAAATAATTTTAAGTTTTGTCATCAACAAAAAGGGGGAGATTGTTAATACAAATAAACCTTCAAAACGTTTATTTATATTTTACGATCTTTCAATGTTTTGTCGATAACAAATGTAAAATCATTTTAACAAAATAAATAAATTACATAATGCTTTGAGCCAATAGTTTACTAACTCATTTCATTAAACAAGTAAACCTTAAACATATCTAGTTAACAAGTTTACATGAAACGAAAACTATTTTATAAAAACACTTAAGTAACATTTGTTACTTACATTTTATAAAATACATGTTAAGAAAAAGCTAGTAAACACTTGGACTATCCATGGCCCAAAACCAAGTCCATAAAACCATAAACCATGGAGCTTGACCCATAACCCATGACCCATGACCCATTGTATGACATCTTTCATGACATCCATAATGGGTAAAACCCATGACCCAAAGTCTATAATCTATAACCCAAAGTCCATGACCGATGACCCAAGATGTCTTTGACATCAGGCATGACATCATCTATCCATGGATCATAACCCATAACCCATAACCCGGTTTGTAACCCAAAATCCAGACTGGTTTACCCAGTTACCCGGATCCCTCGGTTTACACTAGCCGGATCCCTCTAGGAAGGGATCCGGTGGAACCGGGTGAACAGTAGGCAGTTTTTGCCAATAAATAGTGAGTCATTTCTCTCTTATCTTTCACCCCTTTTAGAGTTTACTTCTCTCTATACTCTAAACTCTCTAACCTCATATCCAAGGATCTTTCTATGTAGTTTCTCTTTGTAATTCTCTAGGTTCCTTCCATAAGGCGAGATCACAACCTATCGAAGACGTGCAAGCTCGTGATATGGGTTGCTTTGATTCTTGTTCTTTCTTTCTTCTCAAAGGGATGTAAATGTGTTGAGTCGATAGGTGTAAAAGGATGTTGGATCCTTTAGTCGAGTTGTATTGGGTGTGTTGGTTTGGTCCGCCGTGCTAAGGACCCGGTATCTAGCCTTGTACCGGATAAAGTGTAGGCGACGAAGGTTTGGTCTACCTTGTGTGAAAGACCCGGTATCTAGCTTTGTACCGGATAAAGTGTAAGCGACGTTGTGAAGGCTTCTCCGCCATGTGAAAGGAGTTTGTGTTGTGAAGTGATAACGAACTCTCGAGTAGGCGACTCGGGGAGTGGAGTAGGGCAAGGAAGGTGTTCTTGTAGCCGAACCACTATAAATACTTGTGTTGTGGTTGTGTCTCTCTAACTCTATCTCCTAGTTTAGTTTATATGCTTTTATTTCTATCAATACCCAACACCATCAAAACTAGATTGACATAAGTCGATCTATAAGTTTTAATAATTGGTTTTAATCGGTAAAACTATTCAACCCCACCTTATAGTTTTCTACAAAAACCATTTATCGTGCATGATATATAAGTATGAGTAGGACAAGTGTGTAAATAATATTATAAAGTGTAGGGCAAGCAGTCATATAGTATCCAACCAAAATAATCACCAACAACAAAACTCTTCATCTCCATAATATAATGTTCTTCCATGTATGCTTACCAGCTTGAGCTATAACATGATTAAAGTTCTACACAGAAAGCCCCACACAGAATGTTCTACACAGCATAACCACTAGTGCACCTAATTTTCAAAAAGAGAAAAACCTAAAAAGTTCTCTCTCTCTTTGGTGAATTCCGGCCGCCATCGCCATATCAATTCCCGACCATAAACTAATCCAAAAACGTCCTCTCTACCTTCGAATCTTTGTTCTTGGGTATGCAATACGTTTTTGTGGTTTTGTTTAATTCTCAAGAGGTGGTGGCGGCTGGTGAATTGCAGAAACCCTATCAATCACTTATTCAATCGGTATCCTTTCATAGTGCTATCGTATTATTTAGGGTTTTGGCTATTCTGTTTTTTGTTGATCGTATTCAAGTTATTCACTCAAAGTATTAATTCGTTATATTATTACTTAATACGATCTGGGGTTTTGATTTGGTTGGACATGTGCTTAACGATTATAAAACCCTTTTAGGTTTTATGTGTATTCACTATTCAGTTGGTATGTGATGATATCTGATCGTGACTCTATGTTTTAGGGTTTGTTTGTCGATTAAAGGTTCTACATCTGAGGTATGTGTTATGATAGTGGGTTTTTGAGAGAGATATAAGTCAAGTTTAGGATACGCTTGTTCAAAAATCCTAGTCCTTTATTCACAGACCTGTATTGAGCTTGTATGTTCTACGATGCTGTTGGAAGTTAGGGTCTGTTTGTTTGGGATTCTTGCTGCAACTGTTTTGATTTGGCTGATGCGGACCGTGACGGATCCGGTATATTTTAAGTTAGGGTTTGTGTACACCCTAGTTTTGTCTATGGCAGGTTCTTTTTGCGCTGGTTCTCACTCTGATTTTTGCTTGTGGTAGCTGATATACGCTCTGAATCTAGCCATAGTAGTTTTCTGCTTATTTGGTACATGTGTTGTACTGATGTTGGTACGCACGTTATGATGATTAAAGACGACACATGAACTAGTTTACTCTTGGTTCTTTTAATCTGATGTTTATGTTGTGTTTGGATGTTGGTTTACCGTATTATAGTCCCAAACAAGTCCTCAGCCTCTTGTTCGTCTATGGCAGTTCGTATTTGTTTTGGGTTAATCGCTGATCCTCTTGTTCTCTTGAGGGTGCTAATGTCGCAAAGAATCAGTCCATAGTGATTATATGTCCTCATTGCTGGTCATCATGCGTCTTGTGTGATGATTGGTTTTATTGAAAGTAGGGTTATGCTTCGATGTGCATATCCTTGATTGTTCAAACAGGTCCAAACGCATTGTGATGCTGCTGTTTATTCTTTGTTCGATTTGGAGCTGTTCATTACAAATGGAATTTAGGTTTCAACCTAATTGGTGGCCATTCATGCATAGTACCAGACCTGGTAGCGTTTTTGGACCTGGTCGTTCAGACCTGGTGGTCTTATTTGCTTCGTTCTATCAGACTTAGTGGTAATGCTGTCAATATGGTCATTATGACGCTGGAAGTTAAAGTCGTTTAACCCTATTATCATATTCAAAACAGGTCTAAATGCTCTTTCATGTTGCTGTTCATATTAATTGTTTAGGACCTGGTTTTTTGATGTGATATTCTGTAAATTAGGGGCTGGTTGCACCCTAAGTTAGGGTTGTTTAACCCTATAATCGTTTCCAAACAGGTCCTTATGCATTGTGTATGGGTCTGCTATACGAGTGTCCTATTGCTTGTGTTGTAGCTGTTCTATACGATGGGTTAGGATCTGTTCATGGAGATGTTTGGCTGTTCGCTATTGATTGGACGTGCCATGCTGGTGTGATAATTGGTTCGCTAAGGCATATGGTGTTCTTTCTTTGGTTCAGCTATACGGATGTTTTCTTGATGGCAATGTTGGTTTGTGCTGGTACAAGTCCTTGGATACATGCTTGGTGGCTGAATATTCGGACTTGTGGTAAGTCATTTGGAGTCCTATGGTATGGGGTTGCGGATTGTCGTTTGTGGTCATTCCTGCCGTACTATTTGTGATTTCTAGTCGTGGAAGTTAAGGTGGATTGCCATAATGAGTTAGAAGGCTCAAGTGCTTGTACTTGAGTAGTATTGTAATGTCTTATGTAGTTGTGGTCATTTTTGGTAGTCCATTTTGTTTAGTTATTGGTATGTTATGTAAGTTATAAGAATGGCATGTCATTCTTATATAGTGGTAGCTGTTAGTGTCCTAAGGGACTGAGACGAGGGAACTCACCCTCGTCCTTCGTACTTAAATGTTTTTTTGGTTAATCTACTTACCAGGGTGCAGGATTACTCCCCTTTACCCAAAAAAAAAACCACTAGTGCACCTATCTCAATTATATACACAACAATGTACAAAAGTAATAAGGCAAACATTTAATTTTTGGGTAAAGGGGAGTAATCCTGCACCCTAGTAAGTAGATTAACCAAAAAAGGTTTAAGTACAAAGGATATGGGTGAAGTCCCATATCTCAGCCCGTTACATAGGCACTTACAAGCAAACTATATAAGAATGACAGGCCATTCTTATAACTTACATAATAACTAATCAAAAACTACCAAAATGATTAAAATTACATAGTACAATACAAAACTACTCATGTAAAACACATAAGTCTTCTAAATCATTATGGCGTTTCACGTCCACTTCATTCCAAATAGGGTATCAACCCTAACTTCCAAGAAACGAGTACGAAGGTTTTTGAACAAGGATACCCCCAAACTTGACGTCCATCGAGTGTTCCAACAAAGCAAACCATGATCTCAAAAAGGTAACTAATGAACATAAGCCGCTCATCAACCATAACAACCATGTAATCATTGTTTGCCAAACAAACCTATGGCAGCTTCATTGTACAAAACGCACCACATAAAAATGTGGACTAGAATGACACCAAAGACAAGATAGGCTACCATAGATGAACCATAGGGTGTAAAGACCCTAACTTACACACGTAAAAAAATGATCATACCACCACCAAATCTGATAAACCAAATCCATGATCATCAATAGAATGACCAACAGATCTGAATAGTAGCCCATCAACAACCACCAATCAGGATTAAGATCCTAACTACCAACAGGCTATGTAACGATTCAAATCATCATCAACAAAAAACTGTGTACAGAAAGTTCCAATACAGCAGCCATACCAATGCATGATTAAAAAGTAACACAATCACTGCACCAACATTGGTACATTCGAAGAACCAGGTCATATGTAGAACTCATGCGTAAATGCAGGACCAACTTCAACAAGTACCAAATGTCACAATATCTTTGGAACTAGTATCGCAGCACAAGCAATACCCTTCCATAGACGATGAACTAGGGCTTACAACCCCAACTTACAACCACCACAGCACGAACCTCAAGCAGATCCGACAATAGCAGCCATGCACAATGCCTACGAATAGACAAACCATACCAAGGTTTTACAAAACCCTAACCACAGAACGCTTGTATAGCATACCCCAACAAACCGGAACAAAGTATAGCCCTACCAGGTCTGTTATACACATAGCGAATAGATCACCCCAACTGAACCGATCAACACATACGTAGCATAATAGGGTTAACGAGCATCAATCGGACCAATCATGGGAACATAAATAAGGCAAACATTTAAGAACGTCATAAAACTTGAAATACTTTGAGTATCATTTTCCCCCAAGGAAAAGTATAAGTAAAATGGGACCACGAAAACTCACCTTAAAGCGGATTGGATAATGAAACAAGTGTAAGTAAATAATCGAATGAATCACAAGTTACTCCTTCTTCAACGGATCTACACGAATTATAATCATATATTACTTATAGGTTCATATTAATGTCATAACGGATTTTTAGTACTTATTATTAACCACTTTATCATATTAGGGTTTACTTATAGTGATCAAAACATAGGTTTAAGGTTTCATAATTAATGCATAACTTACTTAGGTTATAAATGTGATATCAAAATAGGTTTAGCCGAAATGGAATTAGGTTAGACTAAATTAATAATCAAGACATAGGTTTTATATGTGTTTCAAATCAATAATTAATCTAGTTGAGGTTTAAGTGTGCCAAAACAGATTTTTGGGTTTATAATGCAAATCTAACTCAATTTCTTATGAATTTAATGACACATCAAATGAACTCCTAATCTGCTATAATTTTTACCAGAGCCTCCTACATATGTCTAATACTTCTAGTAACTTTTGTGGATTTTATCTCTTAGTGCAAGTATCAATTGAAAAATTGTTTACCCAAACCTGTCCAGAAAGTGACCTGATGGTACACCCGAACAGTTTGTATTTATTAAACATATCTAGACCTTCCAGAAAAATATACATAAATTCCAGTAACTAATCAACATATTGAATATTCACCTGCTAAAATTGGGGGTTCTAATTCGTTATGGTTTGAGAATTAAAAATCATAAGGACTGACTAATTTTCAGACATCCAAAATATAGTTTTGACACTTAATCTCCCAAAAATCAAAATACTACTTTCCCGACCTCCAATTACCACGAAATTTGATATTCGGATAGTACACTTCATGAACTCAGTTTAGACTCAAGATTTATGCAAAAACATGTTGGTATCATCAAATTAGACCCCTTGCAAAATGACCCATTTCTGGACAGCATACTAGTGAGATAGAAACAACACAACCCTAACCCCACTCAGTATGAATAGTAGCCCGCGAGGAAAACAATACAAACCAAAACCTAATAAGCCTCTCGGTATTTCTAATCCAGTGAGAAACAAAAGTAGGCGAGACAAACTAGGGCTTAAACCAACATGGCGAGGCAGATTAGCGAGACCAAAAACACAAGGATGCGAGTGATTTGGTGAGGCAGCACACAAACCACAAACCAATCCCACTTTAACACGATTTAGCAACATGTATTTCCAGGTTGTAACCACTGTGAAAAATCCATCATTTAAATAAACTATTTCTCGAATGTTTATCCTTTTCTACGTGTAAAATTTTTTTTTTTTTTCGATTGTGGCTATTATCTTATGTGACGGAGATCACATTCTGAATAACCGTGCTTGCAACTGAATTCGTATTCAAGTAAGTAAATATGTTAATCTAAAATATTATGAGATTCCACTTTACGTTATTTCGTTAATATATTTTAAACTAAACATTCATTAACTAATGATAATTTTATAAAACCCTAAACTACCATAATAACATTTATGAACAACAAAACCCTAGAAATACAAAAGTATAAATTATATGATTAATGTACAAGTGTCTAAAGCATAAAAACCCTAATTCCAAAATAATTCCCGATAAAACTCTAATTTCACCTAAGTGTTATTTTATGCATACATTTCATAAACCCTAATTTATTTATACAATATTTTTACAAAATAATATATTTACAAGTTATTTAAACTAGTGTACAAGTCATTTATGCACAAAACCATTTATTTACAAAAACCTTATAAAAATCCCTTTTATATTTATTTTCAAGTATAAAATACAAACCATTCATGCATAACTCTTACAAATTATATTTTCTAAACTCACTAAATATTTTTACAAGTCTTTAAACCTAAAGTACAAGTACCTAATGCATATAAACTAAAAAATTCTATTTATTTACTTTTAACTTAACAAAACTTAATATATAATTTTTATAACTTAATAAATTATAAAAATTACATTTTTCTCATATTCTAAATTATTGTACAACTAAATTAAGTCAAGGTACAAGTCCTTTAAGCATGATATCTAAATAACCATAAAAATCTTATAAACATTTAAAATAATTATTTAAATGACATTTCATGTAATATTTTCACATCATAAATTATAAAAATAATTTATTTATTTATTTAACATATGTACAACACCATAAACTCAATGTACAACTCTCTAATGCACAATATCATAAAAACTCATTTATTTGTATTTAAACCTTAATAAAAATTACATAAAAATTATAGAAAATTAAGAAATAATTAAAAATATATTTTTCTTATTTTTCTTATATTAGTACAAGTCTTTCAAACCTAAGTACAACTACCCAAAGCACAAAAATCATTTTTCTTTAAATATGTAGAAATCGATAGACATTGAGTTTTACCCCAAACCCTAGAGTACTAACAAATAATTTTAGAAACCTTTCCTAAGTAACCCTTAGAGTTAGGAACCTTAGTTTTACCCCAAACCCTAGAGTACTAGCAAATAAAGCCCTAGGTACTACTCCCTATAGCACAATTCGAACTAAACTAACCTAGTTAGATCCACCTAGTTCGATCTTAACACTAAACAAACTAAAATTCAGAAATTCTAAACCCTAATCATCCATTTGTAAGAACCCTAGCAAGCCACAACACCTCCCTTCTAGAATAAGTAACACTTGTGTGTTATGTAAACCTCCACATCACCCATTTCCCCCTCCTCTTATAAGGATCTCTCACAGCCATACACCTCACCTCACATCTGTCCATAATTGCCCTGGAACTCCATAGAAACCCTAAGTGAACTTCTATAAATAAGAACTAACCCTAGAAACCCTAAACACCCATCACCCCTAATCGAACCAATCATCACAGCAACCCACAGCCCTCATTTCTGATCTCACAACTCTAAGATAAGATCATATAGCCTAAAGAAGTCAGTAGGAAGAAGTTAGGATCAGTAGAGACCCAGTTCGAATCCCATTCTATCCAAATTAACCCTAGTCGACCATATTGAGCAAAGTGAGTTCTAGTTCTTTTTCTTTGATTTCTTATAGTTATTTTATGTTTAAATAAAGTATAGGATAGGACTCAATAAGTGTCATGGCCCAGAATTAACTAAAACACAATTTGTTAAATTTTTGTGTCTATCGAGTTCATATATACAATAATTTCGAAATGAAAGTTCAAGAGGATCTAGGATGTTAAAAGTAGTTTAGAAACACTTTAAACATGTTATAATAACTAGACAAATCATAAAAACATATGGTCTAAAAATCGGATTTCACAAAAACAAGATTTTTCTTTTCTTTTTGCTTCTGTCGAACAGCAGCAGGTCTGCTGCTTTGGTGCTCGATTTACCCTATCAAACGAATCTTAAAAATTCTAGTTTTCGACATGGTTAAAGTACTTTTAAAGGGCTAAAAGTAGGAAAAAGAATCAACGATTTTCGTTGAGAAACGAGGGAGAACGGGACGTTTGAAGTTGGGTAAATTTTCTGTGTCGAGATACATGTATACTCGACTTTCTGTTTCAAATATTGAATTCGTGAGTTCGATTCTGGCCCCGAGACTTTTCAAAAATACTTTTAAAATAATTATAAACATTTTAGAAAAGGTTTAGCAAAAGGTCTCGGCTTGAATCACTAAAAATAAATTGTTTTTGAACAAGGGATGTCGAGTGAAAAGATTTAGAGACATAGGGGCTGTTTTTACCAAAACTCTATAATATTTTCTGGTTTGGACTAAGTTTGAGATCGGGGAATCCCTAAGGGGTAAAAACAGTATATTTTGAAACTAAAAAGTATTAAGTGTCAATTTATAAAAGGTCAAGGGTAAAAGTTGTCAATTTCTTAAAGTTTAGGGGTAAAGTATGTAAACCCTAGAAACCTTAGGGTAGAAAATGTAAATATACTAATATAATTTAATATTATTAATATTTTAATATTATTAATACTCTTATTATTATTAATTTTACGAATTTAAGAACTAAGATACATTTTTGATCGTAACTAATTAAAGAAGTATCCTTTTAACGAACAGACGAAACCAAAACTTACAAATAAAAAGATCAGATAAAATATTACTTTTGAAACTACATATTGGCTCAATTAAGTATTTAATCAACAAACCAAATAACGAAACGAATAATAAATATAATAAGAAACAATTACTGAGAAACTTGATATAACCAATTCAGGTTGCAAGCCGGAGACGTTTATCAACTGTATTTCATTTGTTTTCCATCCAGATTGTCCAGGTGAGTTTATAGTCCCACTTTTTACTTACGAGTTTTCCAAATATGTGGGGAGATACATGCTATTAAACCGAACACAAGTATTTTCCTGATTGTTATTGCACTAGGCTAACTGTTCGTTATTATTGAGATTGAATTGTTATTTAAAAGACCCTCATATCATGCACCATTAGTCACCTGCTGGGTGAGCGCGAATATATGAATAGATCTATTGGCCTGACGACCCATTTGTTCTAACCGGATGGATATCTTCGTGGTAGTCGGTTAGGCAGATGCATTATATTTGATATCTTTAACTCGGGGGCAAGACCACTCTCATTTCAATCATGTTTGTGGAACCTGGAAACTGTTAACGCATTGCGTGTCATGAGGTTTAGTGCAATATTTTTGAATTACGATATAACTGATTTCTCATATTTTGGCTTATGTTCAAACTGATTATAATTTTAAACACTATAGATTCACTCAACCTTTGTGTTGACTTTTTAAGCATGTTTATCTCAGGTAATTTGAAGTATGGCTATTGGCACGGAGTGGCGGTGGACTTTCTTCTTAAAATAAAAGGGTGTCCACTTTGTTATCATTCAAAAGGATAATGTAACTGTTATAATGTAATTTCCGAACCTCCCTCTGGGACCTATATTATGTACTCTGATATTAAATAAATGAATGATAACAATTTTTATTTAAAAACGTCTCTTTCCGAGTCGTTTTCTATTTCCATGACTGTGAACCATGAAGTAGCACCCCAAGCTTATATTCCGCTGCGTAATCCGAAAATGGGGGTGTTACAGAGTGGTATCAGAGCTTGTGGTTATAGAGAACCAAATGTTTTCGAACATTGGACTATAACCGGTTTTCACAAAAATTTAACCAAAGTCCTCCGTGCCACGCCGTTACTGAAATATTATTTGTAGGTAAGTTACTGTAATCGTTTAAACTGCATAAATGAAATATTTATACCTATAAAGTGGTTACAGAATCCTGATTCCCCTATCCAATTTATCCCACTCATGTCTAGGCTAGGACATCAAGATGAACCTTACGTAGAGCCTTATCTATTTAGGATCCTTTATACTTCGTACTCTTGATATTTCTACATTTCGCCTTTAGTTTCCTTCCCAAATGTTACTAGTAATAATTTCTTATAAATTATTATCTGCAAATTATTACAGTATCATGTCTCCCGAATCACCCAAAGTCAACGAAATTACCCCAAACCCATTCCCATTATCACCTAAGGAAGAAACCGAATCCTATGAAAAATTGATCGGTTGTCCAACAGCATCTGAGGCTGGATATGAATTACCCCTAGAAATAATTCAGGAAAATGAAAAACCAAACTCTCCACTACCTAATATTCCAAATTCCCCAATACTAAATAACCCAAATGATATATCCTCATCTAATTCTCCCGACCTTAGTTTAGATACTATCGAATCAATATGGAATCTTCTTTACCAACAAGCCAATACTCTCGACGCACATACTAAACAGTTGGAGGAGCTACGACCATTTCGTTTTGAATGGTACGACCGTAATATCGACACTCTGTTTAGAAAGACCGATGCTGAGAGACGTACGGTGTTTGGATTGGGAGCAAAAGTTGAGAGAATGAAGAATACCTACAATCATAAATTTAGAAACATAGAATCTAGGATCCGCTGTTCAGGAAGAGAACATGATCAATTGTACGGTAGAGTGGAAGACATTGAAAGAACCCTTTGGATAGCCAGTGAAATAGCAAGAAACCAGGAGCAGAAGATTTTCGCTTTGGAAACTGTTCTGGATAATCAATTGAAGATATCCCAAGAACTTCAGGAACGCTTCTTGGAAATGGAAATTGCGCAACTGAAACTTGAGACTGAAGTTAAGCATTTACGTCAAGAACGTAATTGATCTTAAAAGTCACTTGTATCGTTGTTATAAACCAAATAGTATTTGGTTAGTATTTCCTGTATTACCTAAATAAACCTGAAACTTTCAGAGTTTGTAATCAATCAATAAATCTATGACAATCCTCTTTTGTTATATATTTATTGTTTGTAACCAAATTCATCCTATTGTGTCTTACTATAATGCTGTGCATATATGTAAAGAACACTATTTCCTCTATCAAATAAATAATTTCCCCAAACCATACACAAAATCCATGAACGATATTTCCCTATTTTTCCCAAACCCATATCACCAATAGCATAATAAGAAAACAAAAACTAGGAACCAAACCCTTATACTAAAGACAGAAAGTTCATAATCTACTACGTGCAGTATTGATAAAAGATCTTGTATTAATTGTTTTGTAAAACAATCAATCAAGTTATTGATACCATGTGGTAACCCGACATACTAAGACTTATATAGAAAACCTTAGGAAAACTTCGGAAGAAAAACCTGATGAATGAAGAAAGAGTTGCTGAATTTCGGAGAAGCTAGTTTGTTCCTTAGCAGGAGTTAACCATTTATCTACGATATTAACTAAGACATATCGTAAATAATTGATTCTCAAGAGGAATATAACTTCATGATCACTTGTTAGTAATAATATGTAATTATCCTAACATGGTCATTACTGAAATTCTGAACTACATATTTCTTGTGATGTTGTTAGAAGAAAGTCAACATGAAAAATACCAACGTATCGCCAATGACTCCCGAAGATATCCAGAAGACGGTGATCAACCTCATTGCAGCAGTACTAGAAGTGACTACAGCATCTTATTTGAGTAACAACCAGATAACCACTGGAGAAGGAACGAAGACTGTATTTTGTAATCATACCCCTAAAAGTTTTACGGGTTGCAAAACAGTTCTTCATGTGGGCCCAGCAAGAATAATCAAACCCACCATTTCCCAAGCCTTAGGAGTAAAGAAAACCGTTGTATTTAAAGAAAATAACCAAAAACTCAAAACCATCATCCCTACCTGCTACCATCATCAACAGAATCTTAGGAATGGTTATATTGGAACAAAGCCATTGTGCACACAATGCTTGTTGCACCACTATGGTCCATGCACTGTTAGGTGTACAATGTGTCAGAAGATTGGACATCAGACCAAAGACTGTAAGACGACAAGACTACCTTCAGTAATCGTGACTTGCCTTGGATGTGGTGGAAAAGGACATTACCAGAATCAGTGCCCAAATTTCAACCCGAATTGGAAAGACAAGAATGATGCCCAGGAATGAGAACCCAAGTATGAAATCTATGGAGAAAATAAATGATTGTAATAAGATAAATAAGTTGAGGATTAGAACTCGCTAAGTTGTATTTCCCTTTTACCTCTTTATCCTAATGTAATAAATTATCTTTCTACTTTCATCCTGTAACTTTTCCGCAATAATCTTAATCTGCGTTTAGCTTCATCATCTACTCTATTCCTCTTTACTCTATTCATAGGCATTACCTACCTAGAACCTAGTATACCTTTAGGAAATTGGTAAAATATTATTTTGAGGAAACAATAGATTATCCTTAGCTCATAGGAACTTTAGAAGAACCCTAAGATTTACATTTGAAGATACTCCATTATTACCATAGGAAAAGCCTTAAACTCATTATTGTAGTATGGACTAAAATTTTCCCATTCTCTTGAAAAATAAATTATGATACTATATCCTGAAAATATCACGTTGAACACCATCTAAAGCTTTTTGAAAAGAATACCATACGGCTGAGTCAAAACATCACATCATTTGATCCTCGATTACACATAGCCTGATCAACTATGTATAATTAGGAAGAATCATGTAATGAATTGGACAGTTATTTTCTCTATTAAATTTTATTTAAGCATGCAAAAATATCAAAAACAAAAATCTTTTCATAACTTATCACTTTTAACTTAATATAATAAAGTCCGCTACTACTACTCAATAGGAATTCAACAAAAATTGAGGATAGAAAAACCATAGAAATTCACAAACCCAAATTTTATTAGGAATCTTGGAAGATAATACATAGAGATATAATTAGCAACTAAAGTGCTAATATTACAAGGATTTCATAAGCTTTATTACATTGAGGATTACACAAACAAAAGACCATCCTAGCAACCTTAGCGTGAGACTTACTTTCCCCAAACCTAGTCCATGAAAAAGGCAACAATCGTAAGTAGTATGATAAGCACTAGGACCGCACCTTGGAGACCATAATCCCCTTCCGGATTGTACGCTATGTAGGTAACAACCGCAACCATGTACATAATTGCAAAGATGATAGCTAAAGGCGGCATATTTGAGGTTTTTAGGAAGGAAACTTTGTGATGAAAAATGAGGATTAGAAATGAGGTATTTATGGGGAATATGTAACCGTTATTTTGAACGTTGAGTTACTATTCATCCACTTTAAAATTTTGAACGTTGCATAGTGGTAAAATAGGTGGCAAAACATTCAAATTTAATGCATCCGGTAGGAAAAAGACTGACCAAACTACGTTCCCTTAGGTACCAAATAGAAATTCCTAGACGACTCTATTAGGCCAAAACTATAATTAAGGATTTAGCAGTGAAATGATATTTTTAAAAAACATAGGACGTAAGAATAAAATAGTATCGTATTATTTTATTTTTAACTTGAGGCATTTTAAGCATATCAAACTCCTATCGCAACCTATTCTCAAATTCCCGATGTAAGTTAGAAATCTAGGCTTGACTATTCCTATACTTCGTTTTCCCAATTTCCACACCCAACGTAAACTGAATCTCGGGACGAGATTCCCTTGACGGTGGGTGACTGTAACCACTGTGAAAAATCCATCATTTAAATAAACTATTTCTCGGAATGTTTATCCTTTTCTACGTGTAAAATTTTTTTTTTTTTCGATTGTGGCTATTATCTTATGTGACGGAGATCACATTCCGAATAACCGTGCTTGCAACTGAATTCGTATTCAAGTAAGTAAATATGTTAATCTAAAATATTATGAGATTCCACTTTACGTTATTTCGTTAATATATTTTAAACTAAACATTCATTAACTAATGATAATTTTATAAAACCCTAAACTACCATAATAACATTTATGAACAACAAAACCCTAGAAATACAAAAGTATAAATTATATGATTAATGTACAAGTGTCTAAAGCATAAAAACCCTAATTCCAAAATAATTCCCGATAAAACTCTAATTTCACCTAAGTGTTATTTTATGCATACATTTCATAAACCCTAATTTATTTATACAATATTTTTACAAAATAATATATTTACAAGTTATTTAAACTAGTGTACAAGTCATTTATGCACAAAACCATTTATTTACAAAAACCTTATAAAAATCCCTTTTATATTTATTTTCAAGTATAAAATACAAACCATTCATGCATAACTCTTACAAATTATATTTTCTAAACTCACTAAATATTTTTACAAGTCTTTAAACCTAAAGTACAAGTACCTAATGCATATAAACTAAAAATTCTATTTATTTACTTTTAACTTAACAAAACTTAATATATAATTTTTATAACTTAATAAATTATAAAAATTACATTTTTCTCATATTCTAAATTATTGTACAACTAAATTAAGTCAAGGTACAAGTCCTTTAAGCATGATATCTAAATAACCATAAAAATCTTATAAACATTTAAAATAATTATTTAAATGACATTTCATGTAATATTTTCACATCATAAATTATAAAAATAATTTATTTATTTATTTAACATATGTACAACACCATAAACTCAATGTACAACTCTCTAATGCACAATATCATAAAAACTCATTTATTTGTATTTAAACCTTAATAAAAATTACATAAAAATTATAGAAAATTAAGAAATAATTAAAAATATATTTTTCTTATTTTTCTTATATTAGTACAAGTCTTTCAAACCTAAGTACAACTACCCAAAGCACAAAAATCATTTTTCTTTAAATATGTAGAAATCGATAGACATGAAAATGTAACAAATAATTTTAGAAACCTTTCCTAAGTAACCCTTAGAGTTAGGAACCTTAGTTTTACCCCAAACCCTAGAGTACTAGCAAATAAAGCCCTAGGTACTACTCCCTATAGCACAATTCGAACTAAACTAACCTAGTTAGATCCACCTAGTTCGATCTTAACACTAAACAAACTAAAATTCAGAAATTCTAAACCCTAATCATCCATTTGTAAGAACCCTAGCAAGCCACAACACCTCCCTTCTAGAATAAGTAACACTTGTGTGTTATGTAAACCTCCACATCACCCATTTCCCCCTCCTCTTATAAGGATCTCTCACAGCCATACACCTCACCTCACATCTGTCCATAATTGCCCTGGAACTCCATAGAAACCCTAAGTGAACTTCTATAAATAAGAACTAACCCTAGAAACCCTAAACACCCATCACCCCTAATCGAACCAATCATCACAGCAACCCACAGCCCTCATTTCTGATCTCACAACTCTAAGATAAGATCATATAGCCTAAAGAAGTCAGTAGGAAGAAGTTAGGATCAGTAGAGACCCAGTTCGAATCCCATTCTATCCAAATTAACCCTAGTCGACCATATTGAGCAAAGTGAGTTCTAGTTCTTTTTCTTTGATTTCTTATAGTTATTTTATGTTTAAATAAAGTATAGGATAGGACTTAATAAGTGTCATGGCCCAGAATTAACTAAAACACAATTTGTTAAATTTTTGTGTCTATCGAGTTCATATATACAATAATTTCGAAATGAAAGTTCAAGAGGATCTAGGATGTTAAAAGTAGTTTAGAAACACTTTAAACATGTTATAATAACTAGACAAATCATAAAAACATATGGTCTAAAAATCGGATTTCACAAAAACAAGATTTTTCTTTTCTTTTTGCTTCTGTCGAACAGCAGCAGGTCTGCTGCTTTGGTGCTCGATTTACCCTATCAAACGAATCTTAAAAATTCTAGTTTTCGACATGGTTAAAGTACTTTTAAAGGGCTAAAAGTAGGAAAAAGAATCAACGATTTTCGTTGAGAAACGAGGGAGAACGGGACGTTTGAAGTTGGGTAAATTTTCTGTGTCGAGATACATGTATACTCGACTTTCTGTTTCAAATATTGAATTCGTGAGTTCGATTCTGGCCCCGAGACTTTTCAAAAATACTTTTAAAATAATTATAAACATTTTAGAAAAGGTTTAGCAAAAGGTCTCGGCTTGAATCACTAAAAATAAATTGTTTTTGAACAAGGGATGTCGAGTGAAAAGATTTAGAGACATAGGGGCTGTTTTTACCAAAACTCTATAATATTTTCTGGTTTGGACTAAGTTTGAGATCGGGGAATCCCTAAGGGGTAAAAACAGTATATTTTGAAACTAAAAAGTATTAAGTGTCAATTTATAAAAGGTCAAGGGTAAAAGTTGTCAATTTCTTAAAGTTTAGGGGTAAAGTATGTAAACCCTAGAAACCTTAGGGTAGAAAATGTAAATATACTAATATAATTTAATATTATTAATATTTTAATATTATTAATACTCTTATTATTATTAATTTTACGAATTTAAGAACTAAGATACATTTTTGATCGTAACTAATTAAAGAAGTATCCTTTTAACGAACAGACGAAACCAAAACTTACAAATAAAAAGATCAGATAAAATATTACTTTTGAAACTACATATTGGCTCAATTAAGTATTTAATCAACAAACCAAATAACGAAACGAATAATAAATATAATAAGAAACAATTACTGAGAAACTTGATATAACCAATTCAGGTTGCAAGCCGGAGACGTTTATCAACTGTATTTCATTTGTTTTCCATCCAGATTGTCCAGGTGAGTTTATAGTCCCACTTTTTACTTACGAGTTTTCCAAATATGTGGGGAGATACATGCTATTAAATCGAACACAAGTATTTTCCTGATTGTTATTGCACTAGGCTAACTGTTCGTTATTATTGAGATTGAATTGTTATTTAAAAGACCCTCATATCATGCACCATTAGTCACCTGCTGGGTGAGCGCGAATATATGAATAGATCTATTGGCCTGACGACCCATTTGTTCTAACCGGATGGATATCTTCGTGGTAGTCGGTTAGGCAGATGCATTATATTTGATATCTTTAACTCGGGGGCAAGACCACTCTCATTTCAATCATGTTTGTGGAACCTGGAAACTGTTAACGCATTGCGTGTCATGAGGTTTAGTGCAATATTTTTGAATTACGATATAACTGATTTCTCATATTTTGGCTTGTGTTCAAACTGATTATAATTTTAAACACTATAGATTCACTCAACCTTTGTGTTGACTTTTTAAGCATGTTTATCTCAGGTAATTTGAAGTATGGCTATTGGCACGGAGTGGCGGTGGACTTTCTTCTTAAAATAAAAGGGTGTCCACTTTGTTATCATTCAAAAGGATAATGTAACTGTTATAATGTAATTTCCGAACCTCCCTCTGGGACCTATATTATGTACTCTGATATTAAATAAATGAATGATAACAATTTTTATTTAAAAACGTCTCTTTCCGAGTCGTTTTCTATTTCCATGACTGTGAACCATGAAGTAGCACCCCAAGCTTATATTCCGCTGCGTAATCCGAAAATGGGGGTGTTACACGATTTAGCAACATGTATTTCCAGGTTTTAGACACACACACGGAACACAAAATAGCCTACACACTCTAAAGATTAACGAGCCCAAAACAAAATGTTTTCACATAAAATCATAACTTTCCCCCAAGCCCTCGCTACACATTATTATGCACACCTAGGGTTTCTCATTTTATGAAATAACTTGGGCTGAACAAAAGAGAAACGACAGAAAAGAAACCATGTGAACGACACCATGTTTTAACAAATCTTAATCATGTATATGGTGTTAATTCTTTTATTCATATTGTTACATATTTAACGAGACATGGCATCCTCACAACTAGATGATTATTACGATTAGTTTCTCATGTTTCTTATTAGGTTTAGCATCATCTATGTCGTCTATTAATGACTGAATAATAAGAGGAGGACATGAATACCTTTAGGCCGAATGGAAGGGATCAAAGGAAGGACAAGTACACATGAATGAAACCCCAATAATATGCTACGATCACCAAGCTTCAATACCTTCAACTTTCTTGATCTTTGAGGAGAGAAAACAATGAGTTTGGTGCTTATTTTGTTTCAGTATGGAGGAAAAGAAGATAGGCCGATTGTATGGTAAGGAGAGGGAAAAGAAAGTGTGTATTTGTTTTTGGTAAATGAATAAGACCGAATATTGTTTTGGAGGAAAAATGCCGTGACATTGGGATGAGATAAGCACACATGTATCTTTTATTCTAATCACTTCAATTTGAATTTGGAAAGTGTATATGGTTTTGATTTGTGTCGTTGGAATGCAAGGAAAGGGGAAGGCATAGAAACGATTTTAAGGATGTGTACAAAGGGTAATGTGTCATTTGTTTTGTGTTTCTTTTATTAAGAAAAAATAGTAACACTACTAAATAATATTGTATCTCTACTAAATAATATAGTACCTCTACTAAATATAATCCCTTTTAGTACTTCTCTGGAAAACAAGTGAAGTGATTATCCATAAGAGTGTGTGTCATTTGTAGTTAGTTTAGGATTAAGAAAATTTGCTAGGTTATTTAGTTAAGTTTAGTTAGGACAAGATTAATAACTTGTATACATTACATAATACATAATATTTATGTTACTTATTCATTAGTTATAACTTAGGGTAAAATCATTGTAAATAACTAAAATGTTAATCCACTTTTTAGAAGTTGAATGTAATTAGAAGTCAAATATCAAGTCAATGGTCATAGTTGACTTACTTGATTTGGTGACGGTTCTCACACCATGCATGATACTTCCAATTATAGTTGGTTATGTTTAAGGCCTTGATCATCATTTTGGATTTTACATGATTTTAGTTACACAATATAGTTACTACATCTCATCATGCATGAACCAAGTGCAAGTGTTCCATGCAAGTCATACCAAGAATGTAGTTGGTTGTATATCAAAAATCAAGTGTATATTTTATTATTAGATACACAAACTAGATCCTATAATCCATCATGCATGTATAGATAGTCAACATACAATGCATGATATCTCAGGTT
The DNA here is from genome assembly GCA_021014915.2 of Artemisia tridentata subsp. tridentata. NCBI lineage: Eukaryota > Viridiplantae > Streptophyta > Magnoliopsida > Asterales > Asteraceae > Artemisia > Artemisia tridentata. Next base: position 207,404,607 of record CP139502.1, read on the forward strand.
TATAGTTTGTTGTGTAGTGTGTCGACTTTGATAATCCTTACTTGCCACTTGCATTGCAAAATAAGTTTCTAAGATTTCGGACGAAATTCTTAGTTTATCAAGTCTATTTATTGTGTAATCTAGTTTATTATGTAATACCATACCGAACTCAATCCACGAGAATTCTTTAACTATGTGAATAGTTTGTAAGTTTGCATAAAGATTTTTCTTTTCTTTTTTAGCCTAATAAACATAGCATGCAATTTTCACATAAGATGAACAAGTAGACGTCGATACAAGATCTTCAACACAAGTGTGAGTTGTGATCCGAAATGTTGTCTAGTCTAGGCAATTTGACACAAGTGACTTTCAAGACTAACAAGTGTAGTAGGACTTGCAACGATTTTGTTGGCAAGGCAAGTTTCAAATTTCTTATTCATTGCACATAGTATAAACATGTAGAATCCATGATAATATCAACAATAGTTGGAATAATGCATTTATAATTATCCTTCATCTCGAAAAACAATTTTTTGTATTTTCTTCCATGCCTTCACATAAGTCCTAAGCACATAATTTAACCAAACTTTAAAAGTTTGATAAAGACCAAGAAAGCATTGTCTTACTAAAGATCTATGTGACTCAACATCCTATGGTGCATGTTAACCATGAACAACCTTTTCTAAGACTCAAAATGTGCAATCGAGATTTTGGGAAATGTCATGAAAAATCCTAAGTGTTCCTAACTTGTGACCTAAGGGTTTGCTTATTCAACTCTCCTATTAATTGTTTTATCGAATGGCCCCTAGCTTCCTTTATTGTCTTAGAAGTTCCTTCTTTCAATACATTGACCTCTAGTGAGGGAGACCCATCCTGGTTTTGAACTACTTGTTCATCCACGACATCATCAACCTCCACGGATGATGATTTGGCCTTCGGTAAACTCTCATCAAAGGTTACACTGAGAGATTCATCAACTCTCATCGTTTCCTTATTAAGCACTATGTATGCTTTACTAGTTTGAGAGTATCCTAAAAACACACATTAGTAAGACTCTGGGTCAAACTTGGTGAGATAATCTTTGGTGTTAAGTATGAAACATTTACATCCAAAGACCCTAAAGTACTCTAGTGATGGTTTCCTACCTCTAAGGATTTCATAAGGCGTTTTGTTAAGTATTTTCCTAGAGTAGACCCTATTATAGATGTAACACGCGATATCTAAGGCATGACACCAAAACTTTTGTGGAATGGATTGCTCGGCTAACATTGCAGGACACATCTCCCATAACTTCTTGTCCTTCCTTTGGACGACCTCATTGGTTTGAGGAGGACTAATGTCCGAGAAGTTATGTGAGATTCCATGTTGTTCGCAAAAGTCCCCAAATTGCACGCTATGTTCAAATCTACTACCATGATTAAATGAGAAAATTTCGACATTAGACCAGTCGCTCAACTTTTATACCTTTTCTAGACCAAAAAAAGTGTTATTCCCCAACTAGACCGTGCGACTTGCGACTTTTTTACTTTTAATAAGAAGTCGCCAAGTGACATGTACCTTTTCTGCATGTGTAAGCTATAAAGGCATGTACTTTTCGAGCGACCTACTTTAAGCGACTTGTTTGTACTTTGAGCAACTTTTTTTTTGTCAGTTTCGAGTACAAAAGTCAAACATCAAATATTAATATTTTATTCTTTAAAAAGGTTAAAAGACAAGAATACCCTCATCTTCAACATCATTTATCTTCCATTTCCTGTTTTTCCAGTAACCTCTCAATAATTCCGGCCACCTTAAATTTTCCGACCACCATTTTTTTTTCTTTTCCAACCACCATTCTAATAACTTTCATCACAACCAATAATTCATAAACAACAAAAATACCATAATCTATATAAAAACCCAACATTAATTGATAGCGATTTTAACTATAACAGAAACCAAAATTATAACATGAATGACTTCCAAACAATGCATGTTCTTCTTTTTCTCCATTATCCAAATTTCATACTTCCATCAGTTTTACTTAGCACATTGCCGTCGACTCAAATCTGTAAAAAATCTTACTTACCACATCTTCTTTTGTCAGCAAACTCCATCATCATGATTAACAGTTTTACATCTTCTCCGGTGACTCGACGGTAACGGCCGTTTTGTCAATGAAAACGCCGGCGCTGGAGATACTATACCGGATTTGTGACAGATCTGGTCGGGAAATGGAGTGGGTGTGGTGGATCTGTAACAGATGAAAAAAACCCAGATCTGTAATGGGGGGCGCGTGCCGGCGGTGGAGAAGAAATTGGTGGTGGGTTTGATGAGATGTGTAATTATTGTGAGACGGTTGCAAGGAAGAGCTTTCTGGTCGCCGGAGATGGAGTGGGTATGACAGTGGATAGTCGCCGGAGATGGAGAGGGTATGCTAACAAAAAACTAAAATGTTAAATGGATAGGTGGTAGAGGAAATGTGTGGTATAGTGGGGGATAAGGTAGAATGTGTGGTGAATAATTAAAGTACAAGTAAATATGCATAAAATACTTTTAGTAAAATATAAGGTAAAAGTAAATTAAAAAATATAATTAATAAAGCACAAGGGTATATTTGTAATTTGACAATAAAACAAAAAATATTTTCACCTAACTATTGTACTTGCAAGGGACACATGTAAAGTCGCTCAAAGTACAAACAAGTCGCTTAACGTAGGTTGCTCGAAAAGTACATGCCTTTATAGCTTACACATGCAGAATAAAAAAGGTCATGGCACAAACTTTTTTGTGCCACTTGGCGACTTCTTATCAAAAGTAAAAAAGTCGCAAGTCGCTCGGTCTAGTTTGGGAAGAGCACTTTTTTTGGTCTAGAAAAGTTATAAAAGTTGAGCGACTGGTCTAATCTCGGGCATCTTCCTTAGCGCCTAGAAATAGAGTCCATATGTAATGTGAGTAGTCATCAACAATCATCAAAGTATAGAATTTGCCTACAGAGCTTTAAATATGTGATAAACCAAACAAATCAAGGCTCTCAAGCATTAAAAAATGATAACCCTCCCTCCTAAAACTTAGGGTGATTTTTGGCGATCCAATTTTCCATAACCCTTAATCGTTTTTTCAATCAATCGTTCTATTATCTTGTATACAATTCTGAATTGAGTGCTGATTATATCTTATATATGATCTCTCTTGATTCATTATTTGTTCTGGATTAATTCACGATTGGTTCTTGATTCTATTTAGGGTTTTTGCTCATCACTAGTTTTAGGGTTTCAAGAGTCGGTTTCCTATTAACTACTTCATCTATTAAACCGACCACAACATCATTCATCATTGATTGCCTTCTGATTATGGGTTGATTTTTTGGACGTTGATGCTTATAAACCCTAGTTTAAACTAGGGTTTTCTCGTTTTTTTTGAAGGTCTGACGTTATCCTTCTTGTATTGCATGCGATCTGTTTGTTTACTTCAGTTAGGGTTTTGATTAGGGTGATGTCGAATAAGGGAGGGAAGTATCCAACTATGCCACATCCGGTGGTGAGTTTGGAAGAAAGGAACGCTGAGTTAGCTCGTTCTGTGGCTACTCGTTTGAATATGCTTAATGGTAATGCTGGTGGTTCCGAACCAAAGAAGGCATTGAGGATTGAAAACCCTAAACCGAATTCAGTTGTTCATGGGAATGATACCATCGTTCCTACTAATATTGGTGAACCGGTGGTGGTTGATCCCCCTCAAGATGCAGCTCGCAATGATGCTACAAACACTAACTTTAGTGTTGATAAACCTGGTTCTGCTGGTACTCTATCTTCTGGTGGTATTGGTCATATGAGTACTTCTACTCCTAATGATGTCGATGGTTTGGATTACATTCAGGCCTTGTTTGGTGTATCCATTAAGACTCTGGAGGATATTGACAATTTCACTAAGAATATTGATGAGGATAAATACCCGTTGTGGGCTGTTTTAGCGGCTGCTATAGAGGGTTTATGGAAGGATCTCCAGGCTGAAATTAATGTCCAATCTTCGGTTCTTAAATCGTCTCATGAATCTCCTTGTGTCGAACCCGTATATGAAGGAGTTAACATTTCTATTCCTCGTAATGTGGTTTGAAAAGGTTAGTTCTCGATTAGAACATACGTTATATGGCTACTTTATTGGGAAAAGAATGGCGTTTCCTGTCGTTGAGTACTATGCTAGAAGTAACTGGGCGAAACATGGACTTTAAAGAATTATGATGAATTCTAAAGGATTCTTTTTCTTTAAATTTGATTCATTGGTTGGTTTAGAAGCTGTCTTGGAAGGAGGCCCTTGGATGATACGCAAATCTCCAATAATTCTCAAGAAATGGTCTTTGGATACTTGTTTGCGTAAGGAATAGTTAACTAGCATTCCGATTTGGGTTAAACTGCATGATGTTCCTCTTCAAGTCTTTGAAGAGGAGGGTATTCGTTTAATTGCTAGTTTCATTGGTAAGCTTATCATGCTTGATTCATATACTACCTCTATGTGCAAGGATTCGTGGGGTAAGAGTAGCTTTGCTAGATGTCTTATTGAGGTTAACTCTGATTCTGACCTTCTCGATACTGTGACTATTGGGTTCCCTTCTCTTACGGGGGAGGGTTTTATTAAAGAGAGCATACGTGTTGAATATGAATGGAGGCCCCCCAGGTGCAATTTATGCAAAATCTTTGGTCATACTCATGATCAATGTTCTAAACAGGTGGTGAGGCCTCCTACACAGGTAGTTAGCCCTTCTACTGTTTCTACTTCTCATGTTGCTACTCCTACTGTGGAATTGGATACTGATGGTTTTCAAAAGGTGGGTAAGAAAAAAAAGAAGAAGGGTAAAGCAAAGGCTACTAATGGGAATCCATCTGTTGGTACTTCGGTTAAACAGTTCAAATTTGTTCCTAAAGCAGCTACTAGTGAACCTAAGAAGGGTGCTAATACTATGGGTAATGCATATACATCGTCGTCTCAGTTGAAGTCTACTGGTAACACTTCTAAGGAAGTTAATGTGTCTACATCTAATCCGTATGCTGCATTGGTGATGGATGATGAAGATGGTGAAGACCAAGTGGAAAATGTGTTTGATGAATCGGCCAATCTATTTGCTAATATGGGGGCAAGTTCATCTCGCACGTTTTCTGTTGGCTAGCTGTTTTTTTGTTCTTTTTTCTAGATGCATTTTGTTTCTAGTTTAGTTAGTGCTTTTGGCATGTCTTAAGAACTAGAGTTAGGTGGTTATCAAGCTTTTTAGCTTGAGGTTAATATGGTACTTCAGCCATATTCCATTTGTACTTAAACGCTTTTGGTTAATCTATTTACCAGGGTGCATGATTACTCCCCTTTACCCAAAAAAACCAAACAAATCAATATTTAGTAACTCTAAGACTTTATTGGTCGAAATGGTGTTACCAAAACAAACACATACTTGAGTGGCCCATAAGTTAGATTAAAAAAATGAATGGTCTAAAATTAAAATGCCTAATAGTTGGGCGGCCTTTGGATGCATAATCTCTAAAAAGAAATTATTTTTATAAAAACAATGATTATTTTTTAAATTAAAATGCAAGTTAGCATTCGATTTTTAAAGATTTTAAAAGATTATTTTTTTATAATCACTTTTATAATTTATGTATACCAAACAATGATTATACTTTAAATAACTTTTTCTTTTTCTTTTTTTTTTTTTTTTTTTAAATAAGCATAACACTAAGGCTGGACACAGTCGTGACCCAACATGACCCTGTCACATCAGCTTTCTCTCTCCGATGACCAGACACGACCAAATTGCCACAGTCGATGACCGAGGTTTTTTTTTTTTTTTTTTTTTTTTGAATTCAAATATTTTAAACAACAAATTTAAAATTCATCAAAAACAAAAACATTACATAAATTATTAAAATAAACATTAAAAACATTACGTAAATTATTCAAATAAAATTAAAAACATTACAAAAATTCTTCATCGTCTTCCTCATTGTCATCGTCACTACCGTTCCAAGCAAACTCCACAAACTCCGTAAACTCACTAATAACTTCATCATCGTCGGAAGACGAAGAACCAAAAAATAGCTCGTAAGACATAATTAAAAGAATGTGTTTGAAGGTATTGATAGAAATTTTGTTTGAAATTGTGTGTTTAGAAGTGTGTTTGAGGTTGGTATTTATAAGATTGTAAAGTGTTAAAGTTTTTTATTAAAAAAAAATGTTATTTTTTATTTTTTTAAATGTCAAACGGATACATTTTTTGAAAATTTGTGTGTGCAATTAATCGGTCGTTATATTGACCGACTTCTTCAAAATATTGCCCCTCGACCGATATTCATGAAATGCCCACAGTGAGGATGACTGACCACAATATCGGTCGACCCTTGCATGACCAATTGGATGATCCTTCGACTATGACAAGCCTAAGAGCACAAGGTGCAGCTCGCCACTGCCCTTCGCCGTCCACGGTGGCACCTCGCCACTGCACCGGAGGTGCTTGTTTTTTTTGTCTGCACGACGAGGTAAAATATCTGACATTGTGTACGTTTGCTTGGGAATAGGACGGAAAAAAACGGATATATTACCGTTTTAAATCAAACGGCTAGTTTTTTTTTTTTTTTTTTTTTTTTTTTTTTTTTTTTTTTTTTTTAATAAAAAAAAAACCTTAAACACCCTATAAATACCAAACCACTACATATATTTTTCTCACATACAAATCAACCAAAAAATAACATTACTCTCTATATCTCAACTCAAAAAAAAAACAATGTCTTAAAACCCGAATGAAGGCGGATATTTCACGAACCTCCTCTCGTCAAACCCACAACAATACGGGGGTTCGTCAAACCCGTCTACCCCCTCATCGCAAAATTCTAACTCGTCGTCGCCATATGGTACACAATTGACCCCGGAGGCAATTTACCTTAATCAACAATATGCGTTTCAACAAGGATTCGCAAATCAACCCCAACGATTTACGGCACCACAGTTTTTTAACCCGTCACAACCTTCAACGTTTTCTCAATTTCAACCACAACCACAATTTGAATCACAACCATCAGGTTCACAATTCAAAGTACCACAAGCACGTAAACCGGCCAAATCCCAAGGAAAATAAACGATGGCAAGAAAATCAAAAAAAGCCGTGGATTTGGACGCGGACGATGACGATGACGTGGAAGCAGTAGGTACGCGTGTGAATAGAAAGTGGTCCAAGGATGAAGAAAAATTACTTGCGGAAATTTGGATATAAATTTCTCAAGACAAAGAAATGGGAAATGACCGTTCCGAAGAGTACTTTTGGAACCAAATTTTGGAGGTGTTCAACCTTCAGACTGACCGTGACCCTCGTACCAAAAATATGATCACGGGTAAATGGGCGAGGATTAATGGTGATTGTAAAAAATTCAACGCTGTTTATAAACATTTGCAGCGTCGAAGTGGTGAAAATGAGGCTGATCATCTCGAAAATGCGAAGACGAACTTTGAACAACGCTTTGGTTCGAAGAGTTTCATGTATGTTCACGTTTGGGGGGTCTTGAAAAATTACCCGAAATGGGATGCCGAGGACCTGATAGACATTACATGTCTCGAGGATATATTCGGCCCTGACAAACGACCTCGTCCTGAAAGAGACATCGCCAGAAAGAGTCGAGCTACAAAGAAACAAAAGTCGAAGGATATGTCGAGCGTGGCGAGCTCCGGTGGGAGTCAAACGAGTACTTTTCGGGACACTTATCTGAAAAATATTCGCAAAAAGCCGACATTCAAATGGCCGCGTACGAGGCGAGGAGACAGAAGGAACAGAAGACCTTAGAGATGAAGGAGATGAAGTTTCTCATAATTGATCCCGACCAGAAGACATCGAAAAAAGCCGCTATCATTCGCCGGAGACAAGAACAAATCATGAGAAAATATCAACTCAACGACGAAGACGAGGATTAAGTTTCGTTTTTTTTTTGTTTCCGTATCGTTATTTCCCGTATCGTTTTTTTTTTCCGTATCGTTATTTCTCGTATCGTTTTTTTTTTTTTTTTTTTTTGCTGTATCGTTGTTTCGTATGTTTTTTAATATGTTGTAATGTATTTTTTTTAATGGAATGAATTTAGTTTATTTGGAAATTTGAATAAAAAAAATAAAGTTGTAAGTAGGCCTCAAATGAGTAAGTTGTGGGGGGTTAATAGTGGATGTTTGTTCACCCGTCGGCCGAAATGAGGTGCTTTCAGGCGAGCCAAAAGCCCTCTCCCTTCATCTCTTCTTTTCTTCTTGTTGAAATTAAAAAAATATGAAGCTTAATAAAACAAGAAACTTCAACCATTTTTTCTCCTTTAATCGTCGTAAAATGCATACTTCTTCTCAAGGTTACTTTTCTTATTATTATTATTATGCTGTTGCAAATTCTTAGTATTAAATTATTGTTAACTAAGTTTTATATACTAGTATATGTTTTCAGAGCGTAATCCGTTTGTAGTGCCTGGTGCAACCGTGGCAACTATACTAATGCTTGGTGCTCTTCATGCTAGACGAATGTATAACGATAAGAAAGTATGTTTTGTTCTTTCTTAACTTGTTTTTAGTTACTAATGTTGAAAAGTTGCAATGACTTTACTTTCTGAATATAGATTGAAGAGGCGAAAGAAAGCGGTGTTGAACTCGAGCTCCAACCTGATGTCAAAGTATTAATTCTTTTTTTATCGGTTTTGTATTGAAGTATACATGGTAGTTTTTTTGTTAATTTGCGATCTTGGATGTAGGCTAAATTTCTGAATATGTTACCTCTGCGCTCAATTTCAAGGTTTTGGGGATCTTTAGCCAGCACGGTGAGTATGCATAGGCTATTTTTTTGCGGAGAATTAATGATCAGCGTGCAATTTGTATATTTTGACCTCTTAAACAATATTCACTATTTCCTAGTGTTGTTTGTGTAAATCCATAACAACCACCAAACCCACAGACATAATAAAAGGTAGATTAAGATAAAAATGTGATGAGTATCGTGGCTGTTTTTAGATTTGCACTTTTTTTAATTTTGTGCAAAGGAATTTTCAGTAACAAATGAAGAATGATATTACTTTTCGATGAATTTCTTTTAGCTATGTTAAATGTTAGCCAATCATATGACTGGTGACGAAGATGTTAATTCATCAAAGTTTCTCAACTGTTAATTGTATAAACTCCGTCACATCAAAATCTTTATAGGTGTTTGAAGACTTGTTCGTAGATTATCTATCAACAGTGCGTCATCGTTATTAACTTTTTTTCAAAACAGCAAAATGTTTTTTTTAATGATGTATCACACCACTTAGCATATTAAAATCTTGTTTTGTTTTTTTCCAGGAACTTCCAGTTTGGCTGCGTCCATATGCTCACAGAGCTTGGGCTCGCGCGTTTCATTCAAGTATGTTGTTCATTCCTCAGTTATTTGCTTAGAATATATTTATCTGTAGCAAACTCTATAGTACTGTCATTCTTTTCTTATCTTAGATTTGGAAGAGGTGGCTTTACCTTTGGATCAATATGCATCACTCAAAGATTTTTTTGTTCGAGCTCTGAAAGAAGGTTCCAGGCCAATCGATTCTGACCCACATAGTCTGGTAACCGAAATCCGTTGCTATTATATTCCATTCTTAATTTCGTGTTTCATCATTAGGTGGAAAAATGGTGGGTTAGGCATGTTAGGTAACGGGCCATATCTAGTACAGTTAGAAATTTGCAAGACTGGCTTGGTTCACATATACTTTTTCATCCATCTATAAAAGAAAAAATAAATGATTATATTTTGATAACAAGAATCTGTGAATTAAGTAATATAGGATGTTGTATGTATATAATAGATTTTGGGTGACTCCTAGTCTCTTTTATATAAATATATGTTGCTCTAATTCAATAGACCACAACCCAAATCAACGAGTCCATAAGTAAATGGGTCGAAATTGCGATGCCTACATCTATGAAATTTCTCGTAATCTAACTTTTCCAACTGTAGGTCAGTCCTGTTGATGGTACCATTATGAGAGTTGGCGAGCTAAAAGAAGGGGTTTTGATCGAGCAAGTTAAAGGGTTCTCCTATTCAGTATCTTCCCTGTTAGGTTCGGGTTCATTCTTCCCTCTTATTGCTGCCAAAGAAGTAAGTGAAGATAGCAGCTTACAAGAAAAGAATCTCAGGGACGAGGGAACCAAATCATGGTGGATAATTTCATTGGCATCACCAAAACTTAGGGAGTCCTCTTCATCGCGGTAGATTATATATTTTAATCTCTAATTCATGTTGTTACTCTATTAACCATTTTAAGTACACAAATCTGGCTGTTATATATCTGCTTGCTACCTAAAAAGCAAGTTATTTAGAGTTTTATGTTCATTGCAGTCCCATCACAGGTCTCTTTTACTGTGTTATATACCTCGGGCTTGGAGACTACCATCGAGTTCACTCCCCAGTTGATTGGAATGTGCTTCTCCGGCGACATTTTTCTGGTAATTATAATTGTTACATTTGCTTATTCTTTGAAATCCTTATTCAAGAACCAGATACCGATGTTTCTGTTCCAGCCTAGTTTGGTTTTCCGGTTTGTAGGCCCAAACCAATTTCATCCTCTCCTAGTCTCCTAGCACGCATTGTAGTGTAAATGAGTGGCAATAGACATCTATTTGTGTCGTGCTAACCTATGTTTATTACTGAATAACCATAATCTCCAAAGATCCCAAGTCGAATATAAATATATAGTATACAGTTAGTTGTATAGCATTTTTGCATGCTTCAAAATTTGTACATAGAATCAGGAGGTATTTAGTAGTATTGCTAGATTACATCTATATCTTTGACACGTAGTTTGCATATTGCTAATTGTAGACTGTTGATTTATTATAACGCATATTGTAATAATTATGATGGTGATCAAAGAAGACCATCCAAGTGAATCAGTTTGCTCTTGCCATGTCAAGCTTATAGATAACACATTTCTTGTATCTCATGGAGCATTGTAAGAATAGAAGTGAATTTTTTTTAGCAACATAATCCTTTTAACCTATGGATGTCACTTTTGTTTAGGTCGGCTGTACCCTGTGAATGAGCGTGCTACCAGGACTATAAAAAATCTGTATGTGGAGAATGAAAGGGTAATTTTAAACTTACTTCTCAAATATAAGTTCATTTTCACTGTTTGGCTCAGCTTAATATTATCAGCCGAATGAGCTAAGTTGAATAATATATTTGGCTAGTGAAGTTATAATTTAAAAAAAAAAGGAAAAAAAAGAAAAGAAAAAGAAGGTCATGCAATCCAATAATGCAATGGATTGATTAACAACAAAAACACATGATATTGGTATAAGAGTTCAAAACATATAAAAATTAAAAATAAATAAAATAAAAATATAAAACCATATACTGAAATGTCTTTTTTTTTTTTTTTTTTTTTTTTTTTTTTGGGTAAAGGGTTTCACCCTGTCAAATAGATTATCCAAAATATAAAGTTAAGTACAAAAGATATGAGTGAGTCGTATATCTCAGCCCGTTACATAGGCAAACTACATCACAAAGACAACCAATAAACTTTATTTGACTCAAAACAAATCCAAGATAAGACAAGCCAAACATAGTTCATGATCTTCAGAATCAGCCTTCGCCAATCAGGTCCTCTTCATCCATGTCATCCTCCTCACAAGTAGTAGTAGAAGGACTAGCGATGTAATCAAATTGTTCGTAACTTTCATATTCGTTTATTTCAGCATGATCAAATCGCACCTTTTTAACCTCCTTTCTACCTGGAGTTAAACAACCCTTTCTATTTGTTGTTTCGCTATTTTCCACTACATCGTCCACATGATAAATCCTTTCCACACTTGAAAAACTTGGCGTTGCATAGTGAATATAGCATGTCTTGCATGGATCACATATGTATCATACTAAAATGTCTTGCATTGATCACATATGTATCATAGTGAATATAACATGTCTTGCATTGATTACACAAGGCTCATATACTCTTGTTTAGAAGTTCTACTACAGGTGTCAAGCACTTCTAAATAATGTTAATTCATGAACTATAGGCTCACCTGATCTTTTATATATCTACAAGTTGCTTCTTTTGTATTAAATACCCTGTCTATGATATATGATGTATCAGTAGACTTCATAGTAACACGGGCAGCAGACAAATGCCATAGGTTATGTGTTAAATTAAGAAACATAAGAAAATTTTCATGATTTTAGCATGACGTAGCCCTCTCTTGGAAATCAATAATAAGCTTACAAGTCACTCATTGTCTACACCCATACTTTTCTTTTTTTGGGTAAATGTTTCCATATGACTAGTTTAATTGCTTATTTTTTTCAAGAATAGTTTTGCTCTTTATACTTCAATAGGATTCATGGTTTCTTTGTTACCAGGTTTTTTTGGGTAAAGGTTTACCCCGGTAAAATATATTAAAACCAAAATATTTAGAGTACAAATGGAATGTAGCTGAAATGCCACATTATCCTCAAGCAAAGCTTGATAAGCGACTACCAACTACGTGTTTATGACATACCATAGAACACGAGGACTAAACTAGCTAACTAAGTACTTTTGGATGATGACGCCAAAAAAGTAGATGTCTCGTCATAAACATGTTCGACTTCATCCTCTTCATCACTAGCATCACCATTGACCACTTTGGACATTCCCGTACCTTCCTTCTCCACATCATTCTCTGACGTTCCTTCAAAAGCTGTATCAAATTCCTTAGAAAGTAACTCGTAAGGATTATTAGATAGAGAAACCTTCAATAGATTAGACGTACTAGCCTTAGGCGTTTTACCACCCTTAGCAGTGTTTGCATTACCACCTTTAGACATTGTGGCATTTGAATCCCCAACAGGTCGAAACTGAAATTTACCCTGTCCCACACGAATACACGATTAACATTACGACTCTTGCCATTATGGGCACTTCCTTTTCCATTTCGACGCTTATAAACCACAGTTTGAACACCATCGTTACTAGCAGGTTGCACGACCTTATTCAACTCACTAGGACACTTATTAGTAACCTCTTGAAGACCATCATTTGATTTTTTTTTTTGGTAAAGGGTTTCCCTGGTAAATGTAGACCATCATTTGATGTCCACCATAGAAGTCGGTTCCACTATGTTTTTAGGGCATTGATTAAGAGAATGCCCAAAAATTTTACACGAGTCACACCTCGGTGGTTTCCACTCATACTCAATCCGAATAGTCTCTTTTGAGTACGCCGATCCATTAAGTAACAGAATAGCAACAATAAGACCATCTTTCAACTCGTCTTCAAAATTGATCTCAATTAACGCATGAGCAAAACTGCTTCGACCCATGATTCTTCACACATAGTGCTAGTAAAAGAATCAAGCATCATAGGAGTACCTAGTTTAGTAGCAATAAGACTTGGCCCATCAGCCGAGAAGGCTGCCATGGGGACATCATGCAGTTTCACCCACACCAGCACTCTAGTAAGATCATCCTTAAGCAAACAGCAAACTAGTGTCCAATGTCCATTCTTTAAGAATAATGGGAACATTTCGAATCATCCATGGTCCGTTCCTTTTTTCGTTTCAAACTGGAAAAAGAAAAAACCTTTTGCGTTCATCCTAACCTTGCTTAAACCATATTTTGACCACACGTTATGTACAAAGTATTGAACCACAGGAAACGCAATTCGTTTGCCAAGAAATATCCATACAACGTATTCTGAACCCGTGAACTAATCTCCTCCACAACAGCACGTGGAATAGAAATTTCAGCACCATCATAAGTATTTTCTGCTTCAAGTGTACGAAACTTACCCTTGGGTTTATTTGACTCAGGATTCACCACATTGACATACGAAACCGGCTTCGTAGTCATATCATTCAGGTTTACATTTAGCGTAGAAACATCAAGCTGCTGTGGTTGGGCATGCAAGTCACTAGTCACAGAATCGACTAGAGTAACAGATCTACGAGGCATTAATGGTTTCCCATCCGTTTTTTGCAAGCGAATTTTGCAAGCTACTTTCATCCATTTTTTTAACATTTTTTTGCAAGCGAACTTAACAAAGAACTTGTAACTCTCCCGTAACATCAATCATCCGAAAAAACAAAGTAAAGGAAGCCAGTAGCAATACAACACAAACAGAAAAAACACGAAGAAACGAAACCCTAATCTTCACTTGACTGAAACCCTAAAAAATTACGGTTTTGAATTAAATAACACCAGCAGCAACACATATTAATGGCGGATTCCATGATGATGAATAATTAATGAGCGTGATACGTTGAGAAACCCTAAGACGATTAGTAACTGAAAACCCAAAAAAACGAAAAAAAACCTAATCGAGTAAAACCTAACAATCTGCGATCCTAGAAACAAAGAAAAATTAAACGCAATGGGATAATCAATTCTTTAAAAATAGGAACGATACATGCAAGGAATTAGGTCGGTTTAGGCAGAATACGATTTAGGGATAAAGTCACCAAAAATCAAGTTTTTTATTTACCACACATACTGTGTTCTTTGTTACCAGGTTGTGCTTGAAGGTAGATGGCAAGAAGGTTATATGGCAATTGCTGCAATAGGTGCAACAAATATTGGCTCTATCAAGGTATCATTGTCTTGATTTACCCTTCCTTTGTTTCTACATTTGATATGAGACAGGACACATATCATGTGATTGGCTATTGCCCTCCCTTGAAACACTGAGATATTTAAACTAGATGTGGCGAGGTGGATGGGTCGGGCGGATTGCGTATCAGGTAAAACGGGTCCAAGAAGAAACTGGTTATTTTGGTACTCTTCAAAACGACTGAGGGGGCTGGTTTGACCCCTTTATCATTTTTAATTTCTTTGCCAAATAATCAATGTGTTAATTATAATACAAAAACAATATTCATATATATAGATTTGACTCGTTTCAGATACGATACAACCCAAATCTACCCATTTACATGTAAATGGTGATGAATTTGCACTAATACTTATTAACCAACCAAGGAAGAAGTTGCTCCAATCAGAAGCCCCTGAAGAGCGGGTTTATGAACCTGAAGGCACAGGATTGTCGGTCAAGAAAGGAGAGGAGGTTTGTTTCATTTCGTCCATGTATAGCTTATAGTCTTATGTATATTTGCATGCTGGAATATGTATGTGATAACGAACATCCAGTGTACTGGTTAAGTGGACTAGTGAAGATGAGACCCACAACTACAAGACGTCTAAAATATAACGCAAAATGTAGGATATACTGTCGTAAAATAGGGGAAAATGGGAAGATGAATCTATTCTTGATAAGTTTGCAACCTCCAAAATCTATTATTTTGGGCATTTCCTACGTGTCCAACATTCCTGTACCATCCGAGTGCTGCATTGGCATTAAGTAGATGTGGCACAATTAAGTGATTAAGCAGGTTGGATAACACGTTGAGTTGGATTGGGTTTTTTGAGTTGTGGAGACTGATTATTTCTGGAGTGCCCTAATTGGTTCCCTATATATACACCCTCTCTAATTGTAAATTTGTAAATTCCTGATTAATACAAAATTCATCTAGTTGGTCCATGGATGTAGCTTGATTACACCGATCAAGTACAGAAATACTATGTTTTTTTGCTATTGTTGGTGTACAATTTCTTAACAAGGTCGATCTATAACAGTTTTCGACAAAATTTTGCTCTTTATTGTAAATTATTAGTAATTCAAGTATGATTACAGAAATTCCATTATATCTATATGCATTTTTATTTTTTTAAATTAAATTTATTTAGGAGGTTCATTAGAAATTAAAGTATATTTTTTTTTGTGCAAAGAAAAGCAATTTATTCTATCTTATATATGTAGCAGTTCATTGTAAATTTACATACGTTTCCGTACTAATTTTATATAGAGCAGAAGAATATGAACTCATCTTATCTAGAGATAGAAACTAAAGTATAGACAGAATTATTGGGAAAGGCTTATGAGAATGTTAGTATTGAAACAATCACCTAGTATTTTTATCTAATGTCAAATGGATTGGTGCACTTAAATTTACATTTCTGACAAGTGATCTTTGATTAGTCCCTAATCAAAATATTCTTGGATGCTTTACACTAGATGTGGTCATGTGGCCATTTCGACCACCCGTGTACTTCTAAATGGACCGATATGGATTTTGTTTTATCTCTTAACAGGTCAAATGGACACAATCAACAAAATTACCTCTAAAGAAAACTAGTCAATGTTCTTCTTCTAGTCAAACATATAAATAAAATTTACAGTTAATATCTGTTGCCAATTTGAAAATTGAAGATTGTATGTTTCAGGTAGCTGTATTTAACATGGGGTCAACAGTGGTGCTAGTTTTCCAAGCCCCTGCATTGAAGAAGCAGGAAGATGAAGCATCATTATCAGAATTCAGGTTCTGTGTTGACAAAGGTGACAAGATACGGATGGGAGAAGCTCTAGGACGATGGCATGATCTGTAATGTTCTTGCCGTGTGCTCCTGGATTTGGTGCATAGTTCATTCAGAACTTGCTGAATTTTTTTTTGAGTAGTTAGACCTTTTGATTACTGCTAGGAAACGGCTATTGGAGTGTTTTACAGGAGATGAGCACAGAATTCAGTTTAAAGATAAGAGTTTATAGATAGAGCATTGTAACACATCATGAGAATCAGAGTTGGACATTATTTGGTTTTTTTCATATTGCTGCCCTCAAAACCATGGTACTTCAGAATTCTTGTTTCGGGTTTCGATATTGGGTCAAACATAATGATGCGCAAATGGTCCAAGGACCAGGATCAGTTTGCGGCCCGTAACCAGTCATGAGAAGCTTGATGGTCCTGAAACTGTCCTAATATTTGTTGAGTGGATTGGTCAATCAAGGTGGTATACATAAAGCCATAATGTAGTTGGTTTATATAATATAAATCTAAATATATTGTGGCCGGCTTTTTTTTTTTTTTTTTTTTTTTTTTTTTTTTTTAATTATAAAAATAAACAAATAAATAAAAATAAAATTGGGTAAAGGGTTACCCTGTAAAATATCCAATGTGGACGAAGACCACATTACAAACTTGATAAACTTTGAGTTACTGCTACATGAATACATGCCGTATTCATGAACCAAGCTAACCACCTTACCTTAGCTAGGACATCAAAACATATCAGCCAAACATGGCAAATCAAGCAAAAAACATGCAGCCACTTCTGAGTTGAGGCCGAGACGCGGCATGTTTCTGAGAAGATATTGTGACTGGCATTTGACAACCTCATGAATATCATTGGATGAAATGATTTACTACAACCAATTGATTATGCAATGTGTATTCTTAACCATAACCCTAAGCTATCATTAGCAAAGATGAAATTTCAAAACCAGTCAACGTTCAAGTTCAAGTTCATTCGTGTTTTCTACCAGAATCATGTTAGAATACATATATATTCATAAGAGTAAATTGCACCGTGGTTTAGGCCAAATCCCACCGTTCGTCCCTGGTCTTTTTTTTTTGCACCGTTCGTCCCTGTGGTTTATATATGTAGCACCGTTCGTCCTTATCTCTAGAGATAGGGACGAACGGTGTTACATAGTTTCAGGCCAAATCTTTGAGATAGGGACGAACGGTGCTACATATATAAACCACATGGACGAACGGTGCAATTTACTCTATTCATAATGATATGGTTTCAAAAATGAAAGCAACTAAGCAAGATCAACTTGGGCATTTCGTGATAATGATGTCTACTTGGATAACAAATAAATTCAAATGATCAAACATTTTAGCTCAACGACATCTGTGCTTATTAGTTAACGTTTTTTGCTAAGTGACTCATTTTAGGTTCCATTTTTGTAATATTTTGCTGTCGATGCCTTCATGTTCAATCGTGCACAAGTTGATATAATGAACTTGAAATGATCAATTCGCTCATCCACTATTTTAATAGGTTTATCACCCGCATATCTTTGGTCATAACTCTTCAACATCTTCGAGAAAAATTACATCTAAACCAATTGAATAACTCTATTGATTGATTTGAAAGATGAAAATGAACGTATATATAGTTACAACTATAGTTCATCTAAAATGCCAATTGTAACCCATTACAGCTATACTTCATGTAGAGGGGTAAAACGTGTGGGTTCGGGCAACAGGTCCAAATGGGCTCAGATCCTAATGGGCAAGGATCAGAACGGGTCAAGCGGGTTGGGGTCAAACGAATAGTTTCATCGACCCTAGTATGGCATGATCAGCCAAAAACGATACTATCTTTGACCATTACAAAGGCAGTGGAGACAAAATTGTACAACTTTCATCAAATTCATAGATAGCTAGATCAACCATAATTAGTTGCTTATTAAACCAAGAATTAGTTAATGGATGTAAAGCTCTTACTTGCTGCTATATAAAATTGCATATCCATCATACTTTTGCAAAAGTTTAATGTGGGTAAACCGTAAGAAGACATTCTCTCAAAACACATGTAATCATATGCTATACCTCAAATCCTACCACCATTTTCAAAGAATCACTAATAAATAGTTGCGATTACGAGTTATATGAGTTCAACTTCACGAGAAATGAAAATGAAATGAAGATTAGAGAATAGAGGAAATTAAATTTGGCCGAAGAAGTAAAAAAGTGGAACCCTAAAACGTTCTCTCTACTTTGGCCATTTTGGCGACCAACAAACTTCTAACATATTCACCGATCATTAACCTTTTCTATTCGATCTTTCACTTAATTAATCGTTCCTTGTTCTAAATCTAAATCACTGGTTTCTAATCATTGGTTTAATTCAATCACGATTTTGGGACGATCGATTGTTAGGGTTTTTGTTTATTTTTAGGGTTTGTTGGTGCGATTTGCTTCTTTTTCCTTCTGGGTATTGTTGTCTTGATCCTTTTCTTGTTTACAATCCCTTATTACTGGTTGTGTATTATACCGATTAGTTATTTGGGATAGTTTCCAGATTTAGGGTTTGCGATTACTTTATTCATTAGGGTTTGAATCTCATCGTTGTTCTTTGTTCCTGCTGCAATAACCTTTCATCCTCCATAACGACGATCTTTGATCGTTATTTATAAGGGTTGTGTGCAGCGTGTGGTTGTGTTCTGATTATATTGACTTAACGCTTAAAGAACCCTAATTTTTTAGGGTTCGGTACTGTTTTATTTGCAAGTACCCGTGCTAGGGTTTTGTGGTGTACGTCCATTGTGGTTTAAGTGGGTTTGGAGAGATGGAATCAGGGTTTCTTAATGGAAAGAAGTCTAAAAAGACTACTGGGTTGGCTTCTAAGATTAACCATATCGATGGCAAGATTATTGTTAATGAGGGTAAGCCATTGAAGTCAATACTTAAACGTGCAGGTCTGGCTGGAAAAACGAGCAGTTTCCCGCTACCTAGTGATCTTGGTTCTGTTTCTATGGCACCAAATTTAGCTACTGCTGTTCATGAGTCTATCCCTGCTGTTCGTGACAATGTAAGTTTAGTTGCACCTAATTCTGATGATCCTAAAGCTACTAATGTTATTGAACCTGATGGTGCTGCGTTGGGGGCTGATAATGTGGCTGCTTGTAAGGATAATGGGTCGAAGGCAACTGATGGTGGTAATATTGTTGGTGCTAACGTTGTTATACCATTAGCCGTTGTTGATGATATGCGTTCGAAACTTGGTTTTACGTTATGCGGCTATTTCCTTGGGCAACGGTTAGCTTTTCCTATTGTTGAGGATTATGTTAAGCATGTGTGGGCTAAGTTTGGCTTTGAACACGTAATATTGCGTAATGGTTTATTCCTCTTCAAATTCTCAACTCAAGAGGGTATGACAAAGGTTCTTGAGTGTGGTCCTTGGTTTATTAAATCGAACCCCATTTTTCTGAATATTTGGGTTCCTAATACAAGGTTGGAGAGGGAGAAGATCACTAAGGTACCGGTATGGATTCGAATTCATAATGTACCAGCAGTTGCGTATTCTGAAGTCGTATTGGTTTGATTACTCAACAGCTAGGTCGTATCTACGAATGGATGCAGGTACTAGAGCTATGTGTAGCAATCCTTGGGGTCGTTATTCTTATGCACGGGTTCTAATTGAGTTATTTGCTAAAAATGTTGTTTTGCAATCAATTGATGTTGCTATACCCTTGCCTATGGGTAAGGGTCATTATATGGAAGTTCTTGAAGTCGAATATGAATGGTTGCCATCTCGGTGTTTAAAATGTAATGTTTTTAACCACGAGGACGATGCTTGCCCTCTTAGGAGAACGCAGGCTACTAGTGGTTCGGGTTCGGCTAATAAAGATGTTGGTGATAATCGGGGTGTTCACTTGGATAAGGTTGGGAATAAGGCTGCCAAATTTAATCAAAGGCCTCGGTTCTTCTAACCAAAGCCTAATGTATTCTATCGACCTGTTTCTAAACCAGCTACTAAGAAGAAAGCTAAAGATACGAGAAGTACTTTGGATGCTGCTCCGTTGGAACAGCCTTCTAAAGATGAGTCGAATGGCGTTACTTCTGGTGAGTTGAAGGGTGATGTTGGTCCGAGCATAGTGGAGGTGTTGGTACCGATTAATAGTGAGAAGACGGACACCGTGTGTGAAGTCTCTACTAGTGAGGTACCTACTAAAAGGGGTAAAAGTTTGTGAGAGCAATTTTCTAGGACTCATGTTGCTTCTACAAGTAAGACAAGTTCATCCTTGTCTTTATCTGATGTGTCAGATGAAGTTGTTTGCATGCCTGAAGTTTTACCGGGTGCTGGCTTTCTGGATGATTTGGAGTCTTATGATGGTTATGAGTCTCAGGCGTATGGTTTGCGTGATATCCGCCTGAAGGGTCGTCATAGGTAGTATGTTTTATTGTGTTAGTTATAAGAATGGCTAGTCATTCTTATAAGTGGTTTGGTTTGTTCTTTATTTGCATGTAAGTGTCCTTATGGACCGAGATGAGGGAAGTCACCCTCATCCTTTGTACTTCAATTTTGGCGTAATACATTTATCAGGGTGGAAGATTACTCCCTTTTACCAAAAAAAAAAAATTTGGCTGAAGAAACCTTATTTTCTTCACCCGTAAACAGGATTGGAAACTTGGCATACATTAACTAAACTAACAAGCTCAATAAACAATTCCTGATAGCAAATATATGAAGTCATTGAAAAGAAGACCAAGATTTTCATTAAAATAATGGACATTAAACCAAATTTTCATATTCTATTGAGGGAGCGTTAAAGCGTTTCCAAATATTAGCATACAAATCGGAGACAATATGAAAATTATAACTTGCATAACACCCAAAAGTATGTCATTTCTGGGTTCAAGTCAACTTCTGAATATCACAAGCAGAATTAACTTGCTAGTACCTCAAAGTCTATCTCTTCTTTCTGTCAAACTACAAAGTAAATAAGTATTCAATCCCTTTGCATCTCTATATCATTACTTTGCTCCTGTAACAATAACCAGATTTTCATTTAGCAACCGGTCTTCATTTGACACAATGACTGCATATTCAATGTAACTATCAAGTACAACAATGAATGTACAGGAAAATGCAAGGCCTAGTTTGTGCATAAGCAACCCTCTTGGCTATTAGTAAAAGTAAGTGTATATCCTTCAAGCAGGTCGGTTAACAGGGATCATTTTCTAACACTGGTTGAAACTGGGAGAGTCGTGTTGGTTTGTTCAGCGAAAACTTTTTTGTCCATGTTTTATAAACTAATGGAAATGAAAACCATTAACCTTTGAATTAAACAACATAAAAACTGTATGCATTAATAATAAAAATTTGGGAGACTATCAATCTGTTGGTCCCTATTACCATGTAACCATGATTCTCGTTTAGCTAATTTTACAAATTTGATCTAATCACAGCATAAATCGACAAGTAAATGGGTCAAAACTGGCAGCTCTAGCACAAAGCCACAAACACCCTATCTTGGTAACAAGAGTCTATATTGGTAATAGAGGACAAATCCTCAAGCTGTTCACACAAGTTCACTTGCATCATTATTACACTGTCTTTTACACTTCATCAGTTCATTGTGTCTTTGTTATCTCTTATAACAGTAGACTCAAAGGAGAATATATCTGTAGTATATTGAATAAAGTGTTCATTGTTCTTAACGTGTTATAAACCTCACAAACTGTATCAGCTGTAAGGAAAATATAAGGTAGCTGATATTACTCTTTCTCCAAACCAAATTGAGTAAAAAGTTCTAACACAAAATCCAAAAGCACCAACCATTAGCAGTTCATTTGATTACATGTCCAAAATTACCAAACTTAGTATCCCTAGCTTCCAGAAACACACTGACATTGTATGCAATAGCATTTGCAGACGTGCAGTTTTCAGATTGAAATGCTTGCACTATAAGGGTGAGGTATTAATCTCTGCAAAGGTTATCAATTCTCAACCCCCCCCCCGAGGGGGGAAATTTGCCTAACTTTTTCCTCAGCTATTAATGGATTGTTGGAAATGTCGACAGAGTTTTTTGTGTGGCTTATTGTATGACAGGTACACTAGTGCTGCCAATGTTGCTTTGTAAAACTAATCTATTTAGACAATCAAGAAAGCCAACGAGGTTGGTAGCTTATATCACTAACACAGATTTTAAATGTAGCCTAGACCGCACCCCCAGCTAGATATATCATGCTTATACATAGAATACAACTCTGCACATCGAAGGCTCTTTAGAGTAATTTCCTTTTCTACACAATTAAGGCCCTCCTTAGTTCTGCATCATGACTGCATACAAAGTTATATACGTTCTTCCATTGCTGATGCGATTCAGTCTCGGCCCTGAAAATGCCTAAATCTTTTTTTACTAGAGATCTAACTTTTTTACCTATTCACTTATAACTCTTTCCATACTTAATAACTTTAGACAAAAATATTCTTTACTTAAACTATTCTGATCAATAGTCAGTTTGAGAATGTTTTTTTTTTTTTTTTTTCCCAGATACGAGAAAACAATTAACTAATTCAAAACCATAAGCAAAATCAGCATATCCAGAATGTAAAATCAATTCAAAAACCTAAGCAAAATCAACTTACATTGCAGGCTAGAGACAAGGGTAGCAGTAAAGATAAATTGTATGAGCATTAACAATATATATATAATTCATTCAGTAACAATTAATAAATAAAAACTAGCAACAGGTAAAATAAAAGAGCAGACCTACGTCTGTTTAGCGAAAGAGGAAGAGGAAGAGGGAACACGTTTATTGCGAAACATCATAAAACCAAGAGGCAAAACAACACCAATCATCATAATTGCTGATCCAATTAAATATCTCACTGGACTTGGTGGTTCAATCTCCATTACCATCATCATTTTATTTATCTGCAAACACATTCATTCATTTTTTTTTAAGATCCGATCATATGTTCAATTATTGTTCAGTAAACCCTAGATCTGACTTACCGGCATTGTTTCTCTCGAGAGATGATACGACAATTTACAAATCACTTTACATTTCATTCAATGGTCTTTTTTCTTTTTCTTTTTTTTTAAAGTTACATTCAAGCAACACTCGGTGTTTATGTAATAAGGGCCGGCAATTTTGACACGAACACGAAAACACGACTTATTAACAGGTTTCGTGTTTGGGCTTAACAGGTTTCGTGTCGTTAACAGGTCGACCTGTTAAGACCTGTTACTTAACAGGTCGTGTTCGTGTTTTGAAAATTTAACACTAAAAATTATCGTGTCGTGTTCGTGTCTGCCCCTTATCGTGTCGTGTCTTTACAGGTCGTGTCTTAACAGGTCGTGTCTGACACACTCTATGTGCAATTTTGACACGAACACGAAAACACGACTTGTTAACAGGTTCGTGTTTGGGCTTAACAGGTTTCGTGTCGTTAACAGGTCGACCTGTTAAGACCTGTTACTTAACAGGTCGTGTTCGTGTTTTGAAACTTTGACACGAAAAATTATCGTGTCGTGTTCGTGTCTGCCCCTTATCGTGTCGTGTCTTAACAGGTTCGTGTTTACACGATTTGCCAGCCCCACATTCAAGCAACACTCGGTGTTTATGTAATAAGTTGCGGCGATATATTTTTTGGAAAATGAATTTTTGTCTAAAAATTGGATGTAAAGTTGAAAAAAAAATATGATCGGTGGATTTAAAAAATTAATTGATGAAAAATGATGAGATAAAAAAAAGTGAATAACATGTATCAATAAATTAATAGATTAGGTTTATTGGTAAATAAACTATGTATATCAACATTCATATTTTTTTTTCAATGAAAATCGTTTAATTATTCATAAAAAATATTACATATATTTATATAATTTGATATAATGTGTTTTTATATAATTAAGTTGCATAATGCAATTTATATTCTTTATATACTAGTTTTTAACCCCGTGTATACATGGGGCTGTTACAATATTCGTGCAAGCGTGCGGGGGTTACGATATATGTGCACGCTAGGGGTTTTTATAAAATTATGTAAAATCTTTTATATTTGCGTAGTTACAATATCCGCGCATGCGCGAGTTTCTACATAGATTTTTCATTATGTTTAAATATCGATTAATATTTCGTATATATTTTTGTTAGACAGAATATATGACATTGTGTAACTAGCATGGTATTCAGGTTGATGTTGTTTAAATTTAACTATTGATATCGATTTATAGAAAATATGCCTGATTAATAGCATGTAATGGCTTTGAAAAAAATCCGGATATCCTTATTTAAAATTAAAATAGGAATTACATGCACGTTGTTATATGTATAATCTTGTGTATTATTTTCATCTTACAGTAACCTGTAGGGCCGTACCTTTATTTTGATATTTATATTTTTGTTAATAATAATTTTAGCCGCATTTACTTTTATATCCGCGTACGTGTAGGTTAAACATATAAAAATGATAGCATGAGTCATTATTGCCATTAGTATAAAAAAAAAAAAAAAAAAATATATATATAACCCCCGGATCTCCTTACTTAACCTCGCAAAGAGGAATAACATGAGTCGTTTGTATATGTACAATCTCGTGTATTTGTTGGGTCGAAATTTGACCCAATTGTCCCTAACAAGTATTTGAACATAAAATAGCCCAAGTCACTCGTGGGCAGTTTACTCTCTGATAAGTCATAGAGTAAGTCACTCTCTGATGACCATCAGAGAGTATTATATGCAGCTCAATCTACAGCGAGCTTCAGGAACGTCGAAGACCAACTGAAGAAACACTTTACATAACTGATGTGGTGTCACTGAGTAAAGTACCTGAGCACAACCAACACCAGAGTCACTGAGATCTGACAAATGTCTCCCTGACTCTTAAGACTTATCTCTGAAAACAAACATGAACTATGGGCGGGAACTTTCTTGTGAATATAAAGCTGAAAGCAAGTACAAGAAAGTCAAACAAGTACACTGAGTTAGTACAAAAGGAGGGAATAGCTGACAACACTATTCCTAAAGTATGGTTGTTGTTTTTCCGAGAATGAAATATGGTACTTCTCCACTAGATGCATGACACATGTCAACAACCATCACATGTTACCTTGTATTACCACCTATATAAAGAGTGTTAGTAAATAGAGATAGGTAGAGATTCTAAACAAACATAGAAAATAATACATAGTATTATACTTGATAGAATCATCCTCTCATTGAAGTATAAGCTTAGCTTTGATTCAATGAGAGTTTTTTATGCTCTTTTTAAGATCACGTTTTAAATTTATATTTTGTCGTCTACCTATGATCTACTAACCACTAACGGGCAGAGAACCGGGTCGTGTATAGCCTAGAGTTGGTAAAGCCGAGGTCGTTCCCAAAAGCTAATGGGCGGTCTAAAACTTGAGTTCTAATTGTCACGATTTAAAAGTTGTTTGTTTAATTGACTAATTGCAATAAAATAAATGTGGAAATAGAAATGGTTTCTACTATTAAAGGAGAGAATGCGTGCTAACCTAGTTAATCCTCTACTAATGCTATGATTCCCTTTTATTTTATATAGTGGTTCTAAAATCATTAGGTTCGATTGGTAGTCGTAACCTAACCTATAATTCCTATGATTTCAACCCCGTTGTTCACGGAATTCGGGTATCTAGTTCACAGTCTTTAAGTCCCCAACTATCCTATAGACTATATCTAATGTCAACAATCCCACTTCTCAACATTTAAACCCCCATTAGGTTTTAACTAACAAAAGGTTTACCCGCGCGTTTTAAGTATCTAATCTAGTATAGACGATGATATGGACAACCCCTACAATCGAAAAGGATGCCATCCCATCTCGAGTATAGTTTTCAATTGTTCGCACCTACTCACTAACTAATAAGCTCTATACTAGCCTTAACACTACCAAAACGAGGGGATCAATCGATAAACAAAAGGATATCCATATAAAATAATAAACAAACGAATGAATAGGAATAAAAACATCAATAAATTCATAACTAGGCTAACACATAAAATGTTTAACCACAACAAGATTAATGTATAAAACAAGAACTGAATTAAACATAATGCTTGATACAATTTACATGATGTTGATCTAATGATGTATGTGATTAAGAACTAATTCCTCCTTGAAAAGCGGTTGGGGATTGCTGGAAAACACCTTGGGTTGGTGCCCCCCAATTGTTCTCTTGAGAGGGGTGGAGAAAGATATCCAAATCAGTTGAAACAAGGGTTTGTATTTATAAGGCTCGGAACTAACCTACACATTAAACTTAAGAGTATTTAATTACGCCGTAATTGCTACGGTAAATTTTCCTGCCCTTTTGAAACTTCCTATGACTTGTTCGCTTTTAGCCCCTGAGATTCCATCTTGTTTCTTCTCAAGTACTTGTGCTATATAAATGTGAAACTTCATATGAATTGTATAATTTCAGCCCGTTAAGTGTAATAAGAATTATTTAGGACTTGTCCATCTTCGGCCCTCCATCGTCCTTGTCGTTAAACATTCAGTCCTTGTGACATAAATAAAAATCCATATAAATTGCCCACGTTAGGTCGTTGGAGTTATCACCGCTTGGTGCCCAAGCTACCCATTACGGCGTAAGTCCATCGAATCTCTTACGTCGTAAGTCTTCTTAAGCTTATATTTTCCCCCAGATAATGCAAAGTTATTGTGTAACCAAATGGACAAGTTCTTCCATAATCGTCTCGTTAATTAATTCATTCATAGCTCTTCGTTACACCGAAATCGTCTTGAAACTCTGATATTCAATTTGCCATCATAATGTGTTACGGCTTAAAGACCTTGTCCCGTCTACGCCGTAACTCTTTTGCATCTTGATTTCACGTATTTTGTCCATTTCTCGCATCTTTCAGTTCCAATGCCTTGATTAACATGAATCTGTAAATATGAAGGAGTTAAGTACCATATTCATATAACATAATATAGAACAAGGCAATAAAACATAGGAATTTGATACTAAAATATTCAGATTATTTGATGTTATCAGTTTTATTTGTCACTCAACCGGGATAGTGTTCCTTGTAAATCTTTGATTCATTTCTAATAAGATTTATAAGCTTTGAAAAGTACAAATCGTGTTATTAGTTGTCAAAGTGGGTATTGAGTAAACTTGTTCTTATTGTTTACCATTATTCTTGTTTTACTCAAATTTTTTGGACCAACAAGTGGTATTAGAGCAGGTGGATCAATCTCGTGATCTAGATCCGTTTTGTATGACTACTAATAACACCGAGCCAAGTCAAAAAAATAAAGTGTAAAATCTTCAAAAACTACTACTTCTGTTGTAATTTTTGAGGGGGAGAATACACTAAATTTTGACTAAAACCAAAAAAAACACAAAAAACCCACACTCTACCACATAAAACTCAATTTTGACTAAAACCAAACAAAAACAAATATATATATAATATATATATATATATAATAAATAATAATATATAAATAATATATATATAAATATAATATATATATATAAACACACACACTACACCACATACAACTCTCAATTTAAACCACACAAAATTCAACACACACAACACAAACAAAACAACACACAACCCAACAGATCTACTGATGTGTGTTTGTCGTGTAGGTATTTTTATTCGAGTTTTAAATTTATATTTTCCCGTACTTATACTTAAGGACACACTTTCACTGGCAGTGTACCCGATCAGATGTAGCCAGTGGGGTAAGTACGAGGTCAATCTCAGGAATAGTATGCTTAGATTTAACATAGTGAATTTTACAGATTTCAAATGGGGTTTTGATTTGATTATAATTATAACTACTAAAACAAGAAAAGTAAATTAAACAAAACTATTCTACGTGTGTTGTGATTAATAAGAGAGAGTAGCGCTAGCCATATTACTCCTATTACATTTTAGTTATCCGTTTATTAGTGTAATGATTTAATGGTAAAGTACTGGTGACTTTAGAATGTATGGAGAGTATCCCCTTGGTCCAGGTAATACCTCCATACTCCTATCTAACTTAGACTAGACCACTTGGTCCATGCATCTAGCCCCTACACATGTAATATTGTAGACCACATGGTCCATGTACCTACTCAATTACAAGCATGCATTAAGATGTGTCAACTAATCTAGGTGATTTATCTGTGCTACCCACTTGGTCCATGTGATACCTACTCTTCTCACGCGGTCACTTTAATGAAGAGCACTATGCTAACTTAAGTGTTCTTGTAATATAAATCTTGTTATCCACTTGGTCCATGTAATATCTAGACTTAAAATACTCAAACATATAACCGAGCACGTATTGAACGATAAACACATAAACTAAAAAATACTAAACATTCAATCTTAATAAATGGAAATAAAAATCATGTAATATTCATAACATGGCTAACACCTAAAGGTATTAGCCCATAATGTATGTAAAACCACAAGAAGATAATTCAAACGAAGAACAAATGGAAATCATAATGAAATCGATATGCAAATCGAATGATTAAACCTAATGTGATGATACGAGACATTCTCTTCTTGATTTCCTAGCTCTTGGGACTGATCTTGGAGCCTTGGAATGGTGAAATTCGGTTGCGGTTGAGAGTGGTGAGTGAATGACGCTTAAAACTCCCGTATAGGGTTTGTATTTATAGTTTCCTGCCATGGGTGGAATACGCGTATTCAAGAGAGAATACGACGTATTCTGGATATCTTAATTGCTGACGAAGAAAGCATATTCCAAGCGTATTCTGCGTATCTTTTTTAAATATGACGTATTGTTGAGTTGATACACCGTATACCTTCAAATCTTTGATATACTTGGACTAGGGATAAGATCTTCAATATGACGTATGGCCAGAGTTTCATACGTCGTATATCTTTAATGGTTGACTTTGGCTTTGACTGTAGAGCTTCAAATACGGCGTATTGCTTTAATATTCACCAACACTCAGTGAATTCTTCCAGACATCAATACGGCGTATGGCCAGAGTTACATACGCCGTATGATCTTCTACAGCTTGCATACATAATCATTAAGAATAGCTCTAAATCATGTCTTTTTCCGTGTCTATTGTAATACTGATCTATAATCACTGAAAGTGGAAAACTTAAGCAATTAAGTATCAATTCAGCTATAAACATGCAATATATGAGCAATTATCATGTGATAAGTATAGTACTAATTAGGACTTATCATCTACACAACCACAAATTAAAAAAAAAAACAAATTTTCACCACACACAAACAATATAACCCATAATCAAAATCCAGATCTCTATCTAAACAAAACTTAACACACACAAAAAAAAACAACACGCACAGAAAAGACAATGGCCATAATCGATCAATCAAAAACGAGGTCATTCCTACAACCAATAGCCATCTCTCAATCTAAAAAAAACCCCTAACACAAGATTCCCCAAAACCAAAACCCAATTGTTGCTCTAAACCTAACCAAACACGAATTAACCCTAAGCAAACTCTCTCTCTGGCGAAAAACGAATCCCTTGCAGTCGATTTACACTTTCTTGCGATTCCATCTAAACCTTTATTTTTATTAAACCATTCACGTGGGTCGGTGCTTCATAGATTCGTCGATTAAGATTTATAAGGTTTAAATATTGGTTTGCTATTATTGTGGGACGGTGCTTCTTAGATTCGTTTTTGCTTTTTTCGTTAGTAAGTTATAATTTGGATTTGCATGTGCATGTGATACTACGTATAACTTATTAATTGATTGGTGTTCTGTTGCGCAAGTATTATCAGATTTGCCATTCAGTTTTGATCGATCATTCATTCCAATTATATTTAAAGTCGGTGTTCTTAATCCTTGTTAGGCTTATTTAGATCGATTTTGATCAAGTGATTCGACCAATTATGGGACCTGGTTAGGTTACGGTGTGCTTATTATCATAAACCCTAATTTTGCGACCAGGGTTTTATCTTCTTTAATTGGTTTTGCGTGTATGCTGGTAATTATTACGAGGGTTGCTGTGTTTTCTGATCGTGGTTGTGGGTTGTGGAGAGATGGAAAAGGGGTTTTTGTCTAGCAAGAGTGTGAATAAGGGTTCGAATTCATCTGGTGCTAATGCTGATCAGATTAATTTGGATGTTAGCGAATTGGCTGCTCGCATGAGTAGGCTCAAGGGACAAGAAGGTGGTTCGAGTATGCAACAAGTACGGAAAGCTACTAGGGTTTTGAATAACCCTACATTGGATTCTAATGGCACCGATGCTGTTAGTGTTTCTACTACTAGTCTTGGTGAGTTGAATTCGAGTTCAACGATGAACCCTAGTAGTTCTATTGGTGTTGACATGGTGGCAAATGCATGGGCTGCTAATGATGGTGCTACTGTTCATTATCCTAATCCCAATGAGTTCCCAACACTTCCTATACAAGTGAAGTCGGTTTCACTTGATCACCCTATGGAAGCTCCTAAGGTGGATAGCAAATCGAGTGGTGTTGCTTCTACTTCACATGAGGCTGGTTTGAATGATACACCTACTTCAGCCCATGTTGATAAAGTCGTTTTGGATGCCTGTAAGGAGTTTGAAAATGTTATGAATGATGTCCAAAATAAGAATGCCGAGAGTGCTATGAACCAATCTATGAAACATATATTTAACTTTCGTAGGCTTGAATGTAGCAAGAAAACTAATGATGTGGATCTTTCTGTTCCTATGAAAGTGGTTGAAGAGGTGAGCACTCGGTTTGAAAATACTCTCTATGGTTATTTTCTTGGTAAACGCATTGCCTTTCCTGTTGTTGATTATTATGTTCGCAATGTGTGGGCTAAGTATGGGATACAGAGGGTTATGATGAATGCAAAGGGGTTCTTTTTCTTTAAGTTTAGTTCAAAGAAAGGTGTTGATGATGTGCTTGAAAACGGGCCGTGGTTGATCAGAAATGTCCCTATTATTCTTAAGCCATGGACTTTGAACACCAACTTACTTAAAGAGGATTTGACCAACATTCCGGTGTGGGTTAAATTTCATGATGTTCCTCTTGCTATGTTTTCTGATGATGTACTTAGTCTTCTTGCTACATTGATTGGTACTCCGAGAATGCTTGATGCTTATACGAGTCAAATGTGCAAGGAATTGATGAACTCAAATAAGTACATTTTATTACAATCATTTATCCTATTTATTTGACTTGTTTTATTATATTATGTATGAGAATTGATACTTAATCGTTTACTTTTGTAATTCTCAGGTAAAAACAAGTATTTGGTGAAACTTGGCGATTTTGGACTAATTATGGAGCAAAACAAGCAAGAAGTTAAGAGTCTACTGAAATGTACAAGATCAAGACTATTCTGCTCCAGATACGCCGCATCTTACTTATTACATACGGCGCATCACTATCAAGATTTCACAAGATACGATCCAAGATACAAGAGGACATGCGCCGCATCTATAAATGGAGTTACGCCGCATCTTCTGGCGGTGTACGAATATTCCTGAATATATTAATCTTGGACCCCACGCGAAGTTAAGTCAATGCGCCGCATCTACTTATTAGATGCGCCGCATCTTACCTCAGACAGAAACTATAAATACCCCAAAGTCAGACGACTTTTAAGAGACTTTTGGTACGTACGATATTCGAAGTACAGAAGCCCTAGGTCGAATTCAGTCGAAGTAGCAGCACAAGACACACCTTGAACAAAGATACGAGAGCTGTAAGAAGGTCCTGCATGTATTCAATTCATTAAGTAGTTTTGTTTTATTGTATTAGTACACTTTAATTGATCAGGATTGATGGGCTTGTGTTATGTTATCATTCACTTCAACTCCCCTTAAAATTGCTTTCCCATTAATTAAAGTTTATATGTTGATGTCTTTGGTGACTTTTATTAGTGCATTGATAACCTCTATGTCTAGCTGAGCATTGCTTGGGTCGCCATGCCCCTTCCTCGCCTATTTATTAGATCGCCTATGCATTCTATCGTCTGCAGAAAAGTAGGAAGAAAGATAAATGGGATAGTCATAAGTAATCATTAAAGGTTTACTCGCCGATAAGATTAGAACCAACGAGAAAGGACTTAATCTCGGTGCGTTGCATCGAACTATACACTTCATATAAAACTAGCAATAAAACAAGTGACAAGCTACTTAACTATCAGGACAGGTCTTCTTATTGTCTCGAGTATTTATCTGTGTACGTGTGTGCTATTCGCTGATTCGTGTCTATTAGTTAGTTTATTATTTAATTGCAACCAAATCGTGCCAGTCTCTCAGGCTGAAACCCCCCTTGCGTTAAATTAGGTTGTATAGCTAACTTAAGATATTAAAATACTGATTAGAATAACTAGATAATACGTTCCACTCTTAGTGATCGACACTCTACTTACCATTATATACATACTGACCGGGTACACTGCTCGTTAAAGTGTGTGTGTTATTGATAAGTCGGCTAAATATAAATTTAAAACTTGAATACTGCTAAAACCACAACGACATACCGTGGGTATAAATTAGAGCACTCGCACGCACGCACCAGGAATCATGGCGCCGCTGCCGGGGAGTGAATTGTTATTATCTGTTAATTTGATTAGTATTTTAATTAGATTTTTAATTTTTTTCTCTAACCGCTAACTGTGTTATATATTAGATTAAATTGCATTCATTGTATTATTTTGCATATTTTCTGTTTTTGAGTGCTTTTATTTGTTTTCGTTTGTTTTTATTTGTTTTTATTTTTCGTATTTTCTGTGTTCTGCTATCGTTGTACTGAGCTTATTCAAACGATACGGCGCATCTATTTTCATAGATACGGCGTATTGCGTTTAATTTTTATAAAATACAACGCGTTTAATTAATTCGATACGACGCATCTTTCCCCAAGATACGGCGTATATGTTTTTAATAAGAATTTTTTTTTTCTAAACGTTAACGCGATACGACGCATCTGCCTTAGCAGATACGGTGTATCTATTATTTTAATTAAAAACAGTTTTACAATTATTAAACAGATACGAAGCATCGATTTTTATCGATACGGCGCATCTTCTGAATCAAAAATCTTATATTTTGAAACGTAACGAAAATACGGCGCATTAACTTTTGTTAATACGACGAATATAATTTGATAAATATAGTTGATTTTTGATATTTACTTTGATCGGTCCGCTACTCTCGTGCACAAGTTGTTTATTTTCAGGATAAATGATGACTCAAGCATCACCATGAAAGATTACATTCTGAGCCAAACCGAGAGACGCTAGCTGGAGTGATCGAACCTAAGACAACGAGAGTGGAGGAAAACTCAGTACTGGTAACAGAGAACATCTTAAATTCTTGAAATAGAATTCTAGGTAACCTCTACAATAATTCACCTAGCCTTAAAAAGCGTTTTCTCAATTTTACTATACATTTATAATCTTGATTTTGTAAGCCAAAACACGATATTTTTTCCTAACCCCGGGACAAATCATTATCTACTAAACAATAAGATTATAATTACTAATAAAACGAATATACTTGTTGATCTTATCTTGGATTTATATATATCGTATGCCGTTTAACCCCAATTTGATGTATAAAGAATTGTGTTGCGGAGGCCAAGGTACGTTCCTTATTTAAATTTCGTTCACTAACATTGCGATACGACGGATCTAAATATCCCAAGCGCCGTATCTCTGACCAACTAGGACTCATTGACTAGTCAACGAGATTAAATAGATACGGCGCATTCCAATTTTTCAATACGGCGCATCGTTTTGCCCTATAAATACGACGGGAATGCGCCGGATCTAAATTTTTTACCACAAAAACCTCACACAGTTAAGAACATACACGCAGTAAAATTATACTCTAAATCCGAGCATTATTTTCAAATCCACTCTCTAATCCGATCTCTTATCCTACTTCTAATCATACAATTAAGATGGCATTACCAGAGGTTGCACAAAGACATCAGTGGCTACGTTTCGAGAATATGGGACTGACTCCTGGCACTTTGGATGATTACTTGCGGAGACTAGAATCGATTTACTTTAAGAGAATATTTAGGGTCCAGGTTTTGGATTTTGCTGATGTGGGATTGATTGGGGGAGGGCATGCTGCTGAGAGTTTACGACGTAGGATGGAGATGGTAGTTACTGGTGATGATGAGGAGGTGGTGTTCAGATCTTTTGCTTGGGAGAAATTGTTCAGGATTGACGAGCCCTTGGTAAAGGAGCTCGTGATGGAGTTTTTCAGTACGGTCTACTACAGAGAGACGGATACTGGGTTGGATATTGCTGACACCCTTGTGTTTAGACTGGGTGGGGTGCCGAGGCAGATGTCTATGAGACAGTTCATTTTGGCTATGGGTTTGCACACGGTTGAGGAGCTTGAGTCTGATGGGTTTGCCAGATATTGGGATGATAGTTTGAGGGTGGTCCCTGACAGGGCATTATTCGGTGATTACTGGGACAGGATTTCTTCGGTGGGTGACATCGTTACTTCTACCCCCTCTTACACTTTGATCAGGGAGCCCATGAGGAGGCTGTGCCACCGTCTGATAGCACTTACCATAGCTGGGAGGGGTCAGTCACCTGAGAAGGTGACCACTCTGGACCTCTTCCTCTTGAGGAGCATGGATGAGGGGTTGTCGGTGAACATCCCCCACTTTTTGGCACATTACCTCCACCGGTCAGCTGCAGGGAGAGATAGGAGGAGTCATATGACTGGCGGGCATTTTGTTTCTAGGCTGGCCCGCCATTTTGGAGTGATTGGAGAGGAGATTCCAGCAGGGCTGGAGGTTGTGGTGACCCATCTGTCAGTTGGCTATGGGGGATTACGTTTGGGTAGCATTGGGGCCCGCTAGAGCTGCAGGGCCAGAGGCGGAGCAGGGAGGTCCCCAGGGAGCTCCGGCTGCTGCTCTAGCCCATCAGGAGGAGCCACAGCCACCAGTACCTGTACGCACGGTGAGTCAGAGAGTTGAGGCAGTTGAGGGAGAGCTGAGAGCCTTGAGAGGCGTTGTAGATGGTATGAGGAGGGACTCGGAGTGGCTGGTTACGAGTGTGAGCCGACTTTTGGAGCAGCAGGGTATTACCCACACTCGTCCGGATGGTACTCATGTTGCAGGAGTGACACTTGCATACACTCGCAGAGTCCGGGCTAGGACTGATGATGCCAGCACTTCGGGGACCCACCCACACGACCACACTGACCCTTGATCTCTTGATTTTACGTGTTTATTGACATTGTTCCACTCATATTATTATTCTTTTTGGATTGTACTAATCATTATTATCATTTATGCATTTGATGTTTTAGTTTATATTTCTTATTATGCTTGACAAAGACTGGCATTAAGTTCAGCATGATAATACGAGAGGACGTGAGAGAAAACCATGGAACGAGCCATTTTACAACAGACTATTAACAGTCTGTCTGGTGAACACATGCGCCGCATGTGGTACAACAGATGCGCCGCATCCTATCCTTTATTTTGTTTTTATTTCGTATTTATTCCAGGCTCGATACGGCGTATCTTCTTCAATAAGATACGGCGCATCGACTGACCTGATGATTTTCATTTTAATTTTTATGTTTTATTTTTGCTAACTACTAATGTATTATGCAAGTTTGAACCTTCTTAACTTAGGTGTGTTTAAAGTCTTGGTGGTATTATAGATTCCTGCATTTCCTGTGGATACATCAAATATGAAGCTTAAACGTTCTCATCCACAAGAAAGATGATTTTTGCTCTTATACAAATGGAGGATCATACCGAGCAAATCTCAGGGGAGTTTTTCTGTTCTAATTCTTTTATTTTCCAGTTTTTAACCTTTGATACAAACAACGAGGACGTTGTTTAACTTAAGTGGGGGGATTGGAGAATTAGAACACTTACTTGTCCTAAACTTTTTAAAAATGTGTTTAATATATCAAAATTAAAAAATTTTAGCATGTTTTTGTTTAAAGTCTAAGTTGCATAGCTGCACACATGACGTTATTTTCAAAAATTGTGATTTTTTCAAAATTCACAAATCTATGA
The DNA here is from genome assembly GCA_021014915.2 of Artemisia tridentata subsp. tridentata. Classification (NCBI taxonomy): domain Eukaryota; kingdom Viridiplantae; phylum Streptophyta; class Magnoliopsida; order Asterales; family Asteraceae; genus Artemisia; species Artemisia tridentata. The sequence continues at coordinate 207,440,921 of CP139502.1, forward strand.
GTGTGCCGGTGACTTGTAAACTTTAGAACTTGGCTTGTATACTATTCGAGACCACCATAATAAGTATTATTTATATAATTGGAATGACTTGTCTAAATTGGTAAAATTCTAGGATTACACCCAAATAGCCTTTATATGTTATGTGTTATTAGCTAACTACACTGGTTAGTTAACCCCCGTATAAACCCTTTTGTTACTCTCACTTTTAGAGTAAGATACCCCTAGAAAAACACTCAGAGCCATTTATTTCGTTTCTTACACCTTTGTTATAATGTTTCGTTACACCCTTACACCTTAGCCTACCCTGTAGATTAAAATCCGTGGTTGGTTAATTGCTTTAGGCAAAGTGAGTTTCCTTACATTACCTGTGTTCGCGTGCGTAATTCATTATCTTTGGTTAGGTCGGGAAATTGCACAATGCAATTGGAGTGAAAGTAAATATTGTATATCTTTGAGTTTATTTTTCGTGTGTTTACTACTTTCACTATTACCGTTATTTCTGAAGTTATGAAAAGTATGGAAAAATTATCCATAATTATCATTATAGTGATGTGGTGAAATTTTACACATCTATGTTTATGTTAAAAAAAAAAAAAAAAAAAAAAAAAAAAAAAAAAAAAAAAAAAAAAAAAAAAAAATCGAAAAAAAAATAGAAAAGAGAAAGAAAAAGGAAGAGTTGGATGTTTGTTTTAACCAACTTATGTAAAGTTTTGTATTAAGTGGTCGATATCACCACTAAGTGTTGTATATTATATCTATGGATTGAAAGGGAGTTGGCAGTTATGGGAACACTAACTAAAGGATATTCTTTGATTGAGATCTTGTTGAGTATAATTCGTGTCTACCTAAAGCGTGTGTTTCAAGTGTTAAAGCGTGAGTTATTCTATGATATGAGTCTTATTTGTGGGATGGTTGGGATAGTGATTAACCACACTTAGGATTTTAATTTATTTGTTTTGTTTATTTTTCATTTTACACCAATTTATATCCCAAATATTATCCATACCCTATATTATTCTTTATCAAAACCTTTGATTTATTGAGATTAGGGATTTGAGCAATCTTAAGTATCGTAGTCGTGGATTCGGCTATGTATTTATGATTTTGTCGCCCTTTTTGATATAATATTATTGGTGAAGATTACTTGGTCCTATCTTTAACCTATTCGAGTTAAGGATTTGAGCAATTGCAAGTATCGTGTTCGTGGATTCGATCATGTATTTGTGATTTTGTCGCCTTTTCTGGAATCTGAGATCGATAGAGATTAAGGAGAATGATTAACCCTTAAACCTCAAAACCCTTTTTACCGCTTTAGACTTGTTATTCCTTGGCTTTAGTGGGGGAGATGTGTATACTTGCCAAGCTTATGATAGAATATTCGTCACAACTGGACAGTTAAACGATTAGATTTGCTTCTATCAAAATATTTTATTTTACTTCTAATTCGTTAAGTGTTTGGTTGTGTGATTATGACAAAAACGAATACATGCTTAAATATAAAAATAAATCCTAATATCTTTTAGGATACATTTTCATAAGATTAATTCTAAGGTTTACTTGGGGACAAGTAAAGTTATAGTGGGGGGATATTTGATGAACTCAAATAAGTACATTTTATTACTATCATTTATCCTATTTATTTGACTTGTTTTATTATATTATCTGTGAGAATTGATACGTTAATGTTTACTTTTGTAATTCTCAGGTAAAAACAAGTATTTGGTGAAACTTGGCGATTTTGGACTAATTATGGAGCAAAACAAGCAAGAAGTTAAGAGTCTACTGAAATGTACAAGATCAAGACTATTCTGCTCCAGATACGCCGCATCTTACTTATTACATACGGCGCATCACTATCAAGATTTCACAAGATACGATCCAAGATACAAGAGGACATGCGCCGCATCTATAAATGGAGTTACGCCGCATCTTCTGGCGGTGTACGAATATTCCTGAATATATTAATCTTGGACCCCACGCGAAGTTAAGTCAATGCGCCGCATCTACTTATTAGATGCGCCGCATCTTACCTCAGACAGAAACTATAAATACCCCAAAGTCAGACGACTTTTAAGAGACTTTTGGTACGTACGATATTCGAAGTACAGAAGCCCTAGGCCGAATTCAGTCGAAGTAGCAGCACAAGACACACCTTGAACAAAGATACGAGAGCTGTAAGAAGGTCCTGCATGTATTCAATTCATTAAGTAGTTTTGTTTTATTGTATTAGTACACTTTAATTGATCAGGATTGATGGGCTTGTGTTATGTTATCATTCACTTCAACTCCCCTTAAAATTGCTTTCCCATTAATTAAAGTTTATATGTTGATGTCTTTGGTGACTTTTATTAGTGCATTGATAACCTCTATGTCTAGCTGAGCATTGCTTGGGTCGCCATGCCCCTTCCTCGCCTATTTATTAGATCGCCTATGCATTCTATCATCTGCAGAAAAGTAGGAAGAAAGATAAATGGGATAGTCATAAGTAATCATTAAGGGTTTACTCGCCGATAAGATTAGAACCAACGAGAAAGGACTTAATCTCGGTGCGTTGCATCGAACTATACACTTCATATAAAACTAGCAATAAAACAAGTGACAAGCTACTTAACTATCAGGACAGGTCTTCTTATTGTCTCGAGTATTTATCTGTGTACGTGTGTGCTATTCGCTGATTCGTGTCTATTAGTTAGTTTATTATTTAATTGCAACCAAATCGTGCCAGTCTCTCAGGCTGAAACCCCCCTTGCGTTAAATTAGGTTGTATAGCTAACTTAAGATATTAAAATACTGATTAGAATAACTAGATAATACGTTCCACTCTTAGTGATCGACACTCTACTTACCATTATATACATACTGACCGGGTACACTGCTCGTTAAAGTGTGTGTGTTATTGATAAGTCGGCTAAATATAAATTTAAAACATGAATACTGCTAAAACCACAACGACATACCGTGGGTATAAATTAGAGCACTCGCACGCACGCACCAGGAATCATGGGGCCGTAGTAGTTTTGCTAGATGCTTGATTGACGTCAAGGCGGATGAGGTTCTTAAAGACAGCATTACTTTTGAAATACCATTACTTGATGGGTCGGGTTCGACTGTTGAGAAGATAAGGGTTGAATACGAGTGGAAACCACCTCGATGTGAGACATATAAGATCTTCGGTCACACTATTGTTGATTGTTCTAAATCTATTCCACCCCCTGTTCAACCTACTAAGAGTGGAAATGATGGTTTTCAAACTGCCAACAAGAAGAAGGGTAAACAAGGTGGTCCAGTTGCTACGGGACAAGGAGGGTTCACTGAACCTGTTGTGGGTAAGAAATTTCAATACCAACCCAAAAAGACTCCTCCTGAACCTAAGAAAGTGGATGTCACTAAGAAGAAGGCTGTTGATGTGGCGAGTACGAGTGGAACAAAGATTGGTACATCTAATAAGTTTGATGCCCTTAATATGGATGATATTGATGACTTGGGTATTCCTACTCAAGAAGTGGTTAAGGATGTGGCTGATGGAAGTACATTGGATGCTAAGGTGAATGAATCACAAGATCCGCTTGTGAGTGTTGTAAAAGAGAAGGTGCAGGGTGCGTCTGGTAAGCCTGGTCCGTCTGGTTCTCCATCTATTTCTGCTGCTAAAAGAGTAAACCCTTTCTTTAAGGTGGGAGATATTGTTGACTCTGATAGTGATGAGGAGGTCGTTAACATTTTTATGACTCTGTCAACTTATTTGGAGGTGGTAATGACCTTGAATATGACTATGATGATTATGTGGACCAAATTGATGATCTTCCAGGGAACTTGGATGCCTTCTACGACATGTATGATATCAAGGTTCAAGGTCATGGCAAGAAGTAATTTGTCTTCAAAGTAGTTTTTTTGTTTCTAAAGTTGTAAATGCTTATGGCATGTCATAAGCACTAGTTTAGGGGTTTATCAAGCCTTTTAGCTTGAGGTTAATATGGTACTTCAGCCATATTCCATTTGTACTTAACTTTTTTGGTTTAATATACTTACCAAGGTGTAGGATTACTCCCCTTTACCCAAACCTAACCAAACACACATGAAAACAAAACCCTACACATAACAACAAAAATCGCCGGCAAAAATCGCCGGCAACAATCTCCGGTATACTTTCAGGATCGACAACAGCCGGGAAGATTGTTAAGAGCTAAAAAATAACCAATTAGCTTCACCTAAACAACTTGCAGTTGAGATTGACAGCGGCAACAGGGTGGTTATCAACACCATCAGTGGTGGCAGCGTGGTGGGTTTCAGGAAAGAATAAGGAGGCGGCTTTTTGAATCGGATTTCTGGTTTGGGATTAGAATGAGTGTGCTAAAATTGATAATTGTGACTCAAAGAGTCATATGAATCAAAGGAAAATGTTTTTGTGGTTTGAGATGCTTGTGGGTGAATATCAGTAGTTAAACAAAACCTAAAACCGACCCTAAACCCCCATCACATAACCTAGGCACCTCACTCTCTGAACCCGATCGATGAACCCCCGGTCAGAGAACCACCGAACATTGAACATGGATATTGAACCCTATCACAAAACTGTAACAACCGTGAAATTTCAGGTCATTATTTTTACTAATTTTAATTACTTAATTTTTCTATTTTAAGTAAATTATCTTTTACCGAGAAAGTTACTCGCGTACGTCGTAACACGTACATTTAAATTCGTAATTTGACTCAGACTATGCCCAGTCTACCCATTTATATGATTTATTTTCCCCCACGTACTTGTTTTCATACGAAATATTCTATTTTTCTATTTCTACGCGAAGTTTGCACTTTTTACGTTTTACGCGTTTTCGACTCGCGTTTTAAGCTTTAACGACGTTATAACATTCCGAAAGTCTCGGGAAATATATGAAACATCAAATTTAGTCATTTTAAGCCATATATAATATCTTTATAAAGATATTACTTCTATGACATTTTATAAGTTTTAACTTCCACGTTACCCGATAAACCAAAAAATCGCGTAAATCGTACGTTTTGTATTTTTTTTAAAGACCGACACTCACATACGCCTACTATTTAAGCTACTAAGAGTCTATATATTTGAAAATAAACTCATTCCACATTTTATAAAGTTACCACTTTATACGTCACCCGGTAATTACGTTTACGCGTTTAAACCTTACGTTTTAAGTACCACAACTTAACTTATACTTATACAAATAATAAAAAATACTTTTTATCAAAAAAATAGAATAAATATAGCCCCCTCCCCCCCCACTCCCCAAAAACCGGCCTCCCCCATAAGCCACTTAAAATCCATGCATTTGGCGTCTTTTCAAGGCCTAAATCTTCTTATACACACCAAAACATAACCTCATTTCTCTTCCATAATTTCACACAAATACAAAAAAAATAAGTTTTCTCTCCTCTCTTGTGCTCCCTCTTGCTTTCGTGACATTCCCCACCACAAGACCACCATCATCAAATTTTTACCAAGCTAATCTTGTGTTACTTGCTTGTCTCTTAGTCCTAGTAATTTTCCATTAATTATTTTTATCTCATTTCCTTTCTATGTATGATTTTTCTTTGAGTTTTGCTAGGCTAGAAAAACAACTCTTGCATTTTTTATTTTGGAATATTTGGATCGAGATTTCATAGGAAAAATAGGGTGTTAGATAGTTAGATGGGGTTGATTGATAAGTGATATGCAAGAGTTGGTTAAAATGGATTTTGATTCATAGTTAGTGTTTTACCTCATTGTTTTTACTATCAAAATTGCAAGATCTACAATAAAAACTTTGAAGTTCCTGGAAATATTGAGTTTTTAACTAATAAATGTGTTGTAATGATTGAATATAGGCATTCATTGAACATAAACCCATTTATTAGGCTTAAATATCTTACTTGCCATTGGTAAAAAACTGTCCAGTTTTTCAAGAGAAAAAACGACATCACCATTTTATTCCCATTTGGTTTTAAGCAAAAATAAAAATATTTTGAGTTAGCCACAGATCTCAGGGTCATTTCCCTGAAATCCTTACATCTTAATTCATCTCGATGATTTTTCGAGAAAATCTACACTAAAATTTATCCCAAAATGTATATCAGATTTGAAAGGCCAAATACTCTAAAATGTTGCTAAGAACCTTATGTTGGTCAAAACATAAAAGTTTGAGCTAAGACATGTATAAAACTTTTCCCACTAGTCTTGTGTCCATTAGACATGTAGAACAAAAGATCTACTCATTTTGTTAAGCCTAACTCGATGCTGGAATTAACTGCAAAGAGACACATGGGTAAATTAGTAATTTCACCCCTGTTTTGAAGTTCTCAGTTAAGTTAGGCCTTGAGTTTTGAATAATGCAGAGTCATACCTTTCCAATCATATAAAGTTCATAATTTTATCCCTTACGGTTTAGAAATGGCGACCCGATTAGTGCGGCATTTTCATCATAATTCTAACAGCTTTGCATTTTAAACCGTATAAGCTTTTACAAATGTCTTTTCGACCCATGACTTGCTATATGAATTTTAACTAAATTACCTTATGGTATTACAAGTATAAGTACTGAATAAAAACATAAGTATAAGTGTTACACCTTAATTCCCCGAGCCTAAGTCGTGTTGTATTTTATTTAGGTCATTTGTGACTTTTGCGGCTTTTCTCTCGACGTGCACTTTTCCGTATACTTCTACTACTTCATTCCAGGTGAGTTCATAGCCCCAATTTTTACTTCAATTGTTTACAAACTCCGTGGGAGAGATACATGCTATAAATATTAATTGCGATCACAATTGCTTTGAAATTGTATGCTATCCTGATATTAGGCCCTGTTTGATAGCCTTTGAATTGGACCATTAAGAAGAAAATATATTAGTCGGTCAGAGCACATGTTGTTTGATAAAAAATATAAATAGTGCTGAACCAATTTCAAAGCCTCTGGATCGTGCATGGCCAAAAGCATGAAAAACCATTCAGTGCCCTACCTTTCCCTATTTTCTTCATCTTTTTTTTTTAATTTTTTAATAGTTACTGTATTACTCTTCTTTTATACTTTACTCGAAAGAAGAAACTTGTACTTTCATGTTCGGATGATGCCCAACATATTTTGTCTTTTTTTTTTTATAATTTTTTAATAGTTATTACTTTTCTTTTATATTTTGTCCATTTTTTTTTAATTTCATGAAACACTTTTTCTTTTAAATAACAATTGATGTTTTATTAATGAAGGTTGTCAACAAGTTACATTCTTTTTTTGTTTATTCCAACATTACTTTCTTTATATTATATTTTTATTCGAGTTAATAATTTTTTTATTAAATGGTATATTTTTTTAAATACAAAATCAGACAGAAAGTTAAACTGGTAATTTCAAGGCAACTCATATTGCTCATCAGAACAAATATCAAACAATCATTTTCATTAATAATCAGGTTCACTCAGCATCTTGAAATCATTCAGCAGTTTGATTCATTCAGCGCTAAATCATATTTTTTTTTATCAAAAAGCCCCTTATTATTGCCTAAGTTTGCCAATAGCCTGAAAGTCCCTTTTATTGTGAACCGTTAATCACTTACGAGTGAACGCGAATACCATGAATAGATCTATTGGCCTGACCTCCCACATGCCGAACTCACCTGTTGGCTATCGTGTGCACTGTATTCATATTGATGTTAGGTATTGGCTATTACCTATTTTTGAAGGGCAAATTTATGCTATTGACAACAAATGACGTTAATGTTCGGGGTCACGAGCTTAGGGCAATAATAACCTTACCAGACTCTGCATTTGTTGCTTAGTCGCTTTTATAAATTATATATTGTGATCTACTGCTTATAATGAAACTCTATGGATTCACTCAACCCCTTTGTGTTGACTTTTTTAGCATATTTTATCTCAGGTTTTAAGGCATGAAGGTCTTGGATAGAGTCGCATGGATATCTTTTGAAGACTCGGCATATTTTCACATTTGAAGAGTCTATCTTCTAAAGATTTATTTTAATGTATCAAATGTGAAATATTTTTAAAACGTCTCTTTTGAAAGGTCGTTTTCCATGACTTGTACTTTGTGCTATGAAGTAATACCCCAGTGACACTATCTTTCACTGCGATAATTTTGGGGGTGTCACAGAGTGGTATCAGAGCTACAGTTATAGAGAACTGGGTCGTTTTCGAAACCTAGACTATAACTATTTTTCACTAAAGAGTCTCTCATTGCCGTATCCGATATCCGTGCGCGTATACCACCAGACTGCCTATGCTGTTATACTTATGTCATCACTATTGGTATTATATAAAGTATACTTATATACACTCTTATTTATATAAAGAATAATTATATAAATACTTGAACATTTATGCTCATTCTTGGAGCACCGCTATTCTATCGATTTACATGCTATTTATATACACAATTGGTGTACTTTTCGATCACTATGCTTATTTATTAAGCATCACTGATTATTTCTATAAAGGTTAATTATATAAATGTTTGACTGATTTTGACCTCTTATGCTATTTTCCAGAGCTTCAGCTCAAACCCTGTTTTCCCCGATTACATACCTACACTTACATTTTAATGATCTCAAAAACTTTCCTAAGACATTGTGGATGACACAATGATCTCATTTGTTTTCAAGACATTGTGAGTGAAGCAATGGTCTCTGTTAATTTTAAAACATTTTAAGTAATACCATAATTCGCTATAACTTTTCATAACCTTTCATAACATCGTTTTACGCAAAACCCGTTACCATCTATCTATTTCCCTCAGTTGTCTTACTCGCCGTCTCCGAAGACGAGTTGGAACATTTGTCCCATACTTTTGGAACACCTACATCGCCTCATAAACCATCGCCTAAATACACGCCGGTTGATTTGAACATGGCTTTAATGTGCTGCCTTGGGACCCCTACTTCCGGAACACGACTTCATAACGTCTCATTCTTTTTCACTCATTGTGTTTTGAAGAATCACGCCGCTAGGAAGGTAACGCCGAAGCTTGACAACAATGTTTACCTTAACTTAATACCATCTTTCGATTCCGAGGACAAAATTTGGAAACTTGTCGGCCACCATTCTGACACCCACTTCACCAACTTACATACTAATGTTTAATAGTGAGACAAAGCCATTCGAGGACAAGGCTATAGAGTGTGAACTCAAACCAGAAGATTACTCACACGAAGAAGAACCCCTCGGAAGATGAGGAGGAGAACCATTACTACACCTACTCCTCTCACTCAACCAGAGTCTATCACCAGAGAGCCCATCCACCACAGCATCCCATCGTTGGTGACACACATGGCACATCATGAGAGATATTTCACGTCAACAGAAACGAGATGTGATGGACAACCTACAGTCTCGTTGGAGAAGAGTAAAGCTCGGGGAGCCAAGTATGGATCTTACTCAATCAACATTCGTGATGTTTTACTGACTTTATCATTCATTACTCGTTCTCATTTAACCTCAAACAACTTTCATAATACTTAATGTCTTTATCATTTTATATTGTTTTTATTTAACATGCATGCTTTCAACGTAATGATTTTCTCATTTATTGTTGGTCCCCATTCATTCTTAATTAGCATTCATAATGCTTATTGTCTTTGTCACCTATTGCCTTTCTCATTAATTGTTTACTCTCAGCTAGTATTCATGCTGCTTGTTGTCTTTCTCATTTTTGTTTGTTCTCATTTCTTCTCATTTAGCATTTGAGATGCATGTCGTCTTTTTCATTTATTAATTTTCTCAGTTATTCTCATTTGACATTCGTAATATTTATGGACTTCAACATTCATTGTTTGTTCTACTTCGTGACACTTATTGTCCTTCTCATTAGTTTGCTTTCACATTTATTGTCTATCTCATTTATTCACAATTAGCATATTGTAACGCTTATTGTTGTCTCAATCCTTGTCTATTTCACTTAACCTCTTTTAACCATCGTGTGTCTATTATCCTTCTCAGTTATTGATTTTCCTTATTCATTCTCATTTGACATTCGCAATGAATATTGTTTGTCTCGTTTATTATTGAACCTCATTTAGTATTCTGTCTTTCAGTATCGGCCTCTTTTGACTATTGGTTTGATTTGTTGGTTGTCTCGATTAATTGATTATTTATGTTAATGTTCTATATCTCTTCGCTTTACTATTATAGTAATTTATGGTTCTTCTGTTTGCATTAATTTGAGACATTGACCTCTTTTTTACAGACCTTTTCGTTTGCTTCTTCGTTCATATGAATATCAAAATTTTCTTCCGAGCACTCTATGCTCATACTAGTACGAATGATATGGATATCTAAGATATTCACTATTGTTTTGATTCATTGATCCTTTCATTTGCATCAATTGATAACAGTTTGCTTCTTTGTGAACAAATACCTAATCTTTCTTTTGAACACTTTTACTCATGCCAGTACCAATATTCTTGACATTAAACTTTGATCCACTAATGTTATTCATTGATTCTTTGGTTGCATTAATCGATAATGACTTGCTCCTTTGTTTATACGGATATTTAATCTATCCTTTTTAAGCAGTCTTGCTCCTAAAACATTAAACTCGACAGAATCTTATAACTATTCTTATGATTCATCAAGATCTTTCATTTGTATTACTATTTACTTTTTGTAACTATCATTCTCCCATGGCATTGACATCTGCTTCTTCGACTGATAGTACGCTTCCGTATAATCCCATTCGCATTAATCATTAGTATGCATCAGGGCGTAGGAACAACACTCCAGTACAACAAGCTGCAGGTGGTACAAGATCGTCAGGAGAGTTACACGAAAGTTTCGCCATGAAAGAACGTGCTACGTTTCGGAAAACGAGAAAACCGAACCCGATGTACATTGAACCCTTTAAGAATTTGGCAAAAGCTGGACCGGTAACTTATTGACTCGAACTTCTGCAAGAGCTCAGTAGTGTGCTCAACACGTTTCACGATTCGAACTCAAAGAAGTGCCTATTGGATGAAATCCTCGTCATTCCACTAGAGGAGATTCTGCTTGACGACAACATTAACTTTAATAAGGAACCAGTTGAGATCATGAACCGGGAAGTCAAGCGACTGAAGCAGAGACAAACCCCCATTGTTAAGGTTCGTTGGAATACTCAGCATGGACCCGAGTACACATGGGAGCGAAAAGATCAGATTGCGACGAGAGTACCCTCATTTCTTATTTTTATTTTTTCTACACACCATCAACCGATAAGATAAACAGAATCACGAGGGCGTGATTCCTTTTTAACGGATGGGTGATCTAACCACCGTGAAATTTTAGGTCATTATTTTTACTAATTTTAATTACTTAATTTTTCTATTTTAAGTAAATTGTCTTTTGCCGGGAAAGTTACCCGCGTACGTCGTACCACGTACATTTAAATTCGTAATTTGACTCAGACTATGCCCAGTCTACCCATTTATATGATTTATTTTCCCACACGTACTTATTTTCATATGGAATATTCTATTTTTCTATTTCTACGCGAAGTTTGCACTTTTTACGTTTTACGCGTTTTCGACTCGCGTTTTAAGCTTTAACGACGTTATAACACTCCGAAAGGCTCGGAAAATATATGAAACATCAAATTTAGTCATTTTAAGCCAAATATAATACCTTTATAAAGATATTACTTCTATGACATTTTATAAGTTTTAACTTCCACGTTACCCGATAAACCCAAAAATCGCGTAAATCGTACGTTTTGTATTTTTTTTAAAGACCGACACTAACATACGCCTACTATTTAAGCTACTAAGAGTCTATATATTTGAAAATAAACTCATTCCACATTTTATAAAGTTACCACTTTATACGTCACCCGGTAATTACGTTTACGCATTTAAACCTTACGTTTTAAGTACCATAACTTAACTTATACTTATACAAATAATAAAAAATACTTTTTATCAAAAAAATAGAATAAATATAGCCCCCCACCCCCCAAAAACCGGCCTCCCCTATAAGCCACTTAAAATCTATGCATTTGGTGTCTTTTCAAGGCCTAAATCTTCTTATACACACCAACACATAACCTCATTTCTCTTCCATAATTTCACACATACAAAAAAAATAAGTTTTCTCTCCTCTCTTGTGCTCCCTCTTGCTTCCGTGACATTCCCCACCACAAGACCACCATCATCAAATTTTTACCAAGCTAATCTTGTTACTTGCTTGTCTCTTAGTCCTAGTAAGTTTCCATTAATTATTTTCATCTCATTTCGTTGATTATACTTGGTGCCAGCAACTCTCATTACTTGGAAGTTTCCGATCGAGATCTCTTACGGTAATAGGTCTTCTTAAGTTATATTTTTCCCCAGATAATGCAAAGTTATTGTGTAACCAAATGGACAAGTTCTTCCATAATCGTCTCGTTAATTAATTCATTCATAGCTCTTCATTACGCCGAAATCGTCTTGAAACTCTGATATTCAATTTGCCATCATAATGTGTTACGGCTTAAAGACCTTGTCCCATCTACGCCGTAACTCTTCTGCATCTTGATTTCACGTATTTTGTCCATTTCTCGCATCTTTCAGTTCCAATGCCTTGATTAACCTGAATCTGTAAATATGAAGGAGTTAAGTATCATATTCATATAACATAATATAGAACAAGGCAATAAAACATAGGAATTTGATACTAAAATATTCAGATTATTTGATGTTATCAGTTTTATTTGTCACTCAACCGGGATAGTGTTCCTTGTAAATCTTTGATTCATTTCTAATAAGATTTATAAGCTTTGAAAAGTACAAATCGTGTTATTAGTTGTCAAAGTGGGTATTGAGTAAACTTGTTCTTATTGTTTACCATTATTCTTGTTTTACTCAAAATTTTTTGGACCAACAAGTGGTATTAGAGCAGGTGGATCAATCTCGTGATCTAGATCCGTTTTGTATGACTACTAATAACACCGAGCCAAGTAATGGACGAAAAAAACCCTAAAAAAAACTCTCTCTAGCGAAAAGCGATCGAATCTTTCATTTAATTCTCAAATCGTTAACTCTTTAGTATTATGATCATCCCTATTGGTTCATTAATTCATTATTGATTTTTTGATCTAGAGGGTCGGTGATATTACACTATTGTGTTTTAATGTTTTTGAGGATTCCATTGGTTTCGCTTTTTGTTTGTTTCTCCATGTGCTTTCATTCTCATACGTAATTATATTGATCTTATTGTGCATCGTGGGTCGGTGGATATTATATACTCAAGATCGGTTTTCGATTTAACATATATTAACATATATATACTCTAGATCGTGGGTCGGTGATTCATACCTTTATTATTACTCGATCATATTGTTACACCCCGTGAACGCTTTGACCAAAAACTTTGATTTTTACTCGGAAATGACCCAACTTTGACCTTCATTCCAACTCTTTGGACCATTAACAAAATCCTTAGGCATATAGACCTTGAACTCATTTTTAAATGAGACTATATTCAAATACTTTTAAAATGACGGGTGGCACCCTAAAGTGCACTGTAACCTGTACTGTGCACTAAGGACCCCTAAAGTGCACTATAACTCCTCCGATGCACTATGGACCCCTAAAGTGCACTATTACACCTCCGGTGCACTATGGACACTATAACACCTCCGGTGCACTATGGACCCCTAAAGTGCACTATTTTCTTAAAATGACCCGTACGCCTTTAAACACAAAAGTCGACACTTTAGACCAATATTTAAACACATTTAATACACATTGAACCAAAATATACCATATACATTGTTTCCCAAAATTCTTAACCCATTTGACCCAAAACGTTAAAATGGACTTTGTCCCAAACTGTTACACCCGTATTCCGATAAGGTACTAGTTATGTAAATATTATATGTTGTATATTATAAGTCTTATGATATTAGTTAACTAAATAGATAAATGTGAGGGCAATATAGAAAGAATGAAACTAGAAAGGTTAAGATTGCCAAGTGGGCAAAGCTCATTAATTATATAACTATGCCTAGACAATTTTAGAAATGTCCAGGACATTCTTTGGTATTTCTTTGTGAAGATCGGTTATAAGAGGAAAAAAGGAGGGAAGCTCCATTTTTATTATTCAAGCCATTCCCATCATCTTTTAGTATTGCCAAGCATCCAAGAAGCTTTAATTTGCATTTCCCATCAAGTAAGTGTTCTTCCCCAAATTGTGAATTAGGGTTCATGTTTGGTCATAACGATCAAGTGTTAATAATTTCATGATTAGCTAGTTAATTAGTCTCTAATTTGAGATGATTGTGTTATAGGAAGCAAGTAAGAAGTGAGGAAGCTATTGTTAGTGTGATTGAGCTTAAGAATTAAGGTAAGTACATTGGTTATAACATGTCTTGTTTAGCTTTATCATATCTTGGTATGATAATGGTTTATGTGTTAGCTTTATCATGTTTGTTTACATGGTATCATGTTTGTTTACATGGTAATGATGAAGGATAGGGTATAGGGTGCTTTAGCTAGTATGGATCCATTCTAGGTGTAGCTTAGTTAGTCTTTGGGCTAACTATGGGATGAGGTTCAACCTTATGGGTTGATCGTGTTTAGGCCGACTATGTTGGCGTTAGGTAAGTGCCCCTATATCGCTAGCTTAACTAGTGGTTAGACTAGTTATGGTTATATATGATGTTTAGCTTGTTATGCCATGTACTTACTAAGCGTTTCGCTTACGTGTTTAGTTGTGATGTTTTTCTTGATAGGTATCGAAGGATCGAGCAAAGGTAAGGATAAGGCGTAAGAGTTTATGTAGTAGAAGACCGTTCTCTTTTGGACCAAGCATATTGAGGTTGGAAGCCCCCAAGTGTTCTTTTGTGTCGTGGGTACACTTCTTTCATATGGTCATTTTGTTAGTTCACGGTCTTGTGTTTATATGGTGTCTAGTTAGAACTTGTATGGTTTAAGTACACATTTAAGGGGTGTTTGGTATAAGCCTACTTCTACCCATTTTGAGATGATAACGGGTCATGTATGTATGAAACGCTTTTGATATGTTAAGTTGGTGGTTATGGTCAAATTATTTGTGATTTGGTTGTAGTATAAATGGTTTTGTAGTGTAATGGGTCATTTGAGTATTTGTGCATAACCCGTCCAAATTTTGAGATACTATTACGAGTGGTCTAACGGATGATGTTTTTGTATGAAATTAATCTTACGGTCATATTAAAGGATCCTGGAAAGTTTCGTCAAGTTTCGAGTCCGGGAGGTCGGGTTTCCAGCCGAGGCTGTTGATTGTGCATATTTTGATCAGTAGGGTCTGTCCAGGATTGCTGTGGTGCAGGGTAGATACGGCGCATCTCCTCTGAGATACAGCGTATCAGGTGATGCGGCGCATCTCCTGTTGGGATGCGGCACAACGTAGCCATTTTCTTGTAAATTTCGGTCTCAGTGGGTCGATGCGGCGTATCTAAGTTAATAGATGCGGCGTATCATAAGTTTAGAATAATACGGCGTATCATTTCAGATTGATACGGCGTATTGTCTTTCAGCTTTGATGCGGCGTATCCTTAAAAAGGATGCGGCGTATCTAGGTCTCAGAAGGGTTGTCTGGTTGTGTTAAAAATTGTGTGAAATGTTTTGAAGGGTCTTCGATTTTATGTCCTTGCAAGCATGTTTAGAAGGTCAAATGTCATATGTTCTGGTCATTAATTAAAGAAATTGTATGAGTCCGTTTCAGTCATTCGTTTCCGCGTATAAAGTCAACATTTTTAGTAATAGTGGTCACGGGGCGTTACAAATTGGTATCAGAGCTTCGGTCTAAGAGATTTAGGATTTCCTAGACTTAGGCCTTGTGTAGACATGTGTAGTATCTGTGTTTGTTATCTGTGTATTGTTTGGGTGATTTCGGGAACACATATGTTAAATATTTTTATGACTACGCCTGGCCACCGTAGTGATAAAAATATGACACATATGTGAGATTGAAATCATTTAGGCTATACATGGATGATAAACTCTAGGGTGTTTAGTGTAAGGATAGATATGTCATTCATGCATTGATTATGTATATGATTTTGTTTAATAGTGAGAATTGTTAAATTTCAGTTTAGTAGAAAAGATGGCGGCTATTCGAAATAAGGAGGTGTTAAGGACGACCTTCTCCCGCCATGATGATGATGATTCAAATGATGAGGGAAATTCTAGTAGTGTCAAGACAATACCACTACCGGAAAATCTTGACCCTAAAAGTTTTACGAAAGATGAGTTGAAAGAATTGGACGTGTTGGTGACTAATAGAGTAGGAAGGGCTATCGAAAATGTTATGCCCTATTATGTCGACAAGACAACCGAGAATTTGCGAAAGATAATTCAAGAAGAGATTGAGAAGCTTAAGAAGAGTGGGGAATTAGTGAATGACTCGAATGCTAGACCCGGTGTAGGGAAGGAGAAATCCACTTATCGAGACTTTACTGCTTGTGCTCCACCCACATTTACGGGGACTCTCGATCCGTTAAAGAGTTCTAGATGGATTACTGATATAGAAGGGACTTTCCGTACGAGTCGTTGTGTAGAAGAGGATAAGGTGAACTTTGCTACTAATTACCTTCGTGAACGGGCTAAAGTATGGTGGGAAGGCAAGGCAAACGAGAAAGGTAGTGCTTGGAGAGAATCGTGCACGTGGGATCAATTTAAGGAAGTGTTCATGAAAGAGTATGCTCCCGCGGAGGAAATTGATAAAATAAGAGAAGCTTTTCATTCTCTTGTGCAAACTGATGAATCGGTGAATGAGTTGTGGGGAAAGTTTTGTGACATGGTACAATATTGCCCGGAGTATCTTAATAATGAGAGGCTTAAAGTTGACAAATTTCAAAGGATGCTCAAGGATGAAATTCGTACGATAGTGTCACCTTTCAAGTGCGCCGACATGGAGGATCTTCTAAGCAGGGCACGTACTCGTGAAGCAGACTTGGATAGAATGAAAGGCAAAGAGAATAAGGATTTAAAAAGGAAGCAAGATCATCCATCAACATTTAGTAAGCGAGGCAGGTTCGATTTCACAAAGAAGGACAACACGGGAAAGTTACCTCCTAAGTGTAATAGGTGCGGTAAGAACCATGTGGGAGAATGTAAATCCGAGATGAAGGGATGCTATAAATGTGGGGATACTAGTCATATTAGCAAGGATTGCACCAAGCCTTTGATAATATGTTATGGGTGCAACGAAGAAGGACATAAGATAAGTGAATGTCCTAAGGCCAATCCAAAGCAAGCGAAGCCGTTTAAATCGATTAAAGGAGAAAAGGTTGAAGTTCCGAGGCCTACAACTCGTGTTTATCAGATGAGTGTCGAAGAAGCTAAGTCGGGTTCAGATGTTGTCACAGGTATAATTCTCGTTAATTCTAAACCCGTTCGTGTTTTGTATGACTCTGGTGCAAGCGTGTCCTTTGTATCCTATAACTTTAGTAAAGAATTGTCCACCCCGTTAGATAAGCTTCCAATACCTATAGAAGTTGAAATCGCCGATAGTAAAGTTGTGGTAGTGTCAAATGTGTATCGTGACGTAGAAATAGAGATCGATGAGAATGTTTTTAGGATCGATTTAATCCCTATAATGCTTGGAGAGTTTGATATTATTGTTGGCATGGATTGGCTTAGCAACCACAATGCCGCCATTCTATGCAAACAAAAGATCGTTAGAGTCGTGAATCCTAGTGGTCGAGAAATGATGATTTATGGTGATAAGAGGGAAGGCGAGTTGAAACTTTTTTCCATAATGAAGGCTAGAAAATATCTTTTTTTTTTTTTGGGTAAAAGGGTTAACACACCCTGGCAAAATACATTACACCAAAAAGCGTTGAAGTACAATGGATGAGGACGTACACCCCTCATCAAAGTCCCTAAGGACACTACCACTACCACTATATAAGAATGACAGGCCATTCTTATAACAACCAGATCTACCTTTTCTTTAATACAAAGAAATAGACCACTACCACATAAACAAAACAAGACAATTAAAAGACCAACTACTTCCTACGCGAACCTTGGAGCTTGAAATCTTCATAAAATGCACCCAATTGCCTTGGAAGATCATACAGTTGATCCGTAAAATCATCATATTCATAATATTCTTCCTGTTCTTGTCCTCCACCTGTAGATGAGAGAGTACTCATAGGCATATTAAATAGACCACTACCACTACCACTATATAAGGCTAGAAAATATCTATCACGTGGTTGTCTCACTTTTATGGCACACGTGGTAGATACGAGTTTTGAGAAGAGAAGTATCGACGATGTTCCAATTGTTAATGAATTCCGTGATGTATTTCCGGAAGAATTGCCGGGTATTCCGCCCGACAGACAAGTTGAGTTCCGTATTGATCTTGTTCCAGGTGCTACTCCTATTGCTAAAACTCCTTATCGTCTTGCTCCATCCGAAATGAAGGAGTTAATGAGTCAACTCCAAGAGTTACTTGACAAGGGTTTTATTCGCCCTAGTAGCTCACCATGGGGAGCTCTGATTCTGTTCGTTAAAAAGAAAGACGGTAGTATGCGGATGTGCATCGATTACCGTGAATTGAACAAAGTCACGGTGAAAAATGTATACCCGTTACCAAGAATTGATGATTTGTTTGATCAACTTCAAGGTGCGAGGTGGTTTTCAAAGATTGATCTTCGTTCGGGCTATCATCAGTTGAAGGTTCGAGAAGAAGACATTTCTAAGACGGATTTTAGAACTCGTTATGGACATTATGAGTTTACGGTTATGCCATTTGGTCTTACGAACGCGCCTCCGGTTTTCATGGATCTCATGAACCGTGTATGTAGACCGATGTTGGATAAATTCGTTATAGTGGTCATCGATGATATCCTTATCTATTCTAAGAGTAAGGAAGAGCATGAACTACATCTTCGAGAAATTCTTGAAACGTTGAGAAAAGAAAGATTATATGCTAAGTTCTCAAAGTGCGAATTCTGGTTGCAAGAAGTTCAGTTCCTTGGTCATGTTATTAATCCCGATGGTATTAAGGTTGATCCGTCAAAAGTTGAGGCCGTGATGAATTGGCAAGCGCCGAGAAACGTTGGTGAAATTCGAAGTTTTCTAGGACTCGCGGGTTATTATAGACGGTTTATTCAAGACTTCTCCAAAATTTCATCCTCGTTAACCGAACTCACCAAGAAGAATGTTCCTTTTGTGTGGGGCGAGAAGCAAGAAGAAGCCTTCCGTACTTTACGAAAGAGGTTGTGTGAAGCACCGATCTTAGTGTTACCGGAGGGAACCGAAGACATGGTGGTCTATAGTGATGCATCTTATTCCGGTCTTGGATGTGTTCTTATGCAAAGGGGTAAAGTGATTGCTTACGCTTCAAGACAACTAAAGAAGCACGAAGAGAAATATCCGACCCATGATCTTGAATTTGCGGCCGTAGTCTTTGCCTTGAAGATTTGGAGGCATTATCTATATGGTGTGAAGTTCATAATTTACACCGACCATAGAAGTCTTCAGTATTTCCTTGATAAGAAAGATCCGAATATGAGGCAACGTAGGTGGTTAGACTTGCTGAAAGATTATGATTGTGAAATTCGCTACCATCCGGGTAAGGCGAATGTTGTGGCGGATGCGCTAAGTCGTCAGGACCGAAGTGATGTTACACGGATTCACTCCTTGAGAATGATTATCACATCTGATCTTTTCGACAGAATTAAATTAGCTCAGGAGGAAGCGTTAAAAGAAGAGAATCAAGAGAAAGAACGTATCACTTCTCACATTCCTCATCTTGAAGAAGATAGTCGAGGGATTAAGACACGTTATAGAAGAGTTTACATTCCTTTTCGAAGCAACATTAAAGAATTACTCATGGAAGAAGCTCATAAATCAAAGTATTCTATTCATCCGGGAGCTACGAAAATGTACCTTGATTTGAAAAGAAACTATTGGTGGCCGGGTATGAAAAGAGATTGTGTGAAGTATGTGGAAAGATGTTTAACTTGTTTGAAGGTGAAAGCCGAACACCAAAAGCCATACGGAAAAGTGCAACCCTTAGACATTCCAGTTTGGAAGTGGGAGAAGATTACTATGGACTTCATCACGAAATTGCCAAAGACAAAAAAGAAGAATGATACCATTTGGGTAGTAGTCGATCGTTTGACTAAGAGTGCACATTTTATTCCGATTAGGGAGAATATGCCTGTTCATAAGTTAGCAAAGGTTTATGTTAATGAGATAGTCGCGCGTCATGGGGTACCTATATCTATAGTCTCCGATAGAGACGGACGTTTCACTTCAAATTTTTGGCAAGATTTCCAAGAAGAATTAGGTACGAAACTTCATATGAGCACGGCTTTTCATCCTCAAACCGATGGGCAAAGTGAGAGGACGATTCAAACCTTAGAAGATATGCTTCGAGCTTGCATGATCGACTTTGGAGGTAATTGGGATGACCATTTACCCTTGGTTGAATTCGCCTACAATAATAGTTATCATGCTAGTATAGGCATGCCACCTTATGAAATGCTCTATGGAAGAAAGTGTAGGACGCCCGTATGTTGGGAAGAAGTGGGAAGGAGGGAATTGGCTAGCACGGATATAGTGTTGGCAACGACGGAAAAGGTTGAGATGATTCGATCAAGACTTAAGGCGGCACAAGATAGGTGGAAAAGTTATGCCGATAATCGAAGAAGGCCAATAGAATTCGAGGTAGGTGATATGGTTATGCTAAAAGTTTCTCCGTGGAAGGGTGTTTTTAGGTTTAAAAACAAAGGGAAATTAAGTCCGCGGTTTATAGGGCCGTTTAAAATCTTGAAACGTGTTGGCGAGGTAGCTTATGCGTTAGAATTGCCCGAAGAAATGAGAGGTATTCATAATACCTTCCATGTGTCGTACTTGAGGAAATGTTTAGCGGATGAGGCTAGTGTGGTCACTTTAGATGATATCGAAATTGATCCGGAATTAATTTCACAAAAGGATGAACCGGAAGCGATCTTAGGAAGAAAAGTGAGGCAACTTTGAAACAAAGAAATTCCGTTAGTGAAGGTGCAATGGAGACATCGTAAAGGTACAAGTATTAGATGGGAGCTAGAGGAGAAGATGAGGAATGAGTATCCTCATTTATTTCAAGCGTAGATTTCGAGGACGAAATCTTATTTTAAGGAGGGGAGAATTGTTACACCCGTATTCCGATAAGGTACTAGTTATGTAAATATTATATGTTGTATATTATAAGTCTTATGATATTAGTTAACTAAATAGATAAATGTGAGGGCAATATAGAAAGAATAAAACTAGAAGGGTTAAGATTGCCAAGTGGGCAAAGCTCATTAATTATATAACTATGCCTAGACAATTTTAGAAATGTCCAGGACATTCTTTGGTATTTCTTTGTGAAGATCGGTTATAAGAGGAAAAGAGGAGGGAAGCTCCATTTTTATTATTCAAGCCATTCCCATCATCTTTTAGTATTGCCAAGCATCCAAGAAGCTTTAATTTGCATTTCCCATCAAGTAAGTGTTCTTCCCCAAATTGTGAATTAGGGTTCATGTTTGGTCACAATGATCAAGTGTTAATAATTTCATGATTAGCTAGTTAATTAGTCTCTAATTTGAGATGATTGTGTTATAGGAAGCAAGTAAGAAGTGAGAAAGCTATTGTTAGTGTGATTGAGCTTAAGAATTAAGGTAAGTACATTGGTTATAACATGTCTTGTTTAGCTTTATCATATCTTGGTATGATAATGGTTTATGTGTTAGCTTTATCATGTTTGTTTACATGGTAATGATGAAGGATAGGGTATAGGGTGCTTTAGCTAGTATGGATCCATTCTAGGTGTAGCTTAGTTAGTCGTTGGGCTAACTATGGGATGAGGTTCAACCTTATGGGTTGATCGTGTTTAGGCCGACTATGTTGGCGTGAGGTAAGTGCCCCTATATCACTAGCTTAACTAGTGGTTAGACTAGTTATGGTTATATATGATGTTTAGCTTGTTATGCCATGTACTTACTAAGCGTTTCGCTTACGTGTTTAGTTGTGATGTTTTTCTTGATAGGTATCGAAGGATCGAGCAAAGGTAAGGATAAGGCGTAAGAGTTTATGTAGTAGAAGACCGTTCTCTTTTGGACCAAGCATATTGAGGTTGGAAGCCCCCAAGTGTTCTTTTGTGTCGTGGGTACACTTCTTTCATATGGTCATTTTGTTAGTTCACGGTCTTGTGTTTATATGGTGTCTAGTTAGAACTTGTATGGTTTAAGTACACATTTAAGGGGTGTTTGGTATAAGCCTACTTCTACCCATTTTGAGATGATAACGGGTCATGTATGTATGAAACGCTTTTGATATGTTAAGTTGGTGGTTATGGTCAAATTATTTGTGATTTGGTTGTAGTATAAATGGTTTTGTAGTGTAATGGGTCATTTGAGTATTTGTGCATAACCCGTCCAAATTTTGAGATACTATTACGAGTGGTCTAACGGATGATGTTTTTGTATGAAATTAATCTTACGGTCATATTAAAGGATCCTGGAAAGTTTCGTCAAGTTTCGAGTCCGGGAGGTAGGGGTTTCCAGCCGAGGCTGTTGATTGTGCATATTTTGATCAGTAGGGTCTGTCCAGGATTGCTGTGGTGCAGGGTAGATACGGCGCATCTCCTCTAAGATACAGCGTATCAGGTGATGCGGCGCATCTCCTATTGGGATGCGGCGCAACGTAGCCATTTTCTTGTAAATTTCGGTCTTAGTGGGTCGATGCGGCGTATCTAAGTTAATAGATGCGGCGTATCATAAGTTTAGAATAATACGGCGTATCATTTCAGATTGATACGGCGTATTGTCTTTCAGCTTTGATGCGGCGTATCCTTAAAAAGGATGCGGCGTATCTAGGTCTCAGAAGGGTTGTCTGGTTGTGTTAAAAATTGTGTGAAATGTTTTGAAGGGTCTTCGATTTTATGTCCTTGCAAGCATGTTTAGAAGGTCAAATGTCATATGTTCTGGTCATTAATTAAAGAAATTGTATGAGTCCGTTTCAGTCATTCGTTTCCGCGTATAAAGTCAACATTTTTAGTAATAGTGGTCACGGGGCGTTACACAAACACCTCTTTTTCTGCATAACCCTTTTGTGCACTTTTGACCATTTTCTGTAAAACGGCTTCTATAACAAGACATAACACCAAAACTTCCAGAAATCATTAGGACGTTATAAACATCAAATATATGTATAAACTTGGTCATAACGACCCACGGAAACATGCTTTACAACGTAACGGGTATTATGCCAAAATACCCGTTTTGACCCATTTACACTACAAACCATCTTTACCAATTCATTTACCCACCAAACTTGGCCAATATCATTACTTTAACATATTAAACATGTTCCATAAACACTTGACCCGTTCACAACCCAAAATGGGTATATTTACACTTAATCCAAACGCCCCTTTAACCTTGACTATAAACACATAAAACATACTTTGACACAACGGTTGACCACCAAATCGATAGGACAACCTTGACATACATTTTGCCACTTGGCTACACTTTACAAAACATTACTTGACTCACGGGGGTACAAACTTTACACTTGAGCTCGGTGTCTACCTAAGCTCTACTTACTTACCATCCTTCTATTATCACATAACCAAATCTTTATCCTTAGTCCAAGCCTTCCATGATAGCATACAAACCTACAAAATGGTTAGACAACTAAACCATAAGCTTTCGCTTAGTAAGTAAAACGACCATAACATATCATTATACTTCAATCCACACATAAGCATCATATACATAAAACACTTACTTGACGGGCTTACTACTCCGCATCTCATCTAACACATAACATCAACTTATCACATAAGCCATGTTCATCACATCACTTAAGCATATTCAAGTCCATATTGCTTGACATCAAACATACATAACACATATATGATAGAAATCCATATAACACATGTTATCATCATTTTACTTATCTTAGCTCCAAGCTAAGCACATCAAGGCTTCATTATCAACCTTATCATCATCATCATCATAAACACGCTAAGTCATATCATAACACAAACACTTAAAACTCATAACATAATACTATAACAATGGTTTATACAACCATTAGCTTATCCATAACAACCCTAATCATCATATAATCATATATTGATTATATGATGATCAATCCCACCATTTATTCATCTTCCCCAAGTTAGGGTTCATAAACCCTAACTTCTCAATTCATCAATTACACTAGAAATAGAGATTACTTACTTGGGAAATCAAGCTAGGAATCATGCCATTGAATAATCATATTCAAACCATCATCATAGCACCTCCACCTTCATCATTTCCCGCACTTTTCTCTTATGGAACCGGACTTTCCACACTCTTGAATAATATGGAAAAGTCTAGACTTTCCTGGATATAATTATCTAGGCACAAGTTTGGGCTAATGGCAAGAATGGCCCCTCAAGTCTCTTTGCTTCTATTTTGGCCACAATAATTTATAACACATTTAACACTTGGCAACCTAAGTCCCTTTAGTTATGCAACATATTTTATATATAACTACATTAGTCATATTTTGACTATTAGGTTTGACCAAAATGCAACATTCATTGACTGGCCAATCACATAAGGTCTTTATCCATTTTCATCTAGGGTGGGGTACAAGTACCCGGGAAACGGGTCTAACAATTCTACCCCCTTATTTAGATTTCGTCCCCGAAATCTCTCATCTATTACTATCCAAAACCAATTCACGACATATACATGTCCTTATTCTCATGCTCTCTAAGCCATTATCTTGCAACGATCTAAATGATCTTGCAAATTCTAAACTTACTATACATAATCATAACTTTTATTCCACTATAAACAACTTCCTCATTACAAACTTATCTAAAATTTCCAACAATGACTACTTGTCATCCGGAAACATCTACTATTTGACTTTATATAAATCAAACTTCAACACTATTACCACGTCATATGCCCATGCACTAACATGACATAACATCATATACCGGCCAATTTTGCATTCCACATAATACCAATACGTATCTACATCAAAACCGGAAACTTAATTCAAATTATACAAAGTACCATATAAACGGCACCTTCAAAATCTTTCTCACGCATCACTTAAGCAATCTTATCAATTTTTGGGAATGTTCACCAATTAACTTATCAACTTAATGCACAATTCATTCTAGGCGTCTATCTTAAAGTTTCACACATTACCTTAACGCCGCTATAAGTTTGTTTTTTTTTTTTTTTTTTTTTTTTTTTTTTTTTTTTTTTTTTTTTTTCATATATATCTTTTCTTATGACATTTAACATGTTTTAGTTTTCACTTTCTCATATCACTATCTGTACTCATGTCATATCGGCTACACATAAGTCCACTCATTTATAACTATTTCTTTACATAAAAAAGCGTCCCAATCTATGTAAGTAAGGAATTATAAACTTATGGTTCGGCGATTTACAATTTCTTCATTTAAATGAAAAGGCGTCCCAATCCATTTAAATCAAGAAACCGTAAACCATCCTACTTATACGCTTCCGACATAACATTCGTACTTGCTTTACTTTCCGTCTTTTCTAGCCTTGGATCCAATCTCACTAACTTTCCATCCATGCCATAAAGGCAAGCTAACCACCATGCCATAAGGCAAGCTAAACATCCATGCCGCGAAGGCAAGCTATCATCCATGCCATAAAGGCATGCTAGGCCATCTCAAAGGATGCCAAACACATGCCATGAAGGTAAGCTAACAACCATGCCCTGAAGGCAAGCTGGGCTATCCCGAAGGATACCATAACACATGCCATAACGGCAAGCTGACATCCGTGCCATAAAGGCAAGCTGGGCTATCCCGAAGGATACCATAACCATGCCATAAAGGCAAGCTGGGCTATCCCGAAGGATACCATAACCATGCCATAAAGGCAAGCTGGGCTATCCCGAAGGATACCAAAACTAGAGCATTGGATCCAAGCTATATCTGTCTTATCATCTTTACTCACTTTATCTTTTATGTACTTTTATCGATAAGTACACACTATCATTTCCTCAACTATCATTGCCTTAAGCAATTTTCAACATTCACTACCACGCTTATTATCATCTAGACAAGTTTCTGTATAACGCTTGCCCATTTATTATATTTGCATTCTCACAATGCACTTATTATTCATCCGTCAACCCCAAGTTGACTCACACATTCACTATATGCCATCTTTATTTTAGACAAGTTCTATATGATGCTTGTCTATTACAATTTACACATTTTCTATGTGTTCTTACAACTCACTTTTACTATTACCCGTCAACCCCTTGTTGACCATATTCTCAACTTATACTATCACTTCATTAGTCTACTCAACTTTTACGCATGTAAACCTTACATAGGTTTATTCTATAACACTCTCATTAATCTCATCATACACATTCCAATATATTAACATGATCATATTCATGTTTTACAATTCTTTCTAGCGCACTTCATATCACTTATGACTTCTAGCGCAATCTATATTTCATTCATCACTTCTACTCATCACGCTTAACCATTTATTACTAACACATTTTACTTATCATGTTTTATATGAAACATGATCTCATCACGTTTTCACTATACACTTTAACTTTCTCATTTTAGTTACTCATATAAGAATTCATGTCTTCAAGCATCTAATCGTTTTCATACTTAATTTCAAGCCTTTTAGATATTTAGGCTTATCAAACACTTATCATACTTCTTAACTTATTTCACATGTCAATGTATTCTTTCAACTTTCTTTCATCACTAGGTCATCACATATAATATGCATTCCAACACATCTATCTCGACTCTTACACTTCTATGCATCATGCTCTCAAGCACACCACATAAAACTTAGACATATAATAAACTACCATAGACTTAACATCTCATAAGCAATCATATAATAACACTTAACACTTATCCAACAAGTGTTAAAACATTCATAATCATAATCAACTCACGTAGTCTATGACTCATACATCATATTTCATAATCAATCTATGTCTAAGCCTTCACATTCTAATTAGCCGCGAGTACTAATCTACCTTATAACTAAGGCATCATAAAACTTTAATTCACTTACTAACCCATCTCTAATACCGCTTAGCATTACTACTCGCATTCCATTACTATTACTCTATCATACATTCACATAATAGCAATACAATCACCGGCACCAACCGAGGTGCACGGCTAACTAATCATTCAAACACTTCAAGTCCTCCACGGACTCATATTTCATACTCATCAACTCTACAACACACATCCATTACTTATCGTCTTTAAGCTCATCTATCATAGAACATAATCCATCTCATACTTAACAACTACTTCTCGCATCACTAGCACTTACGTTAAACGCTTCTACAAGTGGTTTAAGACTAGGCAACCTATAGTGGAAACCTAATTCACTTAAACCGAAGCTCTGATACCAAGTTGTTACACCCCGTGAACGCTTTGAGCAAAAACTTTGACTTTTACGCGGAAACGACCCAACTTTGACCTTCATTCCAAAACTCTTTTGACCATTAACAAAATCCTTAGACATATAGACCTTGAACTCATTTTTCAGTATATTCTGGATGCTGTCTGCGACTCTCAGATTTTCCAGTTCTATCACCTAGGAGGAGGACTAGATCAGATTATGAGGATACCCCTACTGAATCACCATCTCAGTCACCCACATCATCTCCAGACCATTCCCCACCTAGCCAGAGACTTAGGAGATTGGTTGAGACTTATTCAAAGGAGGATGAGGATCCAGTGGAGGATCCAGAGCAGGTTCAGGATGAGCCTACTCCAGCTGTTACTGCACCTACTGAGCACACTCCTATTGGTGTAGATGATGACAGGGACAGAGATGCCCCTATGGATTTAGATCAGGTTATGATGCCGGGATGGTAAGGGCATCATGGAGGATGTTCAGGGTATATTTGAGGTTAGACAGAGTTCCAGGGATGCAAAGATTCAGGGTATGAGTGACAGTCAGTGGATAGATATTGCTTGTGATGTTGGCACGGGTGTACATGCAGCTAGCCCAGAGTACACACCGTCATCTCCTTCATTCATGCCTCCATCTCCGATGCCTACTCTACTTCCATCACCAGTAGTTTCTCCACTTGCAGAGCTCAAGGAACCCACTGAGATGGAGCAGGTGTGGATTCAGCTGGCGAATCAGGCCAGTTTACTTGATGTGCATTCAGACCAGATTGGGAGGTTGAAGCAGTCCGATCGTATTCAGAATGTGGAAAGGAGGATTGGGACTGTTGATAGGGCAGCTTGTGTTTTATTTGAGGAGATGTACTCCGATCGGAGGGTGATGATTGGATTGAGAGCTAGATTGGATGCTTTGGAGAGGTTGCATGGTAGAGAACTTAGGAGTTTGGATTTCAGGGCTATAGGCTTAGGCAGAGGCCAGAGCAGGATGCAGGGAATGTTGAGACGAGCCAGAGGTGTTGACAGTACTCAGTGGCAGAGGATAATGACTGCAGAGTACACTATTGGAGCAGTGATGAGAGAGAATCAGGAGCTGAGAGATCGTATAGGCCAGTTGGAGACTACTATTGGAGGATTGACTTTAGCATTTGACCAGTTACGCCTAGATAGTGACCAAGCTTAGAGTAGTCGTAGTTGATGATGTATCCATTAGGATGACTAGTATTTCTTTAGTATTCCAGAACTAACTATTAACCAAGCTTGTAATTTTATGAACCTTTATTTTTTCGATATGTATAACAAGCTTAGTTTTCCTATACGATTATTCTTTTTCCTTTGTGGTCGACTTTATTCTTGCATTCTGTTTGCACTATCCGAATATTCATATGATTCTTTCCTCTCGTAAACAAGATCTCATTTATCGCCATCTTTTTTGTGATGCAGATAAATGGCACCCAAACGAAAGTCAACCAGAGTCACACGAGGATAAACCGCCAACACACCTATCCTGACAAGGTCAGTAAGGGAAAGGACTGCTGAGAATGTCGCCCCGACAAGAGCCGCACAGGGCCAGACTGCTGAGAACGCTGCCCCAACCAGGGCCGCAGCAAATACACCAGTGGTGAATCAAGCAACTCTGGATCAGTTTGTTGCTGATCGTGTGGCCGCCGCTCTCGCAGCCGCAAACAATTCGACCACCAACACCAGGACATCTATGCCAGTGACCAACAGCCATAGTTGTACTTACTCTGAGTTCCGAAAAATCATGGTTGGAGGATTTGGAGGAACAGAGGGAGCCGTTGGCTTGACTAGAAACCGTGTTTCGCATCAGTGGTTGTAACGATGACGACAGGGTCAAGTATGCATCTTTCACTTTCATGGATGCCGCTTTGACCTGGTGGAACAACTACATGAAATCTGCTAACATGGATGTTGCTTATGCCATGCCGTGGGAAGACTTTAAGGAACTAGTGCTTACAACCAGAGATTTCAGGAGTTGGCTTTGCTATGTCCTGAAATGGTTCAGACTGAGGCAAGATTGATTGAGAGGTATATCGGTGGTTTACCGAAGTCCACAAGAGGTGATGTGACTACCTCGAGAGCTGCAGATCTTCATGAGACTATGGAGATAGCAAACAAGTTAATGGATCAGGAACTGGAGGATGTTCCAGAAAAAAGTACTGACCACAAAAGGAAGTGGGAAGATCAATCCAAGGGAAGCAACTCTCAGAACAAAAAGCAGAGTGTAGCCAAGGCTTATGCAGTTGGTTCAGGTGATAAGAAGGGTTATGACAAGAACGCACCTTTTTGTAACCGCTGCAAGTTACATCACAAGGGACAGTGCACAGTAAAGTATAACAACTGCCCGAGGATAGGGCACTTGGCAAGGAACTGTAGGGCAAGACCCCTAGCCATCGCTCAAGCAGCAACACCCTACAACCGTAGGGCGGAAGTCACCTGCTTTGGGCGCGGTGAAAAGGGTCATTACCGAAATGAGTGCAACAAGCCCCAAAACCAAGGAAATGATGGTGGATCAGGAAACCAAGTAACAATGGTCAACAATGAAAATCAGGGCAATGGAGGAGGAGCCCGTGGAAGAGTTTATGCTGTGGGCAGAAGGGAAGCCCAGGACGACCCGAATGTGGTGACGGGTACGTTTCTTTTAAATAATCGTTATGCTTCAGTACTATTCGATACGGGAGCAGATAGAAGTTTTGTGTCGACCGCTTTTAGTCCTTTAATCGACATAGCCCCAACCACCCTAGATAATGTCTTCGACGTAGAATTAGCAAACGGAAACCTAGAAAGAGTAGTTACCATTATAAAGGGTTGCACTCTAAACTTATTAAATCGCTCATTTAACATTGACCTTATGCCAGTAGAGTTGGGTAGTTTTGACGTCATCATAGGGATGGATTGGCTATCGAAATACCATGCCGTCATCGTCTGTGATGAGAAGATCGTTAGAGTACCCTATGGCAATGAAGTTCTGATAATCGAAGGAGATCGAAGTGATCGTGTGCGTTCGTCGAGATTGAGCATCATCTCGTGTACGAAGGTGCAGAAGTACATCGAGAAAGGATGCCACCTCTTTTTAGCTCATGTTACTGAAAAGAAGGAAAAGGAGCCCGGAGAGAAAAAGGTTGGAAGAGGTGCCAATCGTAAGGGATTTTCCGGAAGTTTTTCCAGAAGACTTACCTGGACTCCCACCAACCAGACAAATCGAGTTTCGAATCGATTTAGTGCCAGGAGCCGCGCCTGTAGCGCGAGCACCCTATCGATTAGCACCCACGGAGTTACAGGAGTTGTCGGATCAGTTAGCTGAATTGTCCGGAAAAGGTTTTATCATACCGAGTTCTTCGCCTTGGGGAGCTCCTGTCTTGTTTGTTAAGAAGAAGGATGGATCCTTCAGGATTTGTATTGACTATCGAGAGCTGAATAAGCTAACCGTTAAGAATAGGTACCCACTCCCGAGAATCGATGATTTGTTTGATCAGTTGCAAGGTTCATCGGTTTATTCGAAGATAGACTTGAGATCGGGTTATCACCAGCTTCGAGTTCGGGAAGAGGATATCCCGAAGACCGCATTCCGAACCCGATATGGCCATTACGAATTCCAAGTTATGCCATTCGTCTTGACAAATGCACCAGCTGTATTCATGGATCTCATGAATCGGGTGTGTAAGCCGTATTTTGATAAATTCGTGATAGTATTCATTGATGATATCCTGATATATTCCAAGAATGAGAAAGAGCATGAGGAACACCTCAAGCTCATTATGGAATTATCGAAAAAGGAGGAGTTATACGCTAAGTTTTTGAAGTGTGAATTCTGGATATCGACTGTGCAGTTTTTTGGTCACGTGATAGATAAGCAAGGGATTCACGTAGATCCTGCCAAGATTGAGGCAATCAAGGATTGGGCAACGCCCACAACGTCTACTGAAATACGGCAATTTCTAGGACTTGCCGGCTATTACCGAAGGTTTATTGAGGGTTTTTCTAAGATAGCTAAGCCATTGATGAAACTGACACAAAAGAATGAGAAATACGACTGGGGAGAGATAAGGAGGAAGAGGTTTTTCAACTCCTTAAGGAAAGATTGTGTAATGAACCTATTTTGGCTTTACCCGAGGGTAGCGAAGATTTTGTTGTGTATTGTGACGCATCACACAAAGGTTTGGGAGCGGTGCTGATGCTGAGAGAGAAGGTGATAGCCTACGCTTCTCGACAGCTGAAAACCCATGAGAATAACTATACAACTCATGACCTGGAATTAGGATCAGTCGTGTTTGCACTGAGAATTTGGAGGCACTATCTTTATGGGACTAAGTGCGTAGTGTATACCGACCACAAGAGTCTACATCATATCTTGAACCAGAAGAAGCTGAACATGAGGCAGCGCCGATGATTGGAATTGCTTAGCGACTATGATTGTGAGATCCGTTACCACCCAGGAAAGGCAAATGTAGTTGCCGACGCCCTCAGCAGAAAAGAGCAGATCAAACCGCTCAAAGTCAAATCATTAGGGATGACGATCAGTTCACCGCTTCCATCAAAAATTCTTGAGGCTCAGGGTGAGGCACTCAAGGATGAAAACCGACCACGTGAGAAGATTCACGGAATGCCAGAGAGTGAGAATGGCATTGTAAGAAGATCTGATGGAGTGTTGCGTTATGGAGACAGGTGTTGGATTCCGTTATATGAAGGAATTCGTGATTTGATCATGCACGAATCCCACAAGTCCAAGTACTCCATTCACCCAGGATCTGACAAGATGTACTTAGATTTGAAGAAGTTGTATTGGTGGCCAAACATGAAGGCTGATATAGCTGAGTACGTTAGTAAGTGTTTAACGTGCTCGAAGGTCAAGGCTGAACACCAGAGACCGTTCGGTCTGCTTGTTCAACCTGAGATCCCAGAATGGAAATGGGAGCGTATCACTATGGATTTTATCACTAAGTTGCCTAAGACGTCGAGCGGTTATGACACGATTTGGGTAATCGTTGACCGTCTCACTAAATCAGCGCATTTCCTTCCTATAAAGGAGAATGACAGCATGGATAAACTAGCGCGACTGTTTGTGAAGGAAATTGTCGCAAGGCATGGTGTGCCTGTTTCTATTATCTTTAACCGAGACAGCAAATTCACGTCCAATTTTTGGAGGTCGCTTCAGGAGGCGTTAGGAACCGACCTCGATATGAGTACAGCTTATCATCCTCAGACTGAGAGTGAGAGGACCATTCAGACGTTGGAGGATATGCTGAGAGCCTGTGTGATTGATTTCGGGAACGGCTGGGATAGGCATTTGCCTTTAGCCGAGTTTTCCTATAACAATAGCTATCACACCAGCATTAAAGCTACACCGTATGAGGCACTTTATGGTCGTAAGTGCAGATCGCCAATTTGTTGGGCTAAAGTCGGAGAAAGCCAACTTACCGGACCAGACCTAGTCCACGAGACTACGGAGAAAATCGTGCAGATCAAGAGCCGAATGCAAGCGGCTCGTGACCGTCAAAAGAGCTATGCTGACAAGAGGCGAAAACCCCTTGAGTTTCAAGTGGGAGACAAAGTGATGTTAAAGGTCTCGCCATAGAAGGGCGTGATAAGATTTGGCAAGCGTGGTAAGCTGAACCCTCACTATATTGGACCTTTCGAAATCCTCGCCAGAATCGGGCCGGTAGCCTACCGACTCGAACTGCCATCTGAGCTCAGCGCTGTGCATGACGTTTTTCATGTCAGCAACTTGAAAAAGTGCTTATCGGATGATAACGTTGTCATTCCATTGGATGAGATTCAGCTTGATGAGAAACTAAATTTCATCGAAGAGCCGATTGAAATCATGGACCGGGAAGTAAAACGGCTAAAGTAGAGTCGTATCCCAATTGTGAAGGTCCGTTGGAACTCTCGCAGAGGCCCCGAGTATACATGGGAGCGAGAGGATGTACGCGCGTGCAGTTATTTTTCAAAAATGCGAGAAAATTCTCAGTTAATTACAAGACTTGTCAGTAACTATCAGATATAGGATAATTTATGCTTACTGACAAAAATATACTTTTTCTGCAGTGACTGTAAGCTACAGTGTATGGGACAGCTCCCAAAAATGCTCAAAAATACTCAGAAACATGCAAATGCGCATAGAAATGCTCAACTTAAAAATAATAAATACTCAATTAATATTAATTAACAACGTGAAAATTACCATTTGTCATAGTCTCCCCAGCTAATCGGGAAATCCGTCCCGGATTTCAATTTACGTTACTCGTTGGGTTCTGATATTTTCGCTTGATTTCATCCTCTCGCTCCCATGTATACTCGGGGCCTCTGCGAGAGTTCCAACGGACCTTCACAATTGGGATACGACTCTGCTTTAGCCGTTTCATTTCCCGGTCCATGATTTCAATCGGCTCTTCGATGAAATTTAGTTTCTCATCAAGCTGAATCTCATCCAATGGAATGTTGGCGTTATCATCCGATAAGCACTTTTTCAAGTTGCTGACATGAAAAACGTCATGCACACCGCTGAGCTCAGATGGCAATTCGAGTCGGTAGGCTACCGGCCCGATTCTGGCTAGGATTTCGAAAGGTCCAATATAGCGAGGGTTCAGCTTACCACGCTTGCCAAATCTTATCACGCCCTTCCATGGCGAGACCTTTAACATCACTTTGTCTCCCACTTGAAACTCAAGGGGTTTTCGCCTGTTGTCGACATAGCTCTTTTGACGGTCACGAGCCGCTTGCATTCGGCTCTTGATCTGCACGATTTTCTCCGTAGTCTCGTGGACTAGGTCTGGTCCAGTAAGTTGGCTTTCTCCGACTTTAGCCCAACAAATTGACGATCTGCACTTACGACCATAAAGTGCCTCATACGGTGCAACTTTAATGCTGGTGTGATAGCTATTGTTATAGGAAAACTCGGCTAAAGGCAAATGCCTATCCCAGCCGTTCCCGAAATCAATCACACAGGCTCTCAGCATATCCTCCAACGTCTGAATGGTCCTCTCACTCTCAGTCTGAGGATGATAAGCTGTACTCATATCGAGGTCGGTTCCTAACGCGTCCTGAAGTGACCTCCAAAAATTGGACGTGAATCTGCTGTCTCGGTCAGAGATAATAGAAACAGGCACACCATGCCTTGCGACAATTTTCTTCACATACAGTCGCGCTAGTCTATCCATGCTGTCATTCTCCTTTATAGGAAGGAAATGCGCTGATTTAGTGAGACGGTCAACGATTACCCAAATCGTGTCATAACCGCTCGACGGCTTAGGAAACTTAGTGATAAAATCCATAGTGATACGCTCCCATTTCCATTCTGGGATCTCAGGTTGAACAAGCAGACCGGACGGTCTCTGGTGTTCAGCCTTGACCTTCGAGCACGTTAAACACTTACTAATGTACTCAGCTATATCGGCCTTCATGTTTGGCCACCAATACAACTTCTTCAAATCTAAGTACATCTTGTCAGATCTTCGGTGAATGGAGTACTTGGACTTGTGGGATTCGTGCATGATCAAATCACGAATTCCTTCATATAACGAAATCCAACACCTGTCTCCATAACGCAACACTCCATCAGATCTTCTTACAATGCCATTCTCACTCTCTGGCATTCCGTGAATCTTCTCACGTGGTCGGTTTTCATCCTTGAGTGCCTCACCCTGAGCCTCAAGAATTTTCGATGGAAGCGGCGAACTGATCGTCATCCCTAATGATCTGACTTTGAGAGGTTTGATCCGCTCTTTTCTGCTGAGGGCGTCAGCAACTACATTTTCCTTGCCTGGGTGGTAACGAATCTCACAATCATAGTCGCTAAGCAATTCCAATCATCGGCGCTGCCTCATGTTCAGCTCCTTCTGGTTCAAGATATGCTGTAGAATCTTGTGGTCGGTATACACTACGCACTTAGTCCCATAAAGATAGACTCTTGTGTAGTTTTTCTCATGGGTTTTCAGCTGTCGAGAAGCGTAGGCTATCACCTTCTCTCTCTGCATCAACACAGCTCCCAAACCTTTGTGTGATGCGTCACAATACATAACAAAATCTTCGCTACCCTCGGGTAAAGCCAAAATAGGTGCACTACACAATCTTCTTTCCTTAAGGAGTTGAAAAGCCTCTTCCTCCGTATCTCTCCCCAGTCGTATCTGTAACACCCCGTTTTTGATATACGCAGCGGAATACAAGTTTGGGGTGCTACTTCAAGGTTCACAGTCATGATGATAGAAAACGACTCGAAAAGAGACATTTTAAATAAATTGTTATCATTCATTTATTAAATCAGAGTTTACATATAGAGGTCCTAGCGGGAGGTTTTGAAATACGTTATAAATAATACATTATTCGTTTGAATGATAACAAAAAGGACACTCTTTTATAAGAAAGTCCACCGCCACTCCGTGCCAAATCGTACTTCCAGTTACGTGAGATAAACATGCTTAAAAGGTCAACGCAAAGGTTGAGTGAATCCATAGCTTTTACAGTTAAATTAGTTTGAACACAAGCTAAGTAGAAAGTAAATCGTTAATATCGCAGTTCGTTATATATTGCTCTAAGTCTCATAAATTCAAACGTTAACGGTGTGTGTGGGTGATATCATAAAATGATATAAGTAATGGTGTATTTGGCTATCAATCCGGCTAGCACAAAGACTATCGATCCGGCTAACACAAATGGGTGAATAAGGTGTATTTGGCTATCAATCCGGCTAGCACAAAGACTATCGATCCGGCTAACACAAATAAGGTGCATTTGGCTATCAATCCGGCTGGCACAAAGTCTATCTATCCGGCTAACACAAATGGGGTGTCTTAGGCAATATTAATCAGGAAAACAGACAGAAAAATACTTATGTTCAGGTTTGTAGCATGTATCTCCCCACAAATTTAGAAAAACGTATATAAAAAGTGGGGACTATGAACTCACCTGGACAGTCTGGATGGAAAACAAAGTTATACAGAGTTGATAAACGTCTCCGGCACGCAACCTGGTTTGTTATGTCAAGTTTTCAGTAATCATTTTCAATTATATATAAGTTTTAATGTTGGTTTCGTAACGTTCTGGTTATCGGTTAAATGTTAAATTTGAGACAACATGAAATCTCTCCAAAAGTTATAAGATTTTATCTTATTTCTTTTCTGTGAGTTTCCGTTCCGTTCGTTCGTTAAATAGACACTTTGTTTGTTCGTTATCGAAGAAAACGTATTATAATAATAATTATAATAATAATAATAATAATAATAATAATAATAATAATAATAATAATAATAATAATAATAATAATAGTAATAATAATAATAATAATAATAATAATAATAATAATAGGATTAGCTTTTCTATAGCTAGAGGAGTGGGAGACCAATTAGTATCTCGGCTCCCTACTAACTTCTTGTAAATCATATTTGTTTCTAATAAAGTGATGTTATAATAAAATTAAATAATAATAATAATAATAATTAAATAATAATAATAATAATAATAATAATAATAATAATAATAATAATAATAATAATAATAATAATAATAAAAATAATAATAATAGCCAAATATTTTTCACAATTTCAAGAATTGGACACAAACACACCCTTTTCTCATTTTAGGCCACGCTCGACTGCTCGACCTCATAAACTTGCCGACACGTGTCATTCCCTTATTTTTTTTATTAATATATATTAGGCCCACAATTGACATACAAATTTGGCAATGTTAGTCCATTAACTAAACAAGCGTTTGCAAAGTTAGTCCTTTTACTAACGGCCTTTTATTTTAGTCCATTAACCAAACAAGCGTTTGCAAAGTTAGTCCTTTTATTAACGGCCGTTTTATTTTAGTCCATTAACCAAACAATCGTTTGCAAAGTTAGTTCTTTTCATTTTTGGTCCTTGTGATTATTATTATTATTCAAAAAAATTCAAAAAAAATTTATAAAAATTCGAAAAAACTTATAAAAATTCGAAAAAAATTAAAAAATTTCGAAAAGTTTCGAAAAAATTTATAAAAAATCGAAAAAACTTATAAAAAATAGAAAAAATTTATAAAAATTCGAAAAAGTTTTAAAAATTCGAAAACTTTATAAAAACTTGAAATTTTTTTAAAAATTAGAAAAAATTTATATAAATTCGAAAATTTTTTAAAAATTCGAAAAATTTATAAAAACTTGACTTTTTTTTTACAAAATTAGTAAAATTTTATAAAAATTGAAAAATTCAAAAAAATTTATATAAATTTGAAAAAATATTAAAAATTCGAAAAATTTATAACAATTCGAAATTTTTTTTGAATTCGAAAAAAATTCAAAAAACTTATAAAAATTTATACAAATTCATATAAATTCGAAAAATTCATACAAATTCGAAAAATTTATAACAATTCGAAATTTTTTTTGTATTCGAAAAAAATTATAAAAATTCAAAAAATTTATAAAAATTCGAAAAAGTTTTAAAAATTCGAAATAAATTATAAAAATTCAAAAAATTTATAAAAATTCGAAAAAGTTTTAAAAATTCGAAATAACTTATAAAAATTCAAAAAAAAAAATAAAAATTCAAAAAAAAAAATAAAAATTCATATAAATTCGAAAAATTTATAAAAATTCGGAAAATTTATAAAAATTCAAAAAAAATTTAAAAATTCAAAAAAATCATAAAAAATTTAAAAATTCTAAAAATTCGTAAAATTCGAAAAAAATTTTGAATTCGAAAAAAATTATAAAAATTGAAAAAATTTATAAAAATTCGAAAAAACTTATAAAAATTAGAAATAATTTATAAAAATTTGAAAAATTCGAAAAAATTTATATAAATTCGAAAAATTTATATAAATTCGAATTTTTTAAAAAAATAAGAAAAATTGAGCAGTTGAGCAGCGGTGGTCGAGCGCTCGACCACCGCTGCTTAACTGCTCAACCACTCGACCACAACTGCTCAAACATGATATGTTATGTTCACCAATCACAATTTTTATAAAAATTCAAAAAAATTGAGCAGTGGTGGTCGAGCGGTTGAGCAGCGGTGGTCGAGCGCTCGACCACCGGAAATTTATAAAAATTCGAATTTTTTTAAAAAATAAGAAAAATTGAGCAGTTGAGCAGCGGTGGTCGAGCGCTCGACCACCGCTGCTTAACTGCTCAACCACTCGACCACAACTGCTCAAACATGATATGTTATGTTCACCAATCACAATTTTTATAAAAATTCAAAAAAATTGAGCAGTGGTGGTCGAGCGGTTGAGCAGCGGTGGTCGAGCGCTCGACCACAGGCTGCTCAACTGCTCAATTGCTCAATTTTTTCTAATTTTTAAAAAAAAATTGAATTTTTATAAATTTTTCGAATTTACATATATCTTTTCGAATTTTTTAATTTTTATAAATTTTTTCTAATTTATATAATTTTTTTTGAATTTTTATAAATTTTTTGAATTTTTATAATTTTTTTCGAATTCAATATTTTTTTCGAATTTTTTTAAATTTTTTGAACTTTTAAAAATTTCGAATTTTTATAAATGTTTCGAATTTTTATGATTTTTTCGAATTTTTATAAATTTTTCAAATTTTTATAAGTTTTTTCGAATTTATATGAATTTTTCTAATTTATGTGAAATTCTATAAATTTTTTGAATTATTATAAGTTTTTTCGAATTTTTAAATTTTTTTTGAA
This sequence comes from Artemisia tridentata subsp. tridentata, assembly GCA_021014915.2. Classification (NCBI taxonomy): domain Eukaryota; kingdom Viridiplantae; phylum Streptophyta; class Magnoliopsida; order Asterales; family Asteraceae; genus Artemisia; species Artemisia tridentata. The sequence goes on from CP139502.1 coordinate 207,479,975, forward strand.
TTCTTATAATTTCTTTCGAATTAAATTTTTTTTTCGAATTTTTCGAATTTTTAAAATTTTTTCGAATTTTTATAAATTTTTCGAATTTTTATGATTTTTTTCGAATTTTTAAATTTTTTTTGAATTTTTATAAAATTTTCGAATTTATATGAATTTTTCGAATTTATGTGGATTTTTATAAATTTTTTGAATTTTTATAAGTTTTTTCGAAGTTTTAAAAAATTTTCGTTTTTAAAAATTATTCGAATTTTTATAAATTTTTTCTAATTTTTAAAACTTTTTCGAATTTTTATAATTTTTTTCGAATACAAATTTTTTTTCGAATTTTTATAAATTTTTTGAATTTATATACATTTTTTTAATTTTTCAAATTTTTATAAATTTTTTCTAATTTTTAAAAAAATTTCGAGTTTTTATAAATTTTTCGAATTTATATGAACTTTTATAAATTTTTTGATTTTTTATAAATTTTTTCGAAACTTTTCGAAATTTTATAATTTTTTTTGAATTTTTATAAGTTTTTTCGAATTTTTTTGAATAATAATAATAATCACAAGGACCAAAAATTGTTGGGCTATAAAGTTAAAGTACTGCTGGAATATCAAAGTACTGCTGGAAGTCAAAGTACTGCTAAATAAGTCAAAGTACTGCTGCTCGTTGAAGGACTGTTATGCAAATATGTTTAAGGACTAATGTGTAATTCTAGAATGTTCGTATTAGATTAGAGTTATAATTAGAGATATGTGTTTTAGAGAGACAAGTTCATACGAATATTAGAAGCTTATTAGAGTATTAGTGATTAGAGTTTGTTAGTGAATCTGTGTAAAGAGCAGGTTCAAGGTTTTAATATTATTCGAAGTTGTTTATTAATTCTTCTTAGCTTTGTTGAAGTAGATTCCGCACACTTAGCAAAGTATATCAGTGTTTCACCATTAACAGTTTTGAATTTATTCAAGGTTGTTAAACCGTAGACAAGCTACAAGTTAGTTTGGTCAGAGTATATCGATCCAACAAGTGGTATCAGAGCTTGTGTGGAGACTCTGATTAAGAAGAAACCCTTAAAACCGATTTATCAACAAACCCTAAACGATGTCGACTGAAGCTGCACCAATCTCATGCATCACCTCACTCAGAATTCCTATCATCAAGAAGGGAGAATATGATCTCTGGAGCATGAAGATGAGGCAGTACCTTGCTATTACAGACCATGCTCTATGGGATGTGATTGTCAATGGTAATGTTGTTCTTGACGAACCTGTACATGTTGAAGGACAACCCAAACCACCTCAACCAACCTTGCCAGCAGCTACAAAGAGAAATCAAGATAAGGCTCTCAACATACTGTTGTCTGCTATTCCTGATGGTCACCTACTAAAGTTCCATGATGCTAAGGATGCAAAGCAATTGTGGGCTGCGATCAAGACAAGATTTGGAGGTAATGATGCTTCTAAGAAGATGCATAGAAACTTATTGAAGCAGCAGTTTGAAACTTTCACTATTGGTGAAAGAGAAGGTCTTGATGCTGCCTATGACAGATTCCAAAATCTACTTAGTATGCTAGAACTGTATGGAGCAGAGGTATCTGTTGAAGATGCAAATTTGAAGTTCTTAAGGAGTTTGCCATCTGTCTGGCATGTGGTTGCTACTATGATTAGAGGACAACCTGGATTGGAGTCTATGGACTTTGATGACCTCTACAACAATTTGAAAGTGTACGAGCAAGAGATGAATGGTCAAAGTTCTCAGAAAACTCACAACATAGCTTTTGTGTCTTCTGAAAACAGAAGCAGTACTTCTACTAAAAGTACTGCTTATCCTTCTCAAAGTACTGTTGGTGATACACAACATGTTTGCACAACCACTACTACCCCCAACCCATCACCAACAAACAACACCAATTCTGATGATGTTGTGTGTTCCTTCTTTGCTCAACAAGCCACTCTACCTGTTACCTATCAAGAAGACTTGTTGCAGATTGAAGAAGATGCTTTAGAGGAGATTGACATCAGATGGCAAGTAGCCATGATCACTGCAAGGATCAAGAAGTTCATGAACAAGACAGGAAAGGGGAATTGATTTCAAAGCCAAACAGGGTATAACTTTTGACAAATCCAAGATTGAATGTTTCAATTGTCAAAAGCTTGGACACTTTGCAAGGGAATGTAAGTTTGCAAAATATCAAGCAAACAGGATGATTGAACAACCCAAAGTTAAAAGAAAGGAGGTTCCTATTACTGAATCACAACCAAAAGCTTTGGTGGCTCAAGAAAATCTAGCAGAGATTGACTGGAGTGCTGAATTTGATGATGAACCTGTAACCTATTCTATGGTTGCAATGGAAGAGTTTGATTGGAGCACAACTTTTGATGAGGAACCAGGATATGCTGCTTTGGAATCAAGAGATGGTCTTGGAAGCTTTGACTAGAGCATGGAGAATGAAGATGAACCTGTTCAGATTGCCATGGTTGCTACTTCACCAAGTTCATCCAATGTCTCTGAGGTATGCTCTAAGTGTAATGATGTGTATCAAAAGTTGCTTAAAGAATATGTGACTGAAAGAGATAATTGTAGAACAGCTAGGTCTGAGGTAGCTGGTTATCAATTGACTTTAGAGTCAATGGAAGCCAAAATATTAACACATGAAAATAATGAAATGGCTTGGGCAGAAAAATATGAGCAACAAGATTACCAATTAAAATTAAGTGAATGGAAGTTAGGATGTAAGGTGTCTGAATTAGAAAAGATTACTAAGGAAAGAGATGCTTTGTTAGAAAAACTTGGTAGTATTAAACAGGCTGGTCTATCACATGTTCAATTTGTTGAAAAACAAAGAAGAATAAACAGTAGAACTGGACTAGGTTATACTGAGGATAGTAGTTCAGATGAGACCCCACCTAGTGATAAGGAAGAGACTCCACCTAGTGATAAGGAAGAAATCTCACCTAGTGATGATGAACTTACTAGCTCAGAAGAAAACACATCTAGGAATGAGGAACCAATTAGTGAAACACCTCCTGATTTTAAGAAAGATAAGGGGTACCACTCAGTTCCTCCACCCACTGGTAGGTTTCAACTACTTAGGACAGATGTTTCTCGTTATGGTGTAGACAACCTAGAGTTTAGGAAGAAGCTTACTAGTCAATCTAGTTCTGAGAAACCCAAGGATAATTTTCAAAGGGGTAATGATCAAAAGTTTCCTACAGCCTTTCAAAAACAAGCAGTACCTCCAAAAACTTTTCAAAGTACTGCTAGACATTCAGCAGTACCTCCAAGAGAAACTTTTCAAAATACTGCTAACTATAGGAAACCTTTTAATCATAGAAGAGGATTTGGGAATATGGAGAGAAAATTATGTTATGTATGCTATAGTCCTGATCATTTGATTAAGCACTGTGACTTGCACTCAGACTATTTAAGTCAGTTCCCAAAGAATAGACCTGCCACCCATAAGCCAAGAGAGACTAGACCAGTTTGGAATCACTCAAATAGGGTTAACCATAGTAATTTCTCTAAAGACTATAGGTACCCTCATCAGAAAAGATTGTTTTCCAAACCACCAGTACCTTCACACACTGATAAGTCTCAAGAAGTACCTTCTCAAAGGACTGATAAGTTTTCACCCAATCATGGTACTGCTAACACTTTTTCATATAGAAGACCTAAGAGATTCAATTCATATAAAAGGTCTTACACCTCAAGTAGAGTACCTAGATCAGAGAAACCTAAAGTCAAACGAAATTGGGTTAAGAAAGAAAGTACTGATGGGGAACAAACAGTACTTTCATCAGATAAGGGTGAAACAGGGAGTGTTGTTGATAATACAACACAGGACATGGGACCAACGCAAATAATCATTGACCATGCCTTTAAAACCAGTGGAGATTACATACTGAAGGAATTCAAGTATGTCACTCCACAAGGGGAACACAAGTCTGTAATGGCTTGGGTTCCTAAAAGAAACTAACCCTTTTCTTTTACTGTGCAGGGCAACCCAGAGGAGGAGCTTAAAGATCATATTATTGTTGATAGTGGTTGCTCTGGCAGCATGACAGGGGACAAGGAGATCCTGTCAGATTTTAAGGCATATTATGGAGGAAGAGTTGCATTTGGTAATGATCCTGATGGAGGGAGAATCACTGGCAAAGGAACAATCAAGGCTGGATGTATTGATTTTGAGAATGTTAGATATGTGAAGGAGCTCAAGTTTAATCTTTTGTCAGTTTCTCAGATTTGTGACAAGAAGTACCCAATTTTGTTCACTGATACAGAATGTCTTATTCTCTCTCCTGAATTCAAGTTTGTTGATGATCACTTGGTAACATTGAAAGTACCAAGAACCAATGATGTGTACAGTTTAGACTTAAAGACTCTCAATTCTGCTGGGAGAGCAACATGTTTAGTAGCCAAGGCATCATTGGAAGAAGCACATCTATGGCACAGAAGACTAGGTCATGTTAATTTCAAGAACATCAACAAGCTGGTGAAAGGCAATTTAGTTAGAGGTTTACCTTCCAAAATATTCAAGACTGATCATTCATGTTTGGCTTGTAAGAAGGGTAAACAACATAAAGCTTCATGTAAGAAGCTTGGGGAAAGGGATATTAGAGAACCTTTAGAGTTGCTACACATGGATCTGTTTGGACCAGTTTCAGTAGAAAGTTTAAATAAGAAGAAGTACTGCTTGGTTGTGACAGATGATTGTAGCAGATTTAGTTGGGTCTTTTTCTTGGGATTCAAAGATGAAACCTTTGATGCTATCCATGACCTGATAGTAGCCCTTGAAAATCAATTGAGGCTCAAAGTCAGAGGTATTAGATGTGATAATGGAACAGAATTCAAGAACAAGCATATGGATGAATTATGTGCCAAGAAAGGGATCAAGCGAGAGTTTAGCATTGCTAGAACACCACAGCAGAATGGTGTTGCAGAAAGAAAGAACAGGACTTTGATAGAAGCAGCTAGAACAATGCTTGCAGATTCCCAATTACCTATTCTCTTTTGGGCTAAAGCCATAAGCACTGCTTGCTATGTATTAAATAGAGTTTCAGTAACTAAACCTCAGATGAAGACACCTTATGAGTTACTAATGGGAAAGAAACCAAACATTCGTTTTCTAAAACCTTTTGGCTGTTCTCTGACTATTCTAAATACCATTGATTCTCTGGGAAAATTTGATGGTAAGTCAGATGAAGGATATCTATTGGGTTATTGTACAAATAGCAAAGGTTTTCGAGTCTATAACAGGAGTACCAAAAAGGTTCAAGATTGTCTTCATGTTGAATTTTTGGAAGATAAAGAAACTCAGAAAGGTAAAGGTCCTGATTGGATGTTTGATCTTGATCTCAAGTTCACTCCATCTATGAATTATGTGCCTGTTAGAGAAGAGAATCAGGTTAATCACAAAGAAGATGATTCACAGTACATTGTTCATGCAGTCAATGTTAGACCAGAAGATGTTCCTGACAAAGAACCTGAAGTTACTGATAAGGAACAAAGTACTGCTCAACCAACCAATACAGTATCTGATGAAGATCAAGCCATACAAGATGAACTTAATAGGATGCTTTTTCAAGAAACTATAGCAAAATCCTATGAAGATGAACAAAGGAGGGCTTATGAAGCTGCAAAGAAAAAGGTTAAATTTCAAGATACTTCCCACAGTACTTTTGATCAAAGTACTGATGACCCTTTTGACAGTCCTTCAACGAACAGCAGTACTTTGACTTATTTAGCAGTACTTTGACTTCCAGCAGTACTTTGATATTCCAGCAGTACTTTAACTTTATAGCCCAACAAAAATGAAAAGGACTTTTGCAAACGCTTGTTTGGTTAATGGACTAAAATAAAACGGCCGTTAATAAAAGGACTAACTTTGCAAACGCTTGTTTGGTTAATGGACTAAAATAAAATGGCCGTTAGTAAAAGGACTAACTTTGCAAACGCTTGTTTGGTTAATGGACTAACATTGCCAAATTTATATGTCAATTGTGGGCCTAATATATATTAATAAAAAAATAAAGGAATGACATGTGTCGGCAAGTTTATGGGATCGAGCAGTCGAGCGTGGACTAAAATGAGAAAAAGGTGTGTTTGTGTCCAATTCTTGAAATAGTGAAAAATATTTGACCTATTTTGGGAATTACCTCTAATAATAATAATAATAATTTAATTATAATAACTATTATAAAGAAAGTTATACTTTTAATCCCTTATAGTTTTATATGTTGACAACTTTTACCCTTGAACTTTTGTAAAATGACAAGTTTTACCCCTCAACTTTTACAAAATTACAATTTTTACCCCTTAACTTTGGTCAAATGACAATTTTTACCCTTATAGTTTCAAAAATGACACTTTTTATCCCTAGGGTTTAAGTCGACAGCAAGTATAGTCCTTTTTATAATTCTATTTAAAGTTTTGACATAAAATACCCTTGAGACTCCCGTCGCGTTATACACGACGTCCTTATTTTATAAAAACGCGTTATATGTTACGAATAAGAACAAAACTTTTTACGACTCTTTCGTAAACTTATTTATCAGTTTATAAACTAGATTTTTACAAAATCCCAGCTTGTGATTCGAGCTCACAAGCTCGTAATTAATTATTTTAGGTGCGTTTGGTTTGTGTTGTCGGGGCAGAAACACGCGACAAAAAGAAGACCATATCTCATTCATTTCTTAACCAAATGATTTCATTCTTTTTCCTATAGTTAAATAGCTAAGTGATCTACGTTTTGTCAAAAATCTAGAATTTTTAAAGTTCGTTTGGTTGTCGAAAACTAGGTTCAAAGCTCAGGGTCTGATCGTGTTTTTAAATAAGATCTGTTCGGAATTTAAATAAAAACACCATTTGTTTTGCGTTTTCATGACTCGAGGTCTAAAGAGTTTTTGAAGGAAACGTCGTTCCGGACAACTTTTGTGTTTTAAGTTTTCGACGAAACGGACCAAAAATGCCTCGTTTCGCGTGATTTCGTATTCTGTACAGTAGGTATTTTTAAGTTTATATATAACTTCAAATAGCCATATCTTTTGACTCGTTTACTCATTTTTGATGATTCAAATTGCTACATTTTCCTAAAAAAATTCTATTTAACAATATGTAATTTCCCTATAGTCTTATTGCTTTAAAAATATCGAATAAAAATAATATAGGGTGTGTTTGTTTGTTCGACCAAGAAAAGAAAAGAAAGAAAAAGAAATAATTTTTAGGTTTTTGTATTAGATTCTTATTAGTGATTGTTCCCTAGTAGTTTTTAGAGTATAAGGAGTATAGAAAACGAAATGAAAAGAGTTTAGAACTTACCTAGCTATATTAGTTCGAATAGGGCAAGATTAGAGGCGTATGGCTTGGAAATGGATCACAAGTGCTTCTACCTTCTTCCTTGACTTCCTATGGGGCTCTAGGACTTGTATAGGGGCTGTGGAATCTGTAAGGTTTATGATGGTGGGCTGTAGAGGGAATGTCGAGTGGTTTGTGAAGAAATGAGGGTTACATGGTTTGGTATTTATAGAAAGGAGTTGGCTAGGGTTTATGTCATCATGTTAGGGTTAGGAGGGGACATGGTGATGTGTCTAAGTTCTAGTGGTTCCATGTGTGTGGAGGAGGAAGGGGAAGAGTGGCGTATGGTGATGAGGTGATGATGTGTTTTAGTTAAAACCATACAAGTATCAAGTTTCTAGAGGAGGGGGGATGTGGAAGGCTAGGGTTCTTTCATTTAGACTCTTAGGGTTTAAGGAAAATAAATGTTTGGCTTGTTATTTGTGGGATTCGAACTAGACATAGGAAGATGGTAGAGTTTGGTTCGACTAGGGCTTAAGGAGGTTGTACACTAGGCTTAGGCAGGTTGTACTAGGGTTTAGAAAATAAGAAAAATATAATTTTAATAATTCCTTAATTTATATAATTTTATGTAATTTTTAATATGTTAAAAATGTATATAAATGGGATTTTGGGATTTTGTGCATTAGGCACTTGTACATTAGGTTTAAAGACTTGTACTTATATTTAATGAGTTTAGGAAAATTAATTTTTAAGACTTATGTATGAAAAAGTTGTAAATTGTGCTTTAGAATAAATATAATTAGGGTTTTAATAAGATTTTTATAAATATATGGTTTATGCATAAAAGACTTGTACCTTGGCTTTAAATGTCTTGTACATTTATACTTTATAAAAATCTCATATAAATAAATTAGGGTTTGTGAGTTTTGTTCATAAAACCATAGTTTAAATGAAATTAGGGTTTTACCGGAAGTTATAATGGAATTAGGGTTTTTATGCTTTAGGTGCTTGTACCTTAGTTGGATAAGTTGTACTTTGGTATTTTTAGGGTTTCGTTACTTATATATGCTGTTATGATAGTTTGGGATTTTATAGAACTTTATTTGACAATGAACGTTTAGCTTTTAACGTACGTTAACGAGTTAACGTAAAATGGCAATTGAGATATCTTAAGGTTTCATATGAAAATTGTTTATTTAAAATAATTATTAAGTACGCTGAGGTTGGTTGCATGCGAACACGTTTATCGATGATGTGATCTTCGTCACATAAGATAATAGTTATAATCAAATAAAAAAAATTTACACGTAGAAAAAGATAAGTATTATGAGTGATAGTTTATTATAAAGTGGGATTTTTACAGTGGTTACAGTATTTCTCATTCTTTTGTGTCAGTTTCGTCAATGGCTTAGCTATCTTAGAAAAACCCTCAATAAACCTTCGGTAATAGCCGGCAAGTCCTAGAAATTGCCGTATTTCAGTAGACGTTGTGGGCGTTGCCCAATCCTTGATTGCCTCAATCTTGGCAGGATCTACGTGAATCCCTTGCTTATCTATTACGTGACCAAGAAACTGCACAGTCGATATCCATAATTCACACTTCGAAAACTTAGCGTATAACTCCTCTTTTTTCGATAATTCCAGAATTAGCTTGAGGTGTTCCTCATGCTCTTTCTCATTCTTGGAATATATCAGGATATCATCAATGAATACTATTACGAGTTTATCCAAATACGGCTTACACACCCGATACATGAGATCCATGAATACAGCTGGTGCATTTGTCAAGACGAATGGCATAACTTGGAATTCGTAATGGCCATATCGGGTTCGGAATGCGGTCTTCGGGATATCCTCTTCCCGGACTCGAAGCTGGTGATAACCCGATCTCAAGTCTATCTTCGAATAAACCGATGAACCTTGCAACTGATCAAACAAATCGTCGATTCTCGGGAGTGGGTACCTATTCTTAACGGTTAGCTTATTCAGCTCTCGATAGTCAATACACATCCTGAAGGATCCATCCTTCTTCTTAACAAACAAGGCAGGAGCTCCCCAAGGCGAAGAACTCGGTCTGATAAAACCTTTTCCGGACAGTTCAGCTAACTGATCCGACAACTCCTGTAACTCCGTGGGTGCTAATCGATAGGGTGCTCGCGCTACAGGCGCGACTCCTGGCACTAAATCGATTCGAAACTCGATTTGTCTGGCCGGTGGGAGTCCAGGTAAGTCTTTTGGAAAAACTTCCGGAAAATCCCTTACGATTGGCACCTCTTCCAACCTTTTCTCTTCGGGCTCCTTTTCCTTCTTTTCAGTAACATGAGCTAAAAAGAGGTGGCATCCTTTCTCGATGTACTTCTGCACCTTCGTACACGAGATGATGCTCAATCTCGACGAACGAGCACGATCACTTCGATCTCCTTCGATTATCAGAACTTCATTGCCATAGGGTACTCTAACGATCTTCTCATCACAGACGATGACGGCATGGTATTTCGATAGCCAATCCATCCCTATGATGACGTCAAAACTACCCAACTCTACTGGCATAAGGTCAATGTTGAATGGGCGGTTTAATAAGTTTATAGTGCAACCCCTTATAATGGTACCTACTCTTTCTAGGTTTCCGTTTGCTAATTCTACGTCGAAGACATTATCTAGGGTGGTTGGGGCTATGTCGATTAAAGGACTAAAAGCGGTCGACACAAAACTTCTATCTGCTCCCGTATCGAATAGTACTGAAGCATAACGATTATTTAAAAGAAACGTACCCGTCACCACGTTCGGGTCGTCCTGGGCTTCCCTTCTGCCCACAGCATAAACTCTTCCACGGGCTCCACCTCTATTGCCCTGATTTCCATTGTTGACCACTGTTACTTGGTTGCCCGATCTACCATCATTTCCTTGGTTTTGGGGCTTGTTGCACTCATTTCGGTAATGACCCTTTTCACCGCGCCCAAAGCAGGTGACTTCCGCCCTACGGTTGTAGGGTGTTGCTACTTGAGCGATGGCTAGGGGTCTTGCCCTACAGTTCCTTGCCAAGTGCCCTATCCTCTGGCAGTTGTTATACTTTACTGTGCACTGTCCCTTGTGATGTAACTTGCAGCGGTTACAAAAAGGTGTGTTCTTGTCATAACCCTTCTTATCACCTGAACCAACTGCATAAGCCTTGGCTACACTCTGCTTTTTGTTCTGAGAGTTGCTTCCCTTGGAGTGATCTTCCCACTTCCTTTTGTGGTCAGTACTTTTTTCTGGAACATCCTCCAGTTCCTGATCCATTAACTTGTTTGCTATCTCCATAGTCTCATGAAGATCTGCAGCTCTCGAGGTAGTCACATCACCTCTTGTGGACTTCGGTAAACCACCGATATACCTCTCAATCAATCTTGCCTCAGTCTGAACCATTTCAGGACATAGCAAAGCCAACTCCTGAAATCTCTGGTTGTAAGCACTAGTTCCTTAAAGTCTTCCCACGGCATGGCATAAGCAACATCCATGTTAGCAGATTTCATGTAGTTGTTCCACCAGGTCAAAGCGGCATCCATGAAAGTGAAAGATGCATACTTGACCCTGTCGTCATCGTTACAACCACTGATGCGAAACACGGTTTCTAGTCAAGCCAACGGCTCCCTCTGTTCCTCCAAATTCTCCAACCATGATTTTTCGGAACTCAAAGTAAGTACAACTACGGCTGTTGGTCACTGGCCTAGATGTCCTGGTGTTAGTGGTCGAATTGTTTGCGGATGCGAGAGCGGCGGCCACACGATCAGCAACAGGCTGATCCAGAGTTGCTTGATTCACCACTGGTGTATTTGCTGCGGCCCTGGTTGGGGCAGCGTTATCAGCAGTCTGGCCCTGTGCGGCTCTTGTTGGGGCGACATTCTCAGCAGTCCTTTCCCTTACTGACCTTGTTGGGATAGGTGTGTTGGCGGTTTGTCCTCGTGTGACTCTGGTTGACTTTCGTTTGGGTGCCATTTATCTGCATCACAAAAAAGATGGCGATAAATGAGATCTTGTTTACGAGAGGAAAGAATCATGTGAATATTCGGATAGTGCAAACAGAATGCAAGAATAAAGTCGACCACAGAGGAAAACGAATAATCGTATAGGAAAACTAAGCTTGTTATACATATCGAAAAGATAAAGGTTCACAAAATTACAAGCTTGGTTAATAGTTAGTTCTGGAATACTAAAGAAATACTAGTCATCATAATGGATACATCATCAACTACGACTACTCTAAGCTCGGTCACTATCTAGGCGTAACTGGTCAAATGCTAAAGTCAATCCTCCAATAGTAGTCTCCAACTGGCCTGTACGATCTCTCAGCTCCTGATTCTCTCTCATCACTGCTCCAATAGTGTACTCTGCAGTCATTATTCTCTGCCACTGAGTACTGTCAACACCTCTGGCTCGTCTCAACATTCCCTGCATCCTGCTCTGGCCTCTGCCTAAGCCTATAGCCCTGAAATCCAAACTCCTAAGTTCTCTACCATGCAACCTCTCCAAAGCATCCAATCTAGCTCTCAATCCAATCATCACCCTCTGATCGGAGTACATCTCCTCAAATAAAACACAAGCTGCCCTATCAATAGTCCCAATCCTCCTTTCCACATTCTGAAAACGATCGGATTGCTTCAACCTCCCAATCTGGTCTGAATGCACATCAAGTAAATTGGCCTGATTCGCCAGCTGAATCCACACCTGCTCCATCTCAGTGGGTTCCTCGAGCTCTGCAAGTGGAGAAACTACTGGTGATGGAAGTAGAGTACGCATCAGAGATGGAGGCATGAATGAAGGAGATGACGGTGTGTACTCTGGGCTAGCTGCATGTACACCCGTGCCAACATCACAAGCAATATCTATCCACTGACTGTCACTCATACCCTGAATCTTTGCATCCCTGGAACTCTGTCCAACCTCAAATATACCCTGAACATCCTCCATGATGCCCTTACCATCCCGGCATCATAACCTGATCTAAATCCATAGGGGCATCTCTGTCCCTGTCATCATCTACACCAATAGGAGTGTGCTCAGTAGGTGCAGTAACAACTGGAGTAGGCTCATCCTGAACCTGCTCTGGATCCTCCACTGGATCCTCATCCTCCTCTGAATAAGTCTCAACCGATCTCCTAAGTCTCTGGCTAGGTGGGGAATGGTCTGGAGATGATGTGGGTGACTGAGATGGTGATTCAGTAGGGTATCCTCATAATCTGATCTTGTCCTCCTCCTAGGTGATAGAACTGGAAAATCTGAGAGTCGCAGACAGCATCCAGAATATACTGACATACGAGCAGTGCGTCGGCTGATAGGTGGGGTATCCTGAACATGCTGGGTGAAAGTGCATAGCTGGGCTGGGGATGAGGGGTGTGCTGTGGTTTATCTGGGCAAGTATGGTGAGGTAGACACTGGAGTGATGTGTACATGCTGAGCTGGAATGGGTGGTTGAGCAGCAGATCGGACAACCTCCATCAATGGGTGATCCACAAATGGAACTGGCTGTCGCATCGGAGAAGTGAGTCCAGCAGCAGCTACCTCGAAATGTACACCTGATGAGGTACCGGTAGGGAGAGACATAGTCTGTGACAAATATGGTGCGACACGTGTAAGTATATAGAAAATACTCGTATCATATATGCTTAGTAAAATACTCAAATAGCATATCATAACACTTTAATCATATAAAGCAAATAATGCTCAAATCATAGCAACCTAAACTGGCAAGCATCTGGCGGTCATAAGGAAAAGTTTTTCATAAATCGGTTATAGTTTAAGGTTTTTATAAACCTCGTTCTCTATAACCTGGCTCTGATACCAATCTGTAACACCCCCAAAATCATAATATTGCGGAAGCTATACTTTGGGTGCTACTAAATCGATAATCACAGCACAAGATATAGAGAACGGATTAAAAATCCGTTTTGAAATACATTACATAATTTAAGTCATGTTGTCTTACATAAAATCCATTTCAAATGAAAATGTGGCTCGTTAAACAAGAGGTCCAAATTTCAGAGTTAACGCAATACTAAAAACATTTCCAATATTTATTATGACCATCGCCATGCCTTGCCTTCAGCTAACACACCTCAGTTTCCTGAGAAAAACATTCTAAAACTCAGCTAACGCTGGTGAGTTCATAGGTTTAAAATAAATGATACATATGGACCATAGCAATATTCAGCAAACAATTCAGCAATAACACACTATTTCGCTATGCAAACACTAAGTCTCATCTAACCGAACTATGACATCGCAACATGCCAAGCTGGCAATAGCTAGAAAAAGGGTGCCCGCGAGTGTTAATCCCCAGACATTAGGCCTATTATTCGTATGGTATACGTTCGCCTTGGCTATGCCGAGCCAACCGAACGGGGGTGTCATCCCCAATAGATCTATTTATATCAAACGGCTTCCTAGAAAGGAATTAACGGTTGATGATAGTGGGCGCAATGGGATTCAGCTAAACTTAGGTTTCTGCATATAAGTGTGCATAAAAACAAAATCCATTTTTTTGGTCCATGAAAATAGTTTTGCATGTTTCTCACCCCAAAGCTCGTAAAACAAATCGTATAAAAATATGGGGCTATAAACTCACCTTAGATACAACAGCAATCTGCTAATCAACAAAATAGTGCAACCGCGCCGACACGCAACCTAAATCAGTACGGTAAGTCTTAGTGAAAGTATTCGTGTCTCATGTGTCTTTACTTTATTTTGAAAAGTTTACGCGTGACCAGTGCTCGTGTATTTCTTTCTTGCTGTGTGGTAAAGTATATTTCAAAATGATTTATCGTTGTAACTCTTGGTGGTGGCTCATGGTGAAAGTGTACGGTGGGAATACGTAACGGAACATCCGTACTAGCATTCTTCGTTAAATTGCGTAAGTATTATATATATATATATATATTAGGTTAAGTACTTAAGTATTTAATTAATTAAATAGGTTTTTGAGAAATTAATAAAACAATAGAGTTAGTTAAGGATTATTATATCATAAATATTATTTATTATTTATAATACAATTTTAATTATAAGAAAATAAAAACATTGTCAAGTAACTTAGAAAGTTTACTTAAGTTAAATATTTCTACTAAAATACTCTAAGTGTTAGATTTTTAGAAAATTTGGGCATGACCCATTCGTTTATACAACGTTTCCATTTTCCTCGGGTGTTGCAATTTTCTCAAATACTCGTCTCATTAACTCTATGTGCAAAATGTGCTTGTAATATATATTTTGGTCGTCGTGAGTATTTTTATCGTTACAGTTTAATTATGAGTAAATTGCATTTTTGGGCCCTAAGGTTTGGCCAAATTGCAGGTTTGGTCCCTAACGTTTCGAAAGTGCAACGGTGGTCCTAATTTTGAAGTTTTTGCCGCATGTTTGGTCCCTGGTCAACATCAAATTACTAAATTACCCTCGCCTTCTTCTTTTTCTATTTTCTTTTCAGCTTTCTTACATAAATGATCCCTGTGTTGTGCCACGTTTTACAAACTTAGTCCTTTTTTTATATTTATTTTTCTTAATTTATTTAATTTTGAAAAAAAAAAATTAAGAAAAAGAAATAACTTTCACGAAAAAAAAATTGAAAAAAAAATAATTTTTCTAAAAAAAAATTCAGAAAAAAGAATAATTTTTCTAAAAAAAGTAATTTTTCTAAAAAAAATTTCGGAAAAAAAATTAATTTTTCTAAAAAAAAATTTCGGAAAAAAATAATTTTTTCTAAATAAAAAAATTCGAAAAAAAAATAATTTTCTAAAAAAATTAATTTCGAAAAAAAATTAATTTTTCTAAAAAAATTAACTTCGAAAAAAAAAATAATTTTTCTAACAAATTTAATTTCAAGAAAAAAATTAATTTTCCTAAAAAAATTAATTTCGAAAAAAAAAGTAATTTTCCAAAAAAAATAATTAAGAAAAAAAATAATTTTTCTTAAAAAATTAATTTCGAAAAAATAAATATTTTTTCTACAAAAATTAATTTAAAAAAAAATTAATTTTTCTAAAAAAATTAATTTAGAAAAAAAAAATAATTTTGAATATTTTTGAATTAAAAAAATAATACTAATATTAATAGATAAAAAAAAAAAAAAAAAAAAAGGACTAAGTTTGTAAAACGTTGCACAACACAGTGACTATTTATGTAAGAAAGCTGAAAAGAAAATAGAAAAAGAAGAAGGCGAGGCTAATTTAGTCATTTGATGTTGATCAGGGATTAAACATGCAGCAAAAACTTCAAAATGAGGACCACCGTTGCACTTTCGAAACGTTCGGGACCAAAAATGCAATTTACTCTTTAATTATTGAAAATAGTTTTCAACACAAAGTCAATATTTAGTCGGAAAGTCAACAAAAGTCAATATTAATAATAATTTGGTTAAAATGTCATTTTTCACCATTTTAGAGACTAAAGCGTCTCAAAACAAGTCCAAAACTAGTTTTCGTTCTATTTATCGAATCGTTAACTAATAATATTCATTGTGAGTCGGAAAATATTTCAAAAATTATTTTTGTCATCTAGCTTATCTATTGGGCCGAACTTAAGAAATAAGCCCAATAGTAAATTTTTAGCCCAAATCACATTTTTAGTTAAAATGTATATATCGTCGCGTTTCTAAAAATCATTTAGCACGTTTATTATGTCCGTTTGGTCAAAAAGTCAAAGTTGCAAAATTTTTATGTTGGGCTCGGCCCAACAGCCTCTACGTGGGCTTTTTAGTCCAAAATTCATATCTAGTCCATTGCCTTGTAATTTGGTAAATATTAGTTAAGTAACAAACTTTTTAATTTTACCAATTAAGCTCTTATAAATAAGTTATTAAGTCAAATAGTCAAATATGACCAAAATACACTAAGTTCGACCCACATTACATATGTCGACCTATTTTCTAATTTTTATTAGCTAATCTCTATTAATTATGGCTTATTCAATAAGCTATTCCAAATAAGCTTTTAAGTATAATTTTCACCATTTCACCACTTGAGCCAAAATTTTATGTTTTTCAAAACCCCAATAATTTTGTAATTTTTAGTTGGCCGAACCATATGTATAGCCTCAAAAGTTTATATATTGCTTAATCTCGCGAAATTAATGTAAATAATGTTTGTATCATCAAACTAACACAATATGTAACAAGATTTACTACACAAGCAAGAAATTTATAAATTTGTTCATATATCTTATGCATGTCCCTATATATCTAAACACAAACCCTAGCTTTTTCCATTTCAATAAAATATATACTTTTAACAATTTATAACACCATTAGACATCAAATGAACATGTAATTAACAAGGTTAGAAAAATTTGATGATTTCTTACAATGCTCTTGAAGTTAACGTGAGTTAGAAGACCAAGAACAACCCAAAACTTCACCAAATTTACCCAAACCACGTTTCAAATAACCCGAAATGCTTGAATATACACTCTAAATTGATTGAACTTCAAAGAAAATTGTTGGATCTTGAAGATTAGTGTTGAGCCGTGAGTTTTGATCTAAAAATGATCTAGGAAAGTTTGTGATGGCTTAAAGGATAAGTTGGTTTTATTTGTGTAGCATTTAGAGTAATATGTAGTATTATTTATAAGATATAACTAGTTAGTGTGAAGAATTTAGATTCTAGTGGGGAAGTATGTTACTAGGCCGGTTATGGACAAATTAGGGGAGGGTAAATTTTATTTTTTTACTCCGCGTTGGTGTATCGTGTGTCGGTTTGAGCTTAAACGTGACCGTAAAGTCCCGGTTTGACCTTTTTGGACACGTATACGTAAAATAAAGTTTTTATCCACGTTTTTGTCAGAAATGTAATAAAATATTATTATTGAATCAAAAATATATTTATTTGACAGTTACCATGTGTACTGTGCTATCGGTACGCGCTTGCGGTTGTTTTTCAGAAAAATGCGAGAAAGCTCTCAGTTAATTACGAGACTTGTCAGTAACTATCAGATATAGGATAATTTATGCTTACTGACAAAAATATACTTTTTCTGCAGTGACTGTAAGCTACAGTGTGTGGGACAGCTCCTAAAAATGCTCAAAAATACTCAGAAACATGCAAATGCGCATAGAAATGCTCAGCTTAAAAATAATAAATACTCATTTAATATTAATTAACAACGTGAAAATTACCATTTGTCACATTATTATTATTATTATTATTATTATTATTATTATTATTATTATTATTATTATTATTATTATTATTATTAATTTAAGTACTTTAACATTTTATTTATTTATTTAATTATTTTACTTTTCATTTATTTTATTTTTAATTTTTAATTTTTTATAGTTTTATATTTATATTATATTTATTATATTTTTTTATTACTGTTATTATTATTAATTTTATTTTATTATAAACTGTCATTAGAAATTTATTGGATTAAAAAGAAATTAGTGGAAAGCGCGATATTATCTGGGCTCTCATTCCTACAGCTATATCAAAGATAATCCTATTAAAGAGATGAATAGCAACATGTTTCTCAAAGTATTGTCACCTAAAACTTTCGGATAAGATATAGTAAAGCCACCTCATCTTTATCAAATTTCCAAAAAAAGAGAAATATAAGTGGGTAAACCCATTTGATTATTATTATTATTATTATTATTATTATTATTATTATTATTATTATTATTATTATTATTATTATTATTATTATTATTATTATTATTATTATTATTATTATTATTATTATTTTTATTTATTTATTTTTATTATTATCAACAATCACTTTATTAGAAACATGTAGGATTTTACAAGAAGTTAGTAGGGAGCCGAGATACTAATTGGGCTCCCACTCCTCTAGCTATAGAAAAGCTAATCCTACTAAAAATATGAGCAGCAGCACGTGCTCCAATGTCTTGGGTCATCGAAAACTTTCGAATACGCTTCAATCAGCGTCCTTTTCAAGTTCCCCAAAAGAAGAGAAAGAGAAGGGGAGGAACCCATATCCCATACCTGCGCACTTAGCCTCATACTTGACGCGTTTACGTTGTGCAAGACATTATTATTATTATTATATTATTATTATTATTATTATTATTATTATTATTATTATTATTATTATTATTATTATTATTATTATTATTATTATTATTATTATTATTATTATTATTATTATTATTATTATTATTTTTTATTTATTATTATTATTTTTTTATATAACATCACTTTATTAGAAACCTTTTGGATTGTTTTAGTGGTGCTGCTGTGGCTATTTCTGATGAGTTGATTGCTTCTATCACCCAAGTGGTGAATCTTTTCCTTGATGGTAAATGCCCCAGGGCGTTGGGTGAGTATATTGCTAGTGCTCCTCTCACGCCGCTGGTCAAGCCGGGTGGTGGTATTCGTCCTATTGCTGTGGGGACCATTTGGAGGCGCTTAGTTTCCAAAGTTAGTGCCGCTATGATTGGCCATTCTTTGGACGGTTATCTAAACGATCTACAGTTTGGTGTTGGGGTATCTGGAGGAGGAGAGGCTATTCTTCATGCCGTGAATCGGGTGATTGAAGAGCGTGGAGATGATGTGGGTCTTTCGATGTTGTTGGTAGATTTCAAAAACGCCTTCAACTTGGTGGATCGTGAGGTTATGCTTCATGAGGTTCGTCTTCGTTGTCCTGCTATTTCACGTTGGGTGGAGTTTTGTTACTCAAGCCCAACTAGATTATATTATGGAGAACACACATTATGGTCACATCAAGGCGTACAACAAGGTGATCCACTTGGGCCTTTGCTTTTTTCTTTAGTGTTACATCCTTTGGTATGTAAGATTAGAGACTCTTTTAGCCTTTCCCTTCATGCTTGGTACCTGGATGATAGCACTATTATTGGAGATACTTTGGTTGTGGGGGAGGTTTTAAAGCTTATCATGGTGGATGGACCTTGTTGTGGTTTGCACCTCAATGTTGATAAAACTGAGGTTTTTTAGCCTAAGGAAGATCCCAGAAGCAGGCTTGTGGGTGTTTTCCCACCTAATATTGCCCGACCTTTGCATGGTGTTAAATTACTGGGTGGGCCTGCAAGTGTGGACTTTGATTTTAGTAGTGAGCTTGTTATGAAAAGAGTTGCAAAAACCGTTGAGCTTATGGAGGCTACTGCTAAGATTAATGATCCCCAGTGTGAGTTATTGCTCCTTCGTGCTTGTGCTGGTATTTCCAAATTATATTTTGCTATGCGCACTTGCTCTCCTCGAGTCTTTGAACGGGCTCAGATTTCTTTTGATGGGGCTCTTCGCTCTACTCTAGAGCGTATTGTTACTGCTTCTGGGCCTGGTTTTGGTGATTGGCAATGGAGACTTGCTACATTACCCTTTGCGTTCAGGGGGCTTGGTGTGTATTCTGCAGGTGATGTCTTGAACTATGCATTTCTTGCGTCTAGACTTCAATCTGCTAGCCTACAGACTAGGTTGCTTCGACATTCTGGTATCGTAACCCCTGGGCCTTCCTTTGATGATGCCTTATGTACTTTTAATGTGAAAATGGAGATTGATCTTTTGAGTAATCCATGTGAGATCGCTGCCCCCAAACTCATGAAGAAACTGGCAGATATATATTTCACACATGTTACCCGAACTGCTGAATCTACATTTTCTTTATCTACTCGACAGATGGCGTTGTGGAAATCGCAAATGGAGGATTACACTTCGGACTGGCTTAGGGTAGTTCCGATATCGGGGTTGGGACAGACTATGAACGCCAGGACTTATCGGTGCGTGTTATGTTATCGGCTTGGTGTCCCCCTATTTTTTGTTCAGATGCCGTGCTCAGCCTGTTCCAGGGTCTTTGCTGGTGATATTTATGGGGACCATGCTGTATCTTGTGCTGGTATGATTGGTATTAAGCATCGGCATAACATGGTTCGTGATGTTCTTGTTGACATATGTTCTCGATCTGGGGTTTCGGCTCGTAAAGAGGTTGACATTGGGCTTTGTGGCGAACGGGACAAATCTTTACGTCCTGCTGATGTGTTGCTCTACTCGTGGGATGGAGGACTTGATGTATGCGTTGATTTGACTGGATCATCGCCCTTGACGCAAACTGGTATGGTTGATTTCGTGCCAGGTCGTGCGGTGATTGAGGCTGCACAACGTAAACGCGTCAAGTATGAAGCCAAGTGCGCAGGTATGGGATATGGGTTCCTCCCCTTCTCTTTCTCTTCTTTTGGGGAACTTGAGAAGGACGCTGTGACTCTATTGAAGCGTATTCGAAAGTTTTCGATGACTCAAGACATTGGAGCACGTGTTGCTGCTCATATTTTTAATAGGATTAGCTTTTCTATAGCTAGAGGAGTGGGAGCCCAATTAGTATCTAGGCTCCCTACTAACTTCTTGTAAATAATAATAATAATAATAATAATAATAATAATAATAATAATAATAATAATAATAATAATAATAACAATTATTATTATTATTATTATTATTATTATTATTATTTTTATTTTATTATTTTTTTAATAAGATTTTCATTAAACATGATAAATTTTTACATAAAGTTGGATGAGAGTCTAGACACAAGTTGTGCTCCCACTCCTTTCTGAATACAAAAGCTAACTCTATGAAAGATAAAAACACCACTTTTAGCATTATTATTATTATTGTTATTATTATCGTTATTATTATTATTATTATTATTATTATTATTATTATTATTATTATTATTATTATTATTATTATTATTATTATTATTATTTATTTATTTATTTTTTTTTTATTTTTTTTTATAAACAACACTTTTATTAAAAATGAATAGGATTTTACAAGAAATTAGTGGGGAGCCGAGAAACCAACTGGGCCCCCACACCTCTAGCAATAGCAAAACTAATCCTATTAAAAATATGAAGCGCAGCCCGTGCTCCAATGTCTTGAGTCATAGAGAATCGTCGAATACGCTTTAGTAGGGTTACTGCATCTTTCTCAAGTTCTCCAAAAGAGGAGAATGAAAAGGGGAGGAACCCATATCCGATATCCACGCATTTAGCCTCGTACTTGACACGTTTACGTTGTGCTGCTTCAATAACTGCACGACCTGGCATAAAATCAATCATACCAGATTGCGTCAAGGGTGACGATCCCGTAAGATCAACACATACATCAAGCCCACCATCCCAAGAGTAAAGTAATATATCAGCTGGGCGTAAAGTAGTATCATTATTATTATTATTATTATTATTATTATTATTATTATTATTATTATTATTATTATTATTATTATTATTATTATTATTATTATTATTATTATTATTATTATTATTAAGTCGGAGGTCCTTTTCTACCTTTGGTAGAACCGGAAACAACCTCTATTAGATAGGGGTAATGTTGTTTACGTCTCAACCTCCCTCATACACCGTGGAAGACGGTAGTCGGACCCATAACCCGTGGAAGACGGTATTGGGAGTTACTTTACTTTATTATTATTATTATTATTATTATTATTATTATTATTATTATTATTATTATTATTATTATTATTATTATTATTATTATTATTATTATTATTATTATTATTATTATTATTATTATTATTATTATTATTATTATTATTATTATTATTATTATTATTCTAACTATTATTATTATTATTATTATTAATTTAAGTACAACATTTTATTTATTTATTTAATTATTTTATTTTTCATTTATTTTATTTTTAATTTTTTAATTTTTATAGTTTTATATTTGTATTATATTTATTATATTTTTTTATTATTGTTATTATTTTTTTTTTATTTTTTTTATCTTATTATAAACATCACTTCATTAGAAATTTATTTGATTAAAAAGAAATTAGTGGAAACCGCGATATTATCTTGGCTCTGTCACTCCTACAGCTATAGCAAAGCTAATCCTACTAAAGAGATATGAATAGCAATACGTTTCTCAAAGTATTGTCACCTAAAATTTTCGGATAAGATATAGTAAGGCCACCATATCCTTCTCAAATTCCCAAAAAGAAGAGAAATAGAAGTGGGTAAACCAGTATTATTATTAAGGTTGCAAAAATCGCGAATCGGTAGTCGGGCGGTCGACTACCTTGTAGCTTGTAATCGGTCTAGGCGCGATTAATCGGATTGGCATTACTGACAAATTTTAGTTATTTTCCGGCAAGTTTTGTGTATTTTTGGTGAGTTTTAGGTATTTCCGGCAAGGTATTTTCTAAAAAACAACTTGTAATAGACTTAAACAGTAACTATAAGTGATCAAAATAAGTTTACAGTGAGTTTTGGGTACTTCCGGCAAGATTTATAGGTTTCCGGCAAGTTTGACCACCATTGACCGCCGTTGATCGCCGTTGACCTATTTGTTTGACCCAGTTACATAAATCGGCAAGGTCGGTGGCCTTGTAGCACCTAATCGGCGATTAATCGGCCTTGTAGACATTTTTTTGCAACATTGATTATTATTATTATTATTATTATTATTATTATTATTATTATTATTATTATTATTATTATTATTATTCTAACTATTCTAATTATTATTATAATAATAATAATAATAATTATTGTTTTTATTATCGTTATTATTATTATTATTATTATTATTATTATTATTATTATTATTATTATTATTATTATTATTATTATCGTTATTATTATTATTCTAATTAATTATTATTATCATTATTATTATTATTATTATTATTATTATTATTATTATTATTATTATTATTATTATTATAGCAAAGCTAATCCTACTAAAGAGATATGAATAGCAACACGTTTCTCAAAGTATTGTCACCTAAAATTTTAGGATAA
This sequence comes from Artemisia tridentata subsp. tridentata, assembly GCA_021014915.2. Taxonomy (NCBI): domain Eukaryota; kingdom Viridiplantae; phylum Streptophyta; class Magnoliopsida; order Asterales; family Asteraceae; genus Artemisia; species Artemisia tridentata. Next base: position 207,503,025 of record CP139502.1, read on the forward strand.
GATATAGTAAGGGCACCACATCCTACTAAAGAGATATTATTATTATTATTATTATTATTATTATTATTATTATTATTATTATTATTATTATTATTATTATTATTATTATTTATTATTATTATTATTATTATTATTATTATTATTATTATTATTACTATTATTATTATTATTATTATTATTATTTTTATTATTATTATTATTATAAGAATAATAAGAATAATAAAAATTATTATTATTATTATTATTAAATAAAATGAAAAGGTTATGTACAGGAAATAGCACAAGAAAATAAATCTGTTATGACAACCCCTACACAGACCATTTCTTGCCTAGGAAACAAAAAACAAAAACAGAAATGGACAACACCCCAAATCTGATATACAAATCAACTAAATGACATAAGACTAAATAACCAAGCAATCCCCAAAGCCACAAGTCACAGCAGGAAAGACAAGCTTGATCTAAAGCTACCATCAATGCAAAGGGACCAACCAATGCACCTTCAAACATCACCATATGATAGTAACTGCTATGACTGAACAAGGGGGAGTTACCATACATAAACTAGTGCAGCAAGAAGCCTTCCAGTAGCTTGAGCCTATCCAAATTCTTGAGCCATACTGATCTGATCTACTAATGCAGCAAAATTCCATCAAAGAGCTTGACCTTGAGTAATCCATAGTAAGCCAAAACTTCATAACTTCAGATGCAAATATGAAAGAGGATGAATCATCACAATAACCAATCACCCATGGGAAAACTTGCCAAAGAAAACCTGTCTCGTTAAAAAACCTTGCCAAAGAAAAACCCTGTGGGAAAACTTAAAGCAAGGAAAAAGAGTACAGAGTTTGTTTGTGTTAGAGTAGCAAATAACCCAATCAAAATAGCACCAACTCCAATTATCACGAACAACCCCATACCCAAAACAGTCCTTAATAATCTCCACATACATGAATCTAATGGCAAGCTGAACATTATAACCCAAACAACAACCAAACCTGATGCACAAGTTCAGCAATCCACTTCTACATAACCAACCAAAGATCTGAATATGTATAATAAACCATGACTGATGGCCAGAACAAAATCTTGAGCCTGAATAAACCAAAACATCAGAAGCAGCCTTGAAAAAGGGTGAATCATCAAGCAACATCACCCATAACTCCTGTCTCATTAAAAAACCTTGCCAAACAAAAACCTTGTGGGAAAATTTTGTACAAGGAAAAAGAGTACAGGAAATGAAACAGCCATAAGTCCAGGAAAATGCAAGCATTTTAACCATATTAGCAGCATTCCAAAGCAACATGTGCAAATCCAAAACCTGGGCATTATCAGATCCAAAACAGAAAGCCAGCTCAGAAGATAAAAAAATAACTTCTGTAGTGCATAGCACCCTGTCCAATACTCCTCACAAGCCAACGCAGGTTATTAACATGAATCAAAAAAGAAACCTTAAAATGGCTCATGCTTTCACCTGTAGTGCATAGCAGACTAATACCAATCCAAACACCCTTTAAAGTAGACAAGCGCAGGTTATTTGCAAAAAAAGACCAAAGGAAATGCTTACCTAAATTATCTGATACTTCAACTACACCAAAAATACTGTAAGAAGACATACCTTGGATCCAGCTTTCACCTGTAGTGCATAGCCTACAGATTTCCAACCAAAAAAGCTAGTAAATATCAAAGGCATCATGACCACATTCAAAAACACAGGTACAACTCCAGAAACCAGTACCCAAACAGAACCAACAGAAACATGGAACACAACAGGCCTGCATAGGACAAAGGAGAGACAGAACCTGCATAAAACCAGTTATTAAAAGGATTCAGAGTATAACACCAAACACCCTGATAAACCCCAAATCTCTGCACATAGCTCAATATGATTATATGCAGGACACTCCAGTTACAATATCTATGAGATGCCATCAAAACCAGCATTGTAACCCATCTTGCCATCACCTTTAAATCTGCACATATATCCCAAACTGACCCATAACCCAAACAAACCTTAACACAACACAACCAAAATCCAAACCTGGTGCAAATGAACAAGACAGTCCCTAATTTTATATTCCTCGGAGACGGCTTGTACGATGCCAAAACTAGATCAGTGCACCAACGCCTGGGAAACCACATAGGAAAATGGTCAAAACTGTCGAACCCATGAAACTAGATACAATTCTAGCAACTAACAGTCCTCAAAAGGCCCTCATTAGTACTGAAATTAACCAAATCCCATAGATGACATTTGACAATGATCTTGTTAGCCTTCCAGTAACCCAACCTAAACATCCATATGATCCAGTAAAGAGAATCGGCATCGACATCACACTCAAACACTTGGTTACAGATCCAAAAACCAGTGCCCAAGCAAATCCAGCAAAACCAAGAAACATGGAACATAACATGCCTGCAATAGGACAAAGGGGAGATAGAACCTGCATAACACCAGTTAATAACAGGATTCATAGTATAATACCAAACACCCTAATCAACCCACCAAATCTGCACATGACTCAATAAGATCATGTACCGCATAAGACAGCTCCAAGATCTATGTAACATCATCAATACCACCATTTTGACCCATCCTTCCACCACCATTAATGCCTTTCCAAATGACCACAGCCTTTTCAACCTCACGAGAGTGTTTAATTCTCAATCCCATAAGCTTATGTCTAACCGTTTCCACAATGATTCTAAAAACAGTCTCCTCAGTCCTAAAATCATTTTGGAAGATTATGATGTTCCTTTCTTGCCAAATATAATAAACCGCGGCACCAAAGACTAAACGCTGAATAACATTCCATAAGGAGTTGTTGGCAGTTTTAATGGATAAACCCGAAACAATCTCAGCCCATACACACGATAAATCCTCAAGTCTACATAAAGGTTTAAGATTGTCCCATACAATCCGAGAAAAATTGCAACTAAAAAACAGGTGGTTGTGAGTTTCGTCAACAGTATTACACAAAGGGCACCGAATACTTGAGATAGATACTGAACCACCAAGAAATTCAGTCCGTGGTCTTAAGTCTACCCCTCATGGCCATCCAAAGCACAAACGCATGTCTTGGAATACACTGAGAGAACCAAACTTGCTTATGCCACAAGACTTTAGGACAATCCAATCTTAAAGCTTTCCAAGCTTCCTTAACACTAAATTCCGCTTCCTTGTTCTTCTTATTGACCCATATAACCTTATCATCACAATCATCAATTAAAGTGGGGACAGGAACATTCACAACTTCATTAAACATAGCATTTCACTCTGGTGGCCATTTCCAACCATTCTCATTGATCCAGTCAACCACTTTGTCATTCACATCAATCCCATGTTCTGTGAGAAAAATGGGTGATGAGCTTGCACAAAGGGCCGTTGGTATGCCATTTATCAAACCACACAGAACAGCTCCTACCATTTTCCTAACTTATACGCAACAAACCTGTGAATCTTATCCCTAAGGCTCAGAATCTGATTCCAGCTCCACGACCCATTCACAGGACTGACATCGTGCCATATATTTCTACCCTTAACCCTATAAGCATGCACCCATTTAACCCATAACGAATCCCTTTTACTAATAACGTTCCAGAGGTGTTTGGTCATTAACGCCTTATTCATGAGCCTAAGGGGTTAAGGCCAAGACCACCTTGGTTTTTGGGCTTACATATATATCTTTCCAAGCAACACTAGCAATCCCGCTCCCATCACCCCCACCGGACCATAAAATCTTTTTGAGTAACTTATCGATACTATCACAAATATAGGCTGGAAGGATGAACATTGAGGCCCAATAAACATGAAGTGAAGCAAGCACAGAAGCAATTAATTGAAGTCTACCTGCAAATGACAAGGTTTTAGGAGAGTCATGAATTCTGTTCTTAACCGTTGAAGGGATGCCCAAATATTTCATGGGAAGTTCACCAATACTAAAAGGCATAGTAAGTAGAATCCTAGATTTAACAACCTCAGAAACATTCCCAAAAAAAGCTGAACTTTTAGCAGGACTAGGGAATAAACCAGAAGTCATGGTAAACTCTAACGCCCTTTTTAAAATACAAAACAAAGATGGGTCAACAACAACTTCTTACAACCCCAATGATAGCGAAACCTATTATCTTTCCTAATTTGTCTTTTCACCATTAAGTTAAAAATTTCCATGACAACGGTAAAGAGGTAAGGCGACATAGGGTCTCCCTGCCTCAGCCCCCGTTTGCTCTTAAAAAACCCATGCAATTCCCCATTAACACAAATAGAAAAGGATGCGGAAGTGAGACATACCATGATCCAGTGCACCATAGAGTTATGAAAGCCAAACCTGGTAAGGATGGTCTTCAAGAAATTCCAGTTGACGGTATCGTACGCCTTCTGAATGTCTACCTTGAACGCACACTTGCTTATCTCCAATTGTAACCCTTCATGAACTCCTAAGCCAAGAGGATATTGTCACTAATCTATTGGTGATGACCTTACTGATACATTTGTAGATTACATTACCACACGCAATGGGTCTATAATCCGAAACCTTCAAAGGAACTTGGATCTTAGGAATGAGAGAAATGAGGTTGCAGTTGAATTATCCAAGCAACTTACCAGAACTAAAAAATTATTTAACCGCTGAACAAACATCACTACCCACAATACTCCAAGCTGCTTTAAAAAAACGTGGAAGTGAAACCGTCCGGGCCAGCAGTTTTGTCTTCATCAATGCTGAACATTGCCTCCTTAATCTCAATATCCGTAACTGCTCTAACCATGTTCTCAGCAATCACGGGATCAAGTCTTTTGATAAACAAATCATCACAGTCATCAATGGGAATAACCTCATCCTCCACCTCCAAAAATATTTGAAAATGGTCCACAAAGCAACCCGGGACATTATCGCCATAGAACCTATTACCCTGCTCATCATAAACAACCTGAATACTACTCTTATTAATCCTGCTCTTAAGAGCATTATGAAAGAAAGACGTGTTTTGATCCCCGTCATTTAACCACTGGATCTTAGTTTTTTGTCTAAGCAGCTTCTCCTCATCAATAACCGCTTCCTTATACGCTCTACAATAGATACCCTCCTCTTCTCTAAGGCTGCTATTATTAGGATCTTTATCTAAACTCTGCTGAACTCTCTTAAGCTCAACTCTTAAAGCTTTCACCTTGTTAAAAGAAACGTTACCATTCAATCTATTCATATTTCTCAAATGCTTTTTCATGTTTTTTAATATTTTGGCCAGAATAAACATACGAAAACCATTAACATCAATACCCCAATTATCTCTAACAGTAGGAATAAATGATTCCTTATCAGCAAGGAAGTTAGCAAATCAGAATGACCTAGGCTTAGAGGACCAAAGGATAAACAAAGACAGTAGGGCAATGGTCCGATGTTACAAACAGGAGAAACTCAGCAAAATAATTAAGATATGATGAAATAAAGCTGCTATTACCTAAAACTCTATCTAATTTCTTTAGGATACCCGTTTCAGGATCATTACCCTTCTGAATCCAGGTATAAAACACACCTTTACTAGCAACGTCTTCAAGATCCAATAACTCTAAGCAGTTTCTGAAATCTTCCACATCTTTATCTTTGACTGCATTAAGGTCAGAAGAATCTTCAATATTCAGTGCCACATTGAAGTCTCCCAAAATAACCCACGGCTCTCCCTTAACAAGCTTATGAAATCAAGCGAAAATATCAGAACCCAACGAGTAACGTAAATTGAAATCCGGGACGAATTTCCCGATTAGCTGGGGAGACTGTGACAAATGGTAATTTTCATGTTGTTAATTAATATTAAATGAGTATTTATTATTTTTAAGCTGAGCATTTCTATGCGCATTTGCATGTTTCTGAGTATTTTTGAGCATTTTTTGGAGCTGTCCCGCACACTGTAGCTTACAGTCACTGCAGAAAAAGTATATTTTTGTCAGTAAGCATAAATTATCCCATATCTGATAGTTACTGACAAGTCTTGTAATTAACTGAGAGCTTTCTCGCATTTTTGAAAAACAACCGCACGCGCGTACCGACAGCACAGTACACATAGTAACAGTCAAATAAATATATTTTTGAGTCAGTAATAATATTTTATTACATTTCTGACAAAAACGTGGATAAAAACTTCATTTTACGTATACGTGTCCAAAAAGGTCAAACTGGGACTTTACGGTCACGTTTAAGCTCAAACCGACACACGATACACCAACGCGGAGTAAAAAAATAAAATTTACCCTCCCCTAATTTGTCCATAACCGGCCTAGTAACATACTTCCCCACTAGAATCCAAATTCTTCCCACTACTAGTTATATCTTATAACATATTACTCTAAATGCTACACAAACAAAACCAACTTATCCTTTAAGCCATCACAAACTAGTTATTGTCGGCGCGTTTGCACTATTTTGTTGATTAGCAGATTGCTGTTGTATCTAAGGTGAGTTTATAGCCCCATATTTTTATATGATTTGTTTTACGAGCTTTGGGGTGAGAAACATGCAAAACTATTTTCATGGACCAAAAAAATGGATTTTGTTTTTATGCACACTTATATGCAGAAACCTAAGTATAGCTGAATCCCATTGCGCCCACTATTATCAACCGTTAATTCCTTTCTAGAAAGCCGTTTGATATAAATAGATCTATTGGGGATGACACCCCCGTTCGGTTGGCTCGACATAGCCAAAGCGAACGTATACCATACGAATAATAGGTCGAGTGTCTGGGATTAACACTCTCGGGCACCCTTTTTCTAGCTATTGCCAGCTTGGCATGTTGCGATGTCATAATTCAGTTAGATGAGACTTAGTGTTTGCATAGCGAAATAGTGTGTTATTGCTGAATATTGCTATGGTCCATATGTATCATTTATTTTAAATCTATGAACTCACCAGCGTTAGCTGACTTTTAGCATGTTTTTCTCAGGAAACTGAGGTGTGTTAGCTAAAGACAGGGCATGACAATGGTCATAATAAATGTTGGAAATGTTTTTAGTATTGCGTTAACTCTGAAATTTGGACCTCTTGTTTAACAGGCCACATTTTCATTTGAAATGGATTTTATGTAAGACAACATGACTTAAATTATGTAATGTATTTCAAAACGGATTTATAATCCGTTCTCTATATCTTGTGTTGTAATTATCGATTTAGTAGCACCCAAAGTGTATGCTTCCGGAATATCATGATTTTGGGGGTGTTACAAATAATAATAATAATAATAATAATAATAATAATAATAATAATAATAATAATAATAATAATAATAATAATAATAATAATAACAATAATAATAATAACAATAATAATAATAATAATAATAATAATAATAATAATAACGACAACAGCAACCACAACAACAACAACAACAACAATAATAATAATAATAATAATAATAATAATAATAATAATAATAATAATAATAATAATAATAATAATAATAGTAAACTACAAAATACATCCCTGTGGTTTGGTCAATTTCACACGATGCATCCCTACCAAAAAAGTTGCGCCATACACATCCCTCCGTTAGTAAAAGTCAGACATAATACATCCCTCCGTTAAAAAAAGGACTAACGGCACAAACCATTTCTCCGTTATCTCCTAACGAGATAGAAAATGTTTAAATCCTTAGTCCTCTGGGTTAACTCTATTTGCACCGTTAGTCCTTTTTTATGTTTTCGTCATTTTTTTACGTTGTCGTCCACTTTTTTACGTTTTCGTCCATTTTTTTACGTTTACGTCCGCTTTTTTACGTTTTCGTCCGTTTGGTTTCAAGGATTGACTTAATCAGCTGACTCGAATCATTTATAAAAATTCGAAAAAATTTATAAAAATTCAAAAAATTTATATAAATTCGAAAAAATTTATAAAACTTCAAAAAATTAATAAAAATTCGAAAAAACATATAAATTCGAAAAATTTATAAAAATTCAAAAAATTTATAAAAATTCGAAAAAACTTATATAAATTCGAAAAATTTATAAAAATTCAAAAAATTTATAAAAATTCGAAAAAACTTATATAAATTCGAAAAACTTTATAAAAATTCAAAAAATTTCTAAAAATTCGAGAAAATTTATATAAATTCGAAAAATTTATAAAAATTCAAAAAATTTATAAAAATTCGAAAAAACTTATATAAATTCGAAATATTTATATAATTTCAAAAAATTTATCAAAATTCGAAAAAAGTTATAAAAATTTGAAAAAATTTATAAAAATTCAAAAAATCTATAAAAATTCAAAAATTTTATAAAAATTCGAAAATTTATTTAAATTTTTTAAATTCGAAAAAAATTTTAAATTCGAATTTTTTTTTAAATTTTTTCGAATTTTTATAAAAAAAAATTTTCGAATTTTGAAAAAAAAAAATTTTCGAATTTAAAAAAATTTGCGAATTTAAAAAAAATTTCGAATTTAAAAAGTTTAAAAAAATTTTCGAATTTTTATAAATTTTTTTTGAATTTTTATAAATTTTTCGAATTTATATAAGTTTTTTCGAATTTTTATAAATTTTTTGAATTGTTATAAATTTTTTAAATTTATATAAGTTTTTTCGAATTTTTATAAATTTTTTCAAATTTATATAAATTTTTCGAATTTTTATAATTTTTTTCGAATTTTTATAAATTTTTTGAATTTTTATAAAATTTTCGAATTTATATTAGTTTTTTCGAATTTTTATTAATTTTTAGAATTTTTATAAATTTTTTCGAATTTTTATAAGTTTTTTCGAATTTTTATAAATTTTTTAAATTTTTATTAGTTTTTTCGAATTTATATAAATTTTTCGAATTTTTATAATTTTTTTCGAATTTTAATAAATTTTTTGAATTTTTATAAATTTTTCGAATTTATATTAGTTTTTTCGAATTTTTATTAATTTTTTGAATTTTTATAAATTTTTTCGAATTTATATAAATTTTTTGAATTTTTATAAATTTTTTCGAATTTTTATAAATGATTCGAGTCAGCTGATTAAGTCAATCATTGAAACCAAACGGACGAAAACGTAAAAAAGCGGACGTAAACGTAAAAAAATGGACGAAAACGTAAAAAGTGGACGAAAACGTAAAAAAACGGACGAAAACGTAAAAAAGGACTAACGGTGCAAATAGAGTTAACCCAGAGGACTAACGGTGTAAACATTTTCTATCTCGTTAGAAGATAACGGAGAAATGGTTTGCGCCGTTAGTCCTTTTTTTAACGGAGGGATGTATTCTGTCTGACTTTTACTAACGGAGGGATGTGTATGGCGCAACTTTTTTGGGAGAGATGTATCGTGTGAAATTGACCAAACCACAGGGATGTATTTTGTAGTTTACTCTAATAATAATAATAATAATAATAATAATAATAATAATAATAATAATAATAATAATAATAATAATAATAATAATAAACTCCAAAATACATCCCTATGGTTTATCCCATTTCCCACCATACACACTCTCGAAAAAGTTACAACATATACATCACTCCGTTAGTAAAAGTTAACCTATATACATCCCTCCGTTAAAATAAGGACAAACGGCGCAAATCGTTTCTCCGTTATCTCCTAACGAGATAGAAAATATTTACAACGTTTGTCCTCTGGGTTAACTGTATTTGCACCGTTAGTCCTTTTTTACGTTTTCGTCCGTTTTTTACGATTTCGTCTCTTTTTTTACGTTTTCGTCCATTTTTTTACGTTTTCGTCCAATTTTTAACGTTTTCGTCCATTTTCTTATGTTTTCGTTCGATTTTTTTCGTTTTTGACCATTTTTTTACGTTTTCGTCCATTTTTTTACGTTTTCGTCCGCTTTTTTACGTTTTCGACCGCTTTTTTACGTTTTCGTCCATTTTTTTACGTTTTTGTCCTCTTTTTTACGTTTTCGACCATTTTTTTACGTTTTCGTCCGTTTTTTTATGTTTTCGTCCGCTGCTTTATGTTTTCGTCTGATTTTTTACGTTTTCGTCCCTTTTTTTAAGTTTTCGTCCACTTTTTTACGTTTTCGTCCGCTTAACAAAAATAAAAAATGGACGAAAATGTAAAAAAGTAAAAAAACGGACGAAAACATGAAGAAGTTAACGAATACGTAAAAAAGCGGACAAAAACGTAAAAAAACGAACGAAAACGTGAAAAAGGAGACGAAAACTTAAACAAAGGGACAAAAACTTAAAAAAATGGACGAAAACATAAATAGTGGAGGAAAACGTAAAAAATCGGACAAAAACGAAGAAAATCGAACGAATGCGTAAAAAAACAGACGAAAACGTAAAAAAATAGACTAAAACGTAAAAAAACGGACAAAAACGTTAAAAATAAGGACAAAAAGGAAAAAAAACTGAACGAAAACGTAAAAAACGGACGAAAACGTAAAAAAATGGACGAAAACGTAAAATAGCGGACGAAAACGTAAAAAAAGGGACAAAAACGTAAAAAAATGGACAAAAACGTAAAAAAGCGGACGAAAACGTAAAAAAGCGGACGAAAACGTAAAAAAGCGGACGAAAACGTAAAAAAATGGACAAAAACGTAAAAAAAGGGACAAAAACGTAAAAAAACGGACGAAAACGTAAAAAAGGGGACGAAAACGAAAAAAATCAAACGAAAACATAAACAAACGGACGAAAACGTAAAAAAGCGGACGATGTAATAACCCGAAATTTTCGAGTTATTAACTTTCTGTAAACTCGAAGCAATTGATTATGAACTTTAATCAAGTTATTTTATTCACCTTTGCATTCGAAATATTACTATATATATTTTTTTTGTACAGAGAAATAACTAGTGCGATTCCAAAACGAACCCTGTGACAAAACTCACGTTCCATTTTCATAAAAATAAGAGTAAACTGCAAAAATCATCCCTGTGGTTTGTGTAAGAGTAAACTGCAAAAATCATCCCTGTGGTTTGTGTAATTTCGCAAGAATCATCCCTATCTCAAACGTTTAGCATTAAACATCCCCAAGTCCACAAACGTTTGGCATTAATCATCCCTGAGCACTAACGTCGTTAGTTTTACCCGTTAAGTGTTAAAATAATATTTTCCCGTTAGTCCCTCCGTTAATATTTTTTGCACCGTCAGTCCTCATTTTTTAAAATGAATTAAAAAGGGCAGCAAAAATAATATTCGTCCGTTTTTTTACGTTTTCGTCTGTTTTTATACGTTTTCGTCCGTTTTTTTACGTTTTTGACTGTTTTTTTACGTTTTCGTCCGTTTTTATAGGTTTTCGCCCGTTTTTATACATTCTCGTCCGTTTTTTACGTTCTCGTCCGTTTTTTTTCGTTTTCGTCCGTTTTTTACGATTTTGTCCGTTTTTTACATTCTCATCTGGTTTTTTAACGTTTTTGTCTGTTTTTTTACTTTTTTGTTCATTTTTTTACGTTTTTATCCGTTTGTATAAGCCTTTATCCGTTTTTTACGTTTTCGTCCATTTTTATAGTCTTTCGCCCGTTTTTATACATTTTCGTCAGTTTTTTTACATTATATCCGTTATTATACGCTTTTGTCCTTTTTTTTACGTTTTCGTCCGTTTTTATAGGTTTTTGCCCGTTTTTATACATTTTCGTCAGTTTTTTTAAGTTTTTGTCCCTTTTTTACGTTCTGGTCCTTTTTTTTTTTTTTGTTGTTTTTTACTTTTTTGTCCAATTTGTTGTTTTTTACGTTTCGTCCGTTTTTTATGTTTTCGTCGTTTTTTAAATTTTTTTGTCCCTTTTTTTTTACGTTAAAAAACGGACGAAAACGTTAAAAAACGCCCATTTTTGTCCATTTATTTTACATTAAAAAACGGACGAAAACGTAAAAAAAATGGACAAAAATGTATAAAAATGGGCGTTTTTTAACGTTTTCGTCCGTTTTTTAACGTAAAAAAAAGGGACAAAAAAGGTAAAAAAAACAGACGAAAACATAAAAAAACAGATGAAACGTATAAAAACAGACGAAATTGGACAAAAATGAAAAAAAAAAACCGGACCAGAACGTAAAAAAGGGACAAAAACTTAAAAAAAACTGACGAAAATGTATAAAAACGGGCAAAAACCTATAAAAACGGACGAAAACGTAAAAAAAGGACAAAAGCGTATAATAACGGTTAAAATGTAAAAAAACTTACGAAAATGTATAAAAACGAGCGAAAAACTATAAAAACGGACGAAAACGTAAAAAACGGACAAAGGCTTAAACAAACGGATAAAAACGTAAAAAAACAGACGAAAACGTAAAAAAACCAGACGAGAACGTAAAAAACAGACAAAATCGCAAAAAACGGACGAAAACGAAAAAAAACGGACGAGAACGTAAAAAACGGACGAAAATGTATAAAAACGGGCGAAAACCTATTAAAACGGACGAAAACGTAAAAAAACAGACAAAAACGTAAAAAAAGGACGAAAACGTAAAAAAACGGACGAAAACGTATAAAAACAGACGAAAACGTAAAAAAACGGACGAATATTATTTTTGCTGCCCTTTTTAATTCATTTTAAAAAATGAGGACTAACGGTGCAAAAAATATTAACGGAGGGACTAACGGGAAAATATTATTTTAACACTTAACGGGTAAAACTAACGACGTTAGTGCTCAGGGATGATTAATGCCAAACGTTTGTGGACTTGGGGATGTTTAATGCTAAACGTTTGAGATAGGGATGATTCTTGCGAAATTACACAAACCACAGGGATGATTTTTGCAGTTTACTCTAAAAATAAATACGAACTCGGAAATAAAAACAAATAATCTATGACGACTCTAAAACTCTCGAGCTAAAGATATTTAAACGAAGCCAAATCCGACACGGTCTAGCAAGACCCGGGTATTTAAAAGCACAAAATACACTCCACCAATTTTTTTTTACAATACTACTACATCTAAATATTTCTTTCCTGCTAGTTTTGTCGTATCCCCCACTTTTTATAATATTTCTGCTACTACTTCTTTTTACTTTAATACATTTCCCAAAACATTTTATTTTATCTGCTGCTACTTTTTTTCTTTCTCCTTCTTGAACCGAACGAAAACCCAAATCCAGCCATAACCACCATCACCCTTCTTGCCTCCACCTTTTCACCTTATCATCTCTTTAGCAACAATCACCATCATCAAAAAGAACACCAACACCATTGTTGTCGCTTGTGCTATTTCCATCGAGAACCCCAACTGAACCATCCCTATCAATTATAGTCAACCCACAACCTTTGTCCTTTTCAAAATCACAAGACCACCTAAGATTTAGAACCATAAGACACCATTTAGGAAAGTTAGTATTTCACCGAACCGAAAGCAAAATGGAGCTTAACTCCACTTTCCTCCTTAAATCCACCCATCCTGGGCACCATTCGAATCACACCAACACCATCAACACACTACAATTTGACAGGTTCCCAAGATAAGAGTTGAAGTTGTGATTCGAATCGGGGAAAGGAAGTGGGTTTTGGAGCTTTCGGATCCGGGTTGATTTTCTTGGCCTCATTGTCAATCGGCTACATTCTTTTGTAAGGACCTTGATTTCTTTTCACCTCGTTATGTTCTTGATTGTTGTTGATTGTATTCTTCGACTGAAAATATTAAGGTTGTGATTTTATTGATTTTGTTAAATTGTGAAATGTTCTGACGAAATCATTAAAAATTGTGGAATCGATGTTTTGATCTTGGTTTTGTTAATTGTGGGTGTGGTTGATTTTAATGAAAAGCTAATAACAGTGTTAATCTTGGCTCGGTCTTGATGATGTTGGTCTCGTTGTTATTGTTCTTGTTTCGTACAAACATCTCGCGTCTAACTCGTTGGTGTGAGATTGAATGAGAGTCGAGTAGGTTAAGAACTCAGTATCGTTTTGGTTAGTTCGTTATCTTGTGATGTTACTAAGTTGTGTTGCCGAATGTAGCCCCAAACTTGAGTTGTACTCAAGAGCTTGACTTGGGGTCATTAAGCTCGAATAGGGAATTTGAGTTGGAATACTCTAACATTCGAGTTAATTTGGCGTTAACTTGTGACAAAAACCCACCTCGTTGGGTGTCTTTTCATTTGATTTTAAGAGCCTCTAAAAGACTCTTATAGGTATAGCAATGCTGGAAATTGTTGTGAGTCTTGTGTCATCTCCACGAACCTTGGCCAATCGTATGACAAATCTTTACTAGCCGTTTCACTTTCGGGTCTCAAGACCCCTTAACCTACGTTGAAATAAGGTATAAGTCACAACTAAAATATTTTTCTTCTTTACGTTAAAATGAACTGGAAATGGTCACGAAGTGAAACTCCTTTGTAAGTTTAAGATTTGGTACTAGATTTGAGCGTGAGATACAAACATACTTTTTGTCCCTCCTGTGATTTGTGTTAACAGACCATCTCACCAAAGGATCCATTTTGATTCTTGTGAGTCACTTGTTTAAGTAAAACCTCTTTTGTTCTTTTGTTTCTTGTGTAATACGTGATGGATATCAACATCAATAGGCAAATTATTTTTCTTTTGCTTCCTTTGTTCTTACTGTCTCCCTGCGTATGGCAGGAACCACAAGTATAAATTGTTACTCCTTTGTTTCTTTGGCTTATGCTGATCCAAGTAAAATACTTGGTTGGGCCACAGCCCACCAAGCCAACCCAACTTGTGAGTCTTTCCTTTATTCATTGCTTAGCCCACAAACCAATATTATGAAGGGCTGTCGTGTATTTAGCCCATTCGAACCTGTGGGCCACAGCCCACTTGTGACACGAACTCGTGTACGGTTACTCGTTCCGTAAAGTTATGCCATCGTCACTACTCGTCAAAACGCGACATATCTACATCTTCAAAAAAACTTTATGTGTTACTTAAATTAATAATGTAATGCGACATATTAATGCACATCACTATAAAATTTGTCAACGCCATATGTACATATATATATAAACTTGACTTGTACATTTCATATTGGAAATATAAGTTATTTTCGCAAATAGAGAAAATGGGAGAAACTGTTATATATATATACATGTCGCAATTTTTATAAAGAACTCAAAACTCATTTCATTAAAATTCAACTATATAAAGCTCAAAAGTTATCAATCTTTGTAAAATTAATATACACCCGGTCATAATAACTCTCCGTCATATCACCAAAGTCATACTATTATTCGTTCCTTCCGTAATCTTCAGTCATTCTCAAGCTAAGGAATTTCCATTCTTGTAATTCATGCGTACTCTCAATGAGCCAATATTTTCATATAACTCAGAGAAGACTTTTAAACTTAAATGCTGCCACACCAGCAATAACCAAAAACGTTTTGAAAACTTTTAAATTTATTTACCTTCATCGAATCTTAAATCAAAAATGCAAACTAAATTATGCCATACTAATCTAGGTCACGCGTTGAAGTTACTACACACCAATTGATACTATTACATCCCAGATTACTACTACTGAGGTGAGTTCATAGTCCCACATTTTTATACGATTTTAAACCCGTGGGGAGATACATGCTACTACTTTTTATGATCACAATTGCTTGAAAATTTTATGTCTATCTAAATGTGTTATTGCCTAAGTACAACTATTATTATATCGATTACTGTCGATACTATCAACTACTGTTGATACGATTATTATATCGATTACTGTCGATACTATCAATTACTGTTGATGCTACTGTTATATCAATTTATGTCAATACTACTAATTACTGTTGGTACACTATTAACACTGTGGTCTCATTAGCTTAGTGCAATAATAACTAATTTCGATTTATGGGTGTAACAACGGAACCCATTACCTCTTAAACTTGAAATCTTGTGATCAATTATTTTACTATTAAACACTATGGATTCACTCAACCTTTGTGTTGACATTTTAAGCATGTTTATCTCAGGTAATTAAAGAAATCTCAAGCACGGAGTTGGCACGGGCATGGAGAAAAGACCCACCTTTATTCCAAATAACTATATCATTCTTTTCAAACTCATCATCACTTTTGTGAACTACTACCCCTTTTTGATAACAAATATGTAATCTCTGAATATTGAGTTTTCATTGAATGATATAAAATTTCCCTTTTTATCAAAAATCTATACTTATGACTGTGATCTAGTTGGTAATACCCCGTTTAAGTCTTCCGCTGCTTCATTACGATTTTCGGGGTGTTACAGACGAAAACGTAAAAAATTGGACGAAAACGTAAAAAAACGAACAAAAACGTAAAAAAGGACTAACGGTGCAAATACAGTTAACCCAGAGGACTAGATAACGGAGAAATAATTTGCGCCGTTTGTCCTTATTTTAACAGAGGGATGTATATAGGTTAACTTTTACTAACGGAGTGATGTATATGTTGCAACTTTTTCGAGAGTGTGTAGGGTGCGAAATGAGATAAACCACAGGGATGTATTTTGAAGTTTACTCTAATAATAATAATAATAACAATCGCATCCATCTTCAATAATAATAACAATCGCATCCATCTTCAATAATAATAATAATAATAATAATAACAATAACAATCGCATCCATCTCTATAACCTGAATCAAACCCTACCTTCCCAAAATCAAAGCGATTGGAGAATTAAAATCTAAGTATTCGTATTTATTGTCAAGCAAAGGATAAAAAATCGATTCAAGGTACGTTGGTTGTGTTATTTCTTGTACATAACCTTTTCATTTTATTTAAAAAAATAACAATAATAATAATAATAATAATAATAATAATAATAATAATAATAATAATAATAATAATAATAATAATAATAATAATAATAATAATAAAGTAAATTAAAGTAACTCAAAATACCGTCCTCCACGAATTATTAAATAAAATGTTAAAGTACTTAATAATAATAATAATAATAATAATAATAATAATAATAATAATAATAATAATAATAATAATAATAATAATAATAATAATAATAATAAAGTAAATTAAAGTACTTAAATTAATAATAACAACAACAACAACAACAACAACAACAGTTATAATAATAATAATAATAATAATAATAATAATAATAATAATAATAATAATAATAATAATAATAAT
Source organism: Artemisia tridentata subsp. tridentata (assembly GCA_021014915.2). NCBI lineage: Eukaryota > Viridiplantae > Streptophyta > Magnoliopsida > Asterales > Asteraceae > Artemisia > Artemisia tridentata. Next base: position 207,520,026 of record CP139502.1, read on the forward strand.
AATAATAATATTAAATCATTTATAATTTATTAAAATCTTTTCAAAATCTTTTATAATTAGTTTAAATCATTTTTAATTAATTAAAATCTTGTATTTTTAAATTAAATCATTTATAGTTTATTTAAATCATTTTTATTTAATTAACATCATTTTTATTTATTTTAAATCATTTTAAATTTATTTAAATCATTTATAAATCATAGAAATATTTGTTATTTAATTTGAATATAGATTTTATTAACAAAAAATTCTCAGCTTGGAAGGACTTCTAGTGGGCAAGTATTATCTAGATGAACAGACAAAACAAAATTAGAAACTTAGAAATTGTAAACAAGATTATAATGTTTTCTGACACTTAAAAAAACTAGCCACCTGCTGAAAGAGAGATCGAGCAGATAACAAAAAGAAACGATGACACTCACCAATATATGGAGAGCTTAGCCAAAGATTACGGGAAGCAAGCCAAAGATTTCTTTTGATGAGGCTCTTCGCTCTACTCTAGAGCGTATTGTTACTGCTTCTGGGCCTGGTTTTGGTGATTGGCAATGGAGACTTGCCACATTACCCTTTGCGTTCGGGGGGCTTGGTGTATATTCAGCAGGTGATGTCTTGAACTATGCATTTCTTGCGTCTAGACTTCAATCGGCTAGCTAGCAGACTATGTTGCTTCGACATTCTGGTATCGTAACCCCTGGGCCTTCCTTTGATGATGCCTTGTGTGCTTTTAATGTGAAAATGAAGATTGACCTTTTGAGTAATCCGTATGAGATCGCTGCCCCCAAACTCATGAAGAAACTGGCAGATATATATTTCACACGTGTTACCCGAACTGCCGAATCTACATTTTCTTTATCTACTTGACAGAAGGCATTGTGGAAATCGCAAATGGAGGGCTACACTTCGGACTGGCTTAGGGTATTTCCGATATCTGGGTTGGGTCAGACTATGAACGCCAGGACCTATCGTTGCGTGTTATGTTATCGGCTTGGTGTCCCCCTATTTTCTGTTCAGATGCCGTGCTCAGCCTGTTCCAGGGTCTTTGCTGGTGATATTTATGGGGACCATGCTGTATCTTGTGCTGGTATTATTGGTATTAAACATCGGCATAACATGGTACGTGATGTTCTTGTTGACATATGTTCTCGATCTGGGGTTTCGGCTCGTAAAGAGGTTGACATTGGACTTTGTGGTGAAAGGGACCAATCTTTACGTCCTGCTGATGTGTTGCTCTACTCGTGGGATGAAGGACTTGATGTATGTGTTGATTTGACTGGATCATCGCCCTTGACGCACAATGGTATGGTTGATTTCGTACCGGGTCGTGTGGTGATTGAAGCTGCCCAACGTAAACGCGTCAAGTATGAGGCTAAGTGCGCAGGTATGGGATATGGGTTCCTCCCCTTCTCTTTCTCTTTTTTTGATGAACTTGAAAAGGACGCCGTGACTTTGTTGAAGCGTATTCGAAAGTTTTCGATGACTCAAGACATTGGAGCACGTGTTGCTGCTCATATTTTTAGTAAGATTAGTTTTTCTATAGCTAGAGGAGTGGGAGCCCAATTAGTATCTCGGCTCCCTACTAACTTGTAAATCCTATATGTTTCTAATGAAGTGATGTTTTATAATAATAATAATAGAGTAATAAAGTAAATTAAAGTACTTAAATTAATAACAACAACAACAACAACAACAACAATAATAATAATAATAATAATAATAATAATAATAATAATAATAATATAATAATAATAGTTAGAATAAATAATAATAATAATAATAATATAATAATAATAATAATAATAATAATAATAATAATAATAATAATAATAATAAATCATTTATAATTTATTAAAATCATTTCAAAATCTTTTATAATTAGTTTAAATCATTTTTAATTAATTAAAATCTTGTATTTTTAAATTAAATCATTTATAGTTTATTTAAATCATTTTTATTTAATTAACATCATTTTTATTTATTTTAAATCATTTTAAATTTATTTAAATCATTTATAAATCATAGAAATATTTGTTATTTAATTTGAATATAGATTTTATTAACAAAAAATTCTCAGCTTGGAAGGACTTCTTGTGGGCAAGTATTATCTAGATGAAAAGACAAAACAAAATTAGAAACTTAGAAATTGTAAACAAGATTATAATGTTTTCTGACACTTAAAAAAACTAGTCACCTGCTGAAAGAGAGATCGAGCAGATAACAAAAAGAAACGATGACACTCACCAATATATGGAGAGCTTAGCCAAAGATTACGGGAAGCAAGTCCAAGTTTCAAGCGATGCGCATTGAGATTTTTAATGCCAATTGGATCTCTCCTGCATTAAACGCGATTATCAGAAAGAAAATAGAATTAACGTTGTAACAGTAAACAACGATGAGTTCAGAAAGAAAATAGATCTTATTTTAATGTTGGCTAGGATGATTCCAGACTAATAACAAATGCATAGAATCAAAATCAGATCAGTTCAGACCGAGCTTTGGAAAAATAGAAAGAAATAAAAAAGAAAAAAAATTGTTTTTTGGTTAGGATGATTCCAGACTAATAACAAATGCATAGAATCAAAATAAGCTAAGTTTTAACGATGTGGTTGATACGTACAGATTCTAGTTCCTACCCATCAAGAGAAACAATCTTCGATAATTCCTGAAGTAGTCTCATATCAAGACCAAAACTATTATAATCGTTTAAAGGTAGAGTATCAAGCCAACAACTCAAACCAGCAGGTTGGCATAATGTGTCGGCGTTAATCACACAATAGCTAGATACATCACCCAACAATGAAGCTTGCCTGGTATTCTCTAATTTACTTAAAAGGGTCTGCAAAATTAAAATAAGAGCCCACTTAGTATAATGCCAAAACAATGTATACAGAAGAAAAAGATTGAAAAAGATGATCATTCATGATACCTGATACATCTCCTCCATCTGCTTAAAAACATCAAGGTCGCCTGCATCCACTTTGCTCATGATAAATGCAGACATGCAAACACCTTCATACGGCAGAAAAATAAAATTAGTCGACGGAACAATAATTTAAAATCAGAGCAAAGGCAGTCGGTGAATTAAATGTATCTTGAACCAAATCAATAGTTGTGTTATAAGTATGAAATTATAAAATATATTGTTTTAATATTTTACCTTGCATGGCAAGAACCCGAAGTTCCAGCTGCTTCAATGGAGCCGTTTGGGGCTACCTATGAAGCACGGGGACAGCTGTAGGGTCTGGGTACCCGTTCCGGGGACGGAAACGCCGGAGAAACGGCTTGGGGAAGTCCCAAATTCCGGACGATGCATCCACTGGCAAGGAACCTGCCACACGTCAAGGTGAATCATGAGACTAGTTGGAAAGGTTTATGATACACAAAAGATATCCAACTAATACACATAGAATACATAATCCTAAAAAGGGTAAAGACTCTTTCGTTTACTGAATCAAACTACCAGCATGAAAATCCTGTTAAGACTATATGAAGCAGGTATGATACCTTTCATCCGAGTACTCATAAACCACACCATCTCAAGCAAGTACGGAGCCATAGTTAACTTAGACCCTACTCAAAACAAGTAAACGGAGATGGGTCCCTATTCAGACTACACGAGGAAAGTCGAGCATTTTGTTTTTGCTAGTTATCACCCCTCTAAACATATTTTCTTGCTCCGTCTCCGCCATCAAGAACATGCTGCTAGATATTGCACTGCAATTGCTCTTACAAGCATACGATACTTTACTGTTCTAACTACACAGGCAACAAAATCTTAAATCATCTACCTTTTAACATCTTTAATAGTAACTACATCAAACTTTAACGGTAAGAACTCGTATTTTCATCAACAAGCACACATTAGGTCCAAATGCAAGCATATATACCAACATTTATACAATCACCAATAATGTTAAACAGTCCTCTTAAGCCGCACCATCAGGGGGGGACACATATTTTGCTACAATTGGCCTTACAAGCATATTAACTATACTAGCAACAAAAGTTTTTAAACTACTAGATTTTACAGTTTTACCTTGTAGCATCTGAAACTGTAATAAGCCTATTTTTGTGCTTATGTGATTTCGCCTCATGTTTCATAAGCCTATTATTTTCCATCTTATTTGAAACGTATGGGCGCTCAAAATTTCAAAACAAGATGAAAAAAATTAAAAATGCATAAGCCGAAACCACATAAGCTCTGAAGCCCAAAAATAAGCTTAAAGGGGCATTTATGTTAGGGGGTGTTTGTTTCAGCTTATATAGCCCGGTTATGGCTTATTTGGTTTTGTGCTTATGTTTCGTACGCTCAGTTTTTGTGGCCTATTTTGAAACTTTTCAGCTTATATAAGCTTACTATGACATGATAAGCTTATATAAGCCGAAACGTTTTAAAATAAGCCACAAAAACTGAGCGTATGAAACATAAGCCATAACTAACACCCCCTAACAAACAGACACAACTTCATTAAACATAGCATTTCACTCTGGTGGCCATTTCCAACCATTCTCATTGATCCAGTCAACCACTTTGTCATTCACATCAATCCCATGTTCTGTGAGAAAAATGGGTGATGAGCTTGCACAAAGGGCCGTTGGTATGCCATTTATCAAACCGCACAGAACAGCTCCTACCATTTTCCTAACTTATACGCAACAAACCTGTGAATCTTATCCCTGAGGCTCAGAATTTGATTCCAGCTCCACGACCCGTTCACAGGACTGACATCGTGCCATATATTTCTACCCTTAACCCTATATGCATGCACCCATTTAACCCATAACGAATCCTTTTTACTAATAATGTTCCAGAGGTGTTTGGTCATTAACGCCTTATTCATGAGCCTAAGGGGTTAAGGCCAAGACCACCTTGGTTTTTGGGCTTACATATATCTTTCCAAGCAACACTAGCAATCCCGCTCCCATCACCCCCACCGGACCATAAAATCTTTTTGAGTAACTTATCGATACTATCACAAATATAGGCTGGAAGGATGAACATTGAGGCCCAATAAACATGAAGCGAAGCAAGCACAGAAGCAATTAATTGAAGTCTACCCGCGAATGACAAGGTTTTAGGAGAGTCATGAATTCTGTTCTTAACTGTTAAAGGGATGCCCAAATATTTCATGGGAAGTTCACCAATACTAAAAGGCATAGTAAGTAGAATCCTAGATTTAACAACCTCAGAAACATTCCCAAAAAAAGCTGAACTTTTAGCAAGACTAGGGAATAAACCAGAAGTCATGGTAAACTCTAACGCCCTTCTTAAAATACAAGCAGAAATTTCATCACCATGGCATAATAATAATAACAGGTCATCCGCAAAACAAAGATGGGTCAACAACAACTTCTTACAACCCCAATGATAGCGAAATCTATTATCTTTCCTAATTTGTCTTTTCACCATTAAGTTAAAAATTTCCATGACAATGGTAAAGAGGTAAGGCGACATAGGGTCTCCCTGCCTCAGCCCCCGTTTGCTCTTAAAAAACCCATGCAATTCCCCATTAATATAAATAGAAAAGGATGCGGAAGTGAGACATACCATGATCCAGTGCACCATAGAGTTATGAAAGCCAAACCTGGTAAGGATGGTCTTCAAGAAATTCCAGTTAACGGTATCGTACGCCTTCTGAATGTCTACCTTGAACGCACACTTGCTTATCTCCAATTGGTAACCCTTCATGAACTCCTAAGCCAAGAGGATATTGTCACTAATCTATTGGTGATGACCTTACTAATACATTTGTAGATTACATTACCACACGCAATGGGTCTGTAATCCGAAACCTTCAAAGGAACTTGGATCAGAATGAGAGAAATGAGGTTGGCGTTGAATTCTCCAAGCAACTTACCAGAACTAAAAAATTCTTTAACCGCTGAACAAACATCACTACCCACAATACTCCAAGCTGCTTTAAAAAAACGTGGAAGTGAAACCGTCCGGGCCAGCAGTTTTGTCTTCATCAATGCTGAACATTGCCTCCTTAATCTCAATATCCGTAACTGCTCTAACCATGTTCTCAGCAATCACGGGATCAAGTTTTTTGATAAACAAATCATCATAGTCATCAATGGGAATAACCTCATCCTCCACCCCAAAAAAATTTGAAAATGGTCCACAAAGAAACCCGGGACATTATCGCCATAGAACCTATTACCCTGCTCATCATAAACAACCTGAATACTACTCTTATTAATCCTGCTCTTAAGAGCATTATGAAAGAAAGACGTGTTTTGATCCCCGTCATTTAACCACTGGATCTTAGTTTTTTGTCTAAGCAGCTTCTCCTCATCAATAACCGCTTCCTGATACGCTCTACAATAGATACCCTCCTCTTCTCTAAGGCTGCTATTATTAGGATCTTTATCTAAACTCTGCTGAACTCTCTTAAGCTCAACTCTTAAAGCTTTCACCTTGTTAAAAAATGTTACCATTCAATCTATTCATATTTCTCAAATGTTTTTTCATGTTTTTTAATATTTTGGCCAGAATAAACATACGAAACCCATTAACATCAATACCCCAATTATCTCTAACAGTAGGAATAAATGATTCCTTATCAGCAAGGAAGTTAGCAAATCAGAATGACCTAGGCTTAGAGGACCAAAGGATAAACAAAGACAGCAGGGCAATGGTCCGATGTTACAAACGGGAGAAACTCAACAAAACAATTAAGATAGGATGAAATAAAGCTGCTATTACCTAAAACTCTATCTAATTTCTTTAGGATACCCGTTTCAGGATCATTACGCTTCTGAATCCAGGTATAAAACATACCTTTACTAGCAACGTCTTCAAGATCCAATAACTCTAAGCAGTTTCTGAAATCTTCCACATCTTTATCTTTGACTGCATTAAGGTCAGAAGAATCTTCAATATTCAGTGCCACATTGAAGTCTCCCAAAATAACCCACGGCTCTCCCTTAACAAGCTTATGAAATCAAGCGAAAATATCATAACCCAACGAGTAACGTAAATTAAAATCCGGGACGAATTTCCCGATTAGCTGGGGAGACTGTGACAAATGGTAATTTTCACGTTGTTAATTAATATTAAATGAGTATTTATTATTTTTAAGCTGAGCATTTCTATGCGCATTTGCATGTTTCTGAGTATTTTTGAGCATTTTTTGGAGCTGTCCCGCACACTGTAGCTTACAGTCACTGCAGAAAAAGTATATTTTTGTCAGTAAGCATAAATTATCCTATATCTGATAATTACTGACAAGTCTTGTAATTAACTGAGAGCTTTCTCGCATTTTTGAAAAACAACCGCACACGCGTACCGACAGCACAGTACACATAGTAACAGTCAAATAAATATATTTTTGAGTCAGTAATAATATTTTATTACATTTCTGACAAAAACGTGGATAAAAACTTTATTTTACGTATACGTGTCCAAAAAGGTCAAACCGGGACTTTACGATCACGTTTAAGCTCAAACTGACACACGATACACCAACGCGGAGTAAAAAAATAAAATTTACCCTCCCCTAATTCTCCCCTAATTTGTCCATAACCGGCCTAGTAACATACTTCCCCACTAGAATCCAAATTCTTCCCACTACTAGTTATATCTTATAACATATTACTCTAAATGCTACACAAAAAAAACCAACTTATCCTTTAAGTAGGGCTGGCAATTTTGACACGAACACGAAAATACGACTTGTTAACAGGTTTCGTGTGCTTAACAGGTCGACCTGTTCGTGTCGTTAACAGGTCGACCTGTTTGGGCTTAACAGGTTTCGTGTCGTGTTCGTGTTTTGAAAATTTGACACGAAAAATTATCGTGTCGTGTTCATGTCTGCCCCTTATCGTGTCGTGTCTTAACAGGTTGTGTCTTAACAGGTCGTGTCTGACACACTCTATGTGCAATTTTGACACGAACACCAAAACACGACACGAAAACACGACTTGTTAACAGGTTCGTGTTTGGGCTTAACAGGTTTCGTGTCGTTAACAGGTCGACCTGTTTGGGCTTAACAGGTTTCGTGTCGTGTTCATGTTTTGAAAATTTGACACGAAAAATTATCGTGTCGCGTTCGTGTCTGCCCCTTATCGTGTCGTGTCTTATCGTGTCGTGTCTTAACAGGTTCGTGTTTACACGATTTGCCAGCCCTACCTTTAAGCCATCACAAACTTTCCTAGATCGTTTTTAGATCAAAACTCACGGCTCAACACTAATCTTCAAGATCCAACAATTTTCTTTGAAGTTCAATCAATTTAGAGTGTATATTCAAGCATTTCGGGTTATTTGGAACGTGGTTTTGGTAAATTTGGTGAAGTTTTGGGTTGTTCTTGGTCTTCTACCACACGTTAACTAAAAGAGCATTGTAAGAAATCATCAAAATTTTCTAACCTTGTTAATTACATGTTCATTTGATGTCTAATGGTGTTATAAATTGTTAAAAGTATATATTTTGTTGAAATGGAAAAAGCTAGGGTTTGTGTATATGAACAAATTTATAAATTTCTTGCTTGTGTGGTAAATATTGTTATGGTGTTAGTTTGATGATACAAACATGATTTACGTTAATTTCGCGAGATTAAGCAATATATAAACTTTTGAGGCTATACATATGGATCGGCCAACTAAAAATTACAAAATTATTGGGGTTTTGAAAAACATAAAATTTTGACTCAAGTTGTGAAATGGTGTATTTTGATCATAAAAATTACACTAAGTTGTGAAAAACATAAAAATTACAAAACTATTGGGGTATTGAATAAGCCGACATATGTAATGTGGGTCGAACTTAGTGTATTTTGATCATATTTGACTATTTGACTTAATAGCTTATTTATAAGAGCTTAACTGGTAAAATTAAAAAGTTTGTTACTTAACTAATATTTACCAAATTACAAGGCAATGAACTAGATATGAATTTTGGACTAAAAAGCCCACGTAGAGGCTGTTGGGCCGAGCCCAACATAAAAATTTTGCAACTTTGACTTTTTGACCAAACGGACATAATAAACGTGTTAAATGATTTTTAGAAACGCGACGATATATACATTTTAACTAAAAATGTGATTTGGGCTAAAAATTTACTATTGGGCTTATTTCTTAAGTTCGGGCCAATAGATAAGTTAGATGACAAAAATAATTTTTGAAATAATTTCCGACTCACTATGAATATTATTACATAACGATTCGATAAATAGAACGAAAACTAGTTTTGGACTTGTTTTGAAACGCGTTAGTCTCCAAAAGGGTGAAAAATGACATTTTAACCAAATTATTATTAATATTGACTTTTGTTGACTTTCCGACTAAATATTGACTTTGTGTCGAAAACTATTGTTAATAATTAAACTATAACGATAAAAATACGACCAAAATATATATTACAAGCACATTTTGCACGTAGAGTTAATGAGACGAGTATTTGAGAAAATTGCAACACCTGAGGAAAATGGAAACGTTGTATAAACGAATGGTTTATGCCCAAATTTTCTAAAAATCTAACACTTAGAGTATTTTAGTAGAAATACTTAACTTAAAGTAAATTTTCTAAGTTACTTTTTTTTTTTTTTTTTTTTTTTTTTTTTGAAAGGTAAATTTCAACTTAGAAACGACCACCTTCGCGAACGAAGGCCCCACCCCGCCAGACTATGTTGTCTTAACCGGGTCCACGCTGATCTCAGGTGGTAACGGGTTTCCCCCGGAAACCGTACTGCCTCCACACAAGTTACCTTGCTGGAGTAACAGCCGGATGAAAACCGGGCCATTGCTCAAGTTCGAACCCCCAGCGGCTAGGTCTAAGGGGTTCCAACCATCATTGCAAAATTTCTAAGTTACTTAACAATGTTTTTATTTTCTTATAATTAAAATTGTATTATAAATAATAAATAATATTTATGATATAATAATCCTCCACTAACTCTATTATTTTATTAATTTTTCAAAAACCTATTTAATTAATTCTTAATTAATTAAATACTTAATTACTTAACCTAATATATATATAGGAAAGGGTTATTTTCAGAACCAAGAAAAAGTCGAGAACTGCGAGAACCAGCATCAACCAATCAGATTTTTTTGAATATTTATTTTTAATATTTAATTCAAAAGGGTACAATAGTAAAATTACATTTTTTTAATTTCTTTTTGCTTTTTTTTTTTTAATAAAAAAACGGTTTTTTTAGTTCCTAAATTTTAGGAAACTTTTTTTTTTTTTTTTTTTTTTTTTTTTTTGAAATATTTTTTATTTTCAGTATATATGATTTCAAAAGTAAGGTGCATATGTGTTTTTTTCTTTTTATATAATGTAAATTTAAATATATTTTTTAATGTTCAATTGCTTAAACCTTTAATGTGTTTTGGTCAAAAATATTTAAAAAATGTGTTGATATAATAAAATACATGTGCAAATACGGTACATAAACATTAACATCATAGGATATACAAATAGATACATGTGCAAATGCGACCAATATACAAATACGGTATAAAATGTCTTCGCATGTGTGCACTGATAATCTTTAACAGAATTGGATTTTGTTTTGATGTATGCACATGCATTTCTCCTCATTAGTCGCTCTTGCCTTTCTTGGACATATGCGTTCGTCCCATCCATATGCACTTGTATGCACATGTGTATCATCTGCGTTATCTTTTTCAAACTTTTGGGTAAAAGGGTTTAAACCCTGGTAAATATATTACGCCAAAAACAATGAAGTACAATTGACATGGGTGAATCCCATGCCCTCAGCCCGTTACATAGGCACTTACATAAGAAACATAACAGTCCCATAGGACACTAACCAATAACCACACTATAAGAGTGACACACCACTCTTATAACTAATAAATGAACATAAAAACTACAACGACAATAAGATTACAAATTAAATACTCAAGATAAAACACTTGATTCTCAAACGTCATCGTAGATGTCCATACTTGTCAACGATGTAGCTTTATCCAATGGTAGAACTAGAGCAGCTCCAATCCACACCGAACAACTACACCGAACTTCCATTGATCCAAAAGGACCAAACCAAAACTACGACTTGATCCAACACCTTATTTGCTATGAGCTTTAATGGAGTAAAACTTAAGCTAAGAATGTAATCCAATGTGTGTAATGATCAGTCATAGACGAACAATAGGGTTAAAAAACCCTAACTTACCCAATAAAACTTCCATAAGAACGGATCCTGTCCAATGTAAACGAACAGCAGCAGCACCCATAATAAGGACCACAGCATCATGTTACATAGGCACCACCATCAAAGATAGTGAGTATAACGGACGAGCAATAACAATCCATAGGGCTTTGCAAACCCTAACTTCCAATCAGCCGCCACAAACGACCAACACAAAGTATACCACGATCCAAAGCTGTAGTAATGTATGAATGCAGCACAGCAGGTCGTAGCATATATGAAACGAAAACTTGGGTTTTACAAACAAACCCTAACGTCCCACAAACCAAATTCAAAGATCCACCAAATCAGAATTAAAACCCTTTGTGAGGATCTGAGAATAAACCACCAATGGTTTTTGAACAAGAACCAAAGAAACTTGAACTTACACAATCATGACATATATCTCTCTCAAATAAACCCACGTCCCAAATCTAACATCAATAGATTAACTTACAGTCACCAAAGAAACCCTAAACGGGTTCACTTGCAGTAAAACGTACCAACAAATGAAATATATGAAACCCTAAAATTAGGGTTTCGCAATTAATAGCACAGCAACCACCAGATCGTATCAAGAAAAATATGAATGAATCAGACCACGATCTACCATAAATCGAAACCCTAAAGAAAACGCGATTTCACTAAAAAACATCCAAGAAGGACGGATCTGTAGAAACCGGTTAAATAATAGAAAGGGTGAGTCGATTTAATTGTAGGAAACCAATTACCCATGGAGATTTCGGAGAATATATAAAAGGAAGAGAAACAGCCGCCATCCCTTTTAGATAGAAACACAACCCATCCAACGTATTGCATACCCTACAACGAAAGAGATCATTAGAGGGTAGAGAGGACGTTTTTAGGTGGTGTTATGGCCGGAAAATTAAGAGAGGGAGGCGGCTGGTTTTCTCCATGGGAGAGAGAGAAACCTATCTGCGTTATCTTTTTCAAACACATAAAAAAACAAAAGACATGTGAAATCAAAACACAACATTTTGTTAAACCAGTAAATACTAATTAGAGAAACTAAAAAAAGAAAACTACAAAGTAAATTAATTAACCTTGATAAGCCAAATATAACTAAATCTTGTAGAATCTTGAGATCGAAAATAAACAATGATAAAAATACATGTGCATAATTTTCTAAAATGACCAGTTTATAAAAATACATGTGCATATTAACCGAATTACATGTGTTTATTAACCAAAATGCAGTTTCTTTTTCCATACAAGAAGAACGGAAACGATATTTTATTCATCTAGGCATACCGACTAATATTCACTTTATGGAGTACATCTTTTGTTCTTTTTATTCATCTAGGCATACAATATCTTTATAAGCAATGTACACTTACCAACACATGTGCATCGTATCTTTATATCTATAAACACTTACCGGTACATGTGCACCACGTCTTTCTAAACCATGTATACAGTTGCCACATACAATTTTCGTGAACCATCAGTTTAAATAAAAAGTTTCCAGTTACACAAGAACCAATTAGACTTCAAGATACAACAACTTTAACTGTCCAAAGATCTTAAAAATGACAATAATATAAAAATTAAAAACCAACAATCTAAAAGTTACATATTTGTAATGATTTTTGATGAACCATAACCCAAACAGTGCCATACATGATATTAAGAAATTAAAAAATGAAGCAAACAATGGCCTTTATTGATCATACATACACGTGATACAAAGCCTATGCAAACGATTTTAATGTAAAAATGTACCCAAATCAATTTAATAGACCCTAGCTACCAGATTCAAAACCATGAACAACAAAAAGACTGTACGATTACGGGATTCAATTAAATACAGAAAACCACCAATTTAAATCGTATTCGATTGCCTTATTTACCTGTCAACCGTAATCGATTTCATACACAACAATGAATGATATAGGTTTGTTGTTTGTGGATGAACATGGTGGTCAGATCTGAAAGAAGGTCGCAACACAGATTGGTCGTTGGGAAGAAGGAGGCGGTCTCAAAACCTTGATCATCTCGTTTTTTTGTGAGGAGGTAATGATGGATGGATCAATTAGGGTGGTGGTTAGGAAAAAGAGAGGAAGGAGAGGGAGAGATGGGTGACGGTTTTTAGGTTAAGAATGAAAAATGAAGATTCATTGCCAGCTTATTAGGGTTAATATGAAATTCCTTAGATCATTTATTACTTTTATGCCACCATCATTTATAGCCATTGATCAAATAATAGATGGTTCAGATCGGTTCTCGCAGTTCTCGACCTTTTTTTGGTTCTGAAAATAACCCTACCCTACCCTACCCAACACTATACTATATATATATATATATATATATATATATATATATATATATATATATATATATATATATATATATATATATATATATATATATATATATCAGTGTTGCATATAAAAAGGTCTACAAGGCCGATTAATCGCCGATTAGGAGCTACAAGGCCACCGACCTTGCCGATTTATGTAACTAGGTCAAACAAATTGGTCAACAGCGATTAACGGCGGTCAATGGTGGTCAAACTTGCCGGAAACCTATAAATCTTGCCGGAATTACCCAAAACTCACTGTAAACTTATTTTGATCACTTATAGCAACTGTTTAAGTCTATTGCAAGTCGTTTATTAGAAAATACCTAAAACTCACCGGAAATACACAAAACTTGCCCGAAATAACTAAAATTTCTCAGTAATGCAAATCCGATTAATCACCGATTAATCCCGCCTAGACCGATTACAAGGTACAAGGTGGTCGACCGCCCGACTACCGATTCGCGATTTTTGCAACCTTGATATATATATACATGTATGATTAAATACTTAAGTACTTGCGCAATTTAACGAAGAATACTAGTACGGATGTTCCGTTACGTATTCCCACCATACACTTTCACCATGAGCCACCACCAAGAGTTACAACGATAAATCATTTTGAAATATACTAAACCACACAGCAAACAAGAAATACACGAGCACTATTTTGTTGATTAGCAGATCGCTGTTGTATCTAAGGTGAGTTTATAGCCCCATATTTTTATACGATTTGTTTTACGAGCTTTGGGGTGAGAAACATGCAAATGAATTTTGTTTTTATGCACACTTATATGCATAAACCTAAGTTTAGCTGAATCTCATTGCGCCCACAATTATCAACCGTTAATTCCTTTCTAGAAAGCCGTTTGATATAAATAGATCTATTGGGGATGACACCCCCGTTCGGTTGGCTCGGCATAGCCAAAGCGAACGTATACCATACGAATAATAGGCCGAGTGTCTGGGATTAACACTCTCGGGCACCTTTTTTCTAGCTATTGCCAGCTTGGCATGTTGCGATGTCATAATTCGGTTAGATGAGACTTAGTGTTTGCATAGCGAAATAGTGTGTTATTGCTGAATATTGCTATGGTCCATACGTATCATTTATTTTAAACATATGAACTCACCAGCGTTAGCTGACTTTTAGCATGTTTTTCTCAGGAAACTGAGGTGTGTTATCTAAAGGCAGGGCATGGCGATGGCCATAATAAATGTTGGAAATGTTTTTAGTATTGCGTTAACTCTGAAATTTGGACCTCTTGTTTAACGGGCCACATTTTCATTTGAAATGGATTTTATGTAAGATAACATGACTTAAATTATGTAATGTATTTCAAAACGGATTTTTAATCCGTTCTCTATATCTTGTGTTGTGATTATCGATTTAGTAGCACCCAAAGTGTATGCTTCCACAATATTATGATTTTGCGGGTGTTACAAATAATAATAACAATAATAATAATAATAATAATAATAATAATAATTAGAATAATAGTTAGAATAAAGCAATATCAGCTTCATTCTTGTGAATACAATATCAATCCGCCTCTTTTAATCACTTTCACTGCTGTTCATCCTGTAGATCTATACGGATTTTATTCCTAAGTTTATTTCCGTATAATCTTTCTACTTATTGATTTCCAGTTATGGTTCCATAATCACTATGTCGGATCCGGATTATTATCCTAAACTCAATCCGTCCTCTAAAAGGATGGATTCAGTTCTTAAACCCAGGAAATCCACAAGAACCATGAACCCTCCTAGCAAAGATATTATGAAACATGGGAACATGTTTTCTTCAACTCCTGTAGGTACATATCAGAAGGTTATTGCGAGACCTGCTTCTAAAGATACTGATGAAGCTATGCATATGGAAGACTTGGAGCATGGGGAAGATATCCCCGAACCTGCTGAATATTGTAATGCTTCAGGTGGGATTTGTGCAGGAATGAATGACGCGACTAGTAAGGTTGATAGGTATGAAAATACGTCCATTAGCTGTGATGTTAATCATACTATAATTGATGAAATTGCGGCTATTATAAGTAACGGACCTGTTTGTGATGCTGATACGTGTAAATCTAATGTGCCTAACTCGAATGGTGGGTCTGGGCCCTCTGTTGCTAACCTTTCCAGTGGTAATAATAATGGGGTAAATCCCACTACGGCTAGTGTTGGTGAAAGTAGCAAGGCTCAGGACAGTATTATGAGGGAGAGGGTCGGTATTGATGGTCACAAGTCCTTTGCTAATGCTGTGGCGAGAAGTTTTGGTGGGAATGGGAGTGGGAATAATAAGCTTCACTTTGTCCCCACTTCTATTATTGGTGAAGGTCGTGAAGTTGCTAGGATGGATCCGATTTTGGAAGAAGGGTGCAAGAGATGGGCCAACACTGTGGTTGGTTTTTTTTTGGGTTTCCGTATGAATTATAGGGACCTGGTTTATCAGCTGAAGAAAATGTGGCGGTTGTACCAGTTGGAGGATGTTGTCATGAATCAAAACGGTATGTGCTTCTTCAACTTTAAGTCTAGGGATGGGATGGAACTTGTTATCGAAAATGGTCCTTGGTTAGTTGACAATAAGCCGTTTTTTGTGAAAAAATGGGAACCAGGGCTGTGTATGTCCAAACCAGAAGTCACCAAGGTTCCGGTATGGGTCAAAATTTATGATATTCCTTTGGAGGCATAGAATGCTGATGGTATTAGTAGAATTGTCAGTGGCATTGGGTTACCAATAATTATGGACAGAATGACGACCTCTATCTGTGAGAAACCATATGGTAGAGCATCGTTTGCTAGGATCTTAGTTGAAATTGACTCCTGTAAGGCGTTAGTTGAAAATGTTGAGTTGTGGTACGAAAGTTTGGGTAAGATCTTAAAGTTAGGGGTTGAGTACACTTGGGTTCCGCCACGGTGTGAGGAATGCAAAGTATATGGCCATTACCTAAGCGAGTGTGCCAAGAGGGTTAATAAGGTAAACAAGAATGGTGAAACTATTAAGGCTGCTGATAAGGAGAAGGGTAATAATAATGAGGAGGTTAATAATGGTGATGGTGAAGAGGGGTGGCAAACTGCTATCAACCGTAGGAATAATAAGGGTGCTAGTAACATTTCTCGTCAAGGGCCCCTTGGTGGTTATAATGTGAGAAGAGGAATTAATAACAACAGGGGTGGTTTTAATAACAAGAGTAATTCTACTGGTAGTAATATGGGTACTAGAGATAATAATAAGATGTCGGAACCTGCCATTAATGGAAAAGTGGGCAATGTGGGTAAAAATGTGGTTGTCAATGAAAATGGTGAGCCTGCTAACAAGGATAACAGTAAGAGTGGAAATGTTGATCCTAGGAGTAATGTGGCTAATAAGAAACCTGGAAATAAGAATGGTAAGGGGACTAGCAATGGTAACGAGAATGCTAAGGGTAGCAGAGGTGGTGAGGATGCCAGTCCAAATGAGTTGGTAGGGGATATGGAAGTTGCTACTAGTAATAGGTTCGATCTATTAAGGGATGAGGATGTTGATGAGGAAATTGACCCGTGGAAGGAGGCGAAAGAAAATGTGATTAATGCATGTAAGACGGGTATTCCTATTGAGGAGAATGTGTTGGAAGGTTGGAACGCTGACATGGTTCGGTTTTATTCAGTCAAGTGGAATAACAGATTTAGAAATAGTGGGTCAGCTGTAAAGCAATTGGAAACTGAAATGAATAGTTTGTCCAATCAAATTAGTCAACTTCACAGGAATCTCAATAAGAGCTCCAAACTGAACGCTGAGAAGATGTGGAAGAATTCTATCTCGACCACTCAGGATAAAAGTGACGTTTCTATTGATAAGTTTTATGATGAAGCTTATAGAGCGGAACTAGCTAAAATAGAGGAACTGAAAAGAGAGAAGAATCTTGTTGAAGTTGAGCTTTTCTTGTCATCAAACAAGACGTTGGACAATGTTTGCAAAGAAAAGTGGACAGATGATATGATGGAGTATTATTTGAGTAGATGTGACGACATCAAAAGTGACCGTATAAACGGTCATGAAACTGATATGGGAGGTTCATGTGGTGAAGTTGAGGAGGAAACTAGTGGTTCTGCTCAATTCATGGTTCAGAATGAAATCGCAAATGTTATCGACAAATCTATGGCGCAAAATGGTGGTGCTATTGCATCACACCTCTCAACCGTCCAATGTTAGTGAAGATCGGTGTTTGGAACATTCGTGGAATGTCCAAAACCACTAGGCAGGATGAAGTGAAGATGCTTATCAGGGAGGAAAGGATTAGTATGTGTGCTGTTTTGGAAACCCGCCTTAGGAAGAAGTTTGTTAAACCGGTTGGTGAGAATATTTTTGGTAACTGGTCTTGGGTTTCTAACATCGCGGATTGTAGAAGTGTTTGTCGGATTATGGTGGGATGGGATACTAATGTGATTGGTGCTAACTTGATCTCTCATTCTGATCAGGCTATGCATTTTGAAGTTAATTTTGTCCATGACCACAGGAAGCAGTTTATTACTTTTGTATACGCTAAAAATTTTGAAGGCGAAAGAAAGGCTTTATGGGGTAACTTGGTGGATCATAGCACGCGTGTCAATGGTGAACCGTGGGTTCTTCTGGGTGATTTCAATGTGGCTTTAAACATTGGTGAGTGTTCTGATATCTCTGCTGTCAAAACTAAAGACACTGATGATTTCAGAAATTGCTTAGAGAATTTGGGTGTTGAAGACATTGCTAGCAAAGGTATGTTTTACACTTGGATTCAAAAGCGTCAGGATCCTAATATCGGTATCCTTAAAAAACTTGACAGAGTTTTGGGTAATAGTAGCTTTATTGCGTCTTATAACAACTGCTTTGCTGAATTCTTGCCCTTTGTTACTTCGGATCACTGCGCCTCCACTCTAGCCTATCCCTCTGTTAAGCCTCCTAAACCTAGGTCTTTCCGGTTTGCAAACTTCCTTGCCGATAAGGATGGCTTCATTCCTATGGTTAGAGATAACTGGGGTATTAGTGTGCAAGGGTTTAGTATGTTTATTCTGGCCAAACGTCTTAAAAATATGAAGAGACATCTGAGAAATCTAAATCGAGTTAATGGTAATGTGTTTAGTAAGGTGAAAGCTTTAAGAGTGGAACTCAAAAGGGTCCAGCAAAGCCTTGATAAAGATCCTAATAACAGTAGTCTCAGAGAAGAGGAGATCATTTATTGTAAGGCTTATAAGGAGGCTACCAAGGATGAGGAGAGCTTATTAAGGCAAAAAACAAAGGTCCAGTGGTTAAAAGATGGGGATCAAAACACGTCGTATTTCCACAATGTGCTTAAGGGCAGAATTAATAAGAGTAGAATTCAGGTTGTTCATGATGAGCAGGGTAACAAGTATCATAATGATGAGGTGCCGGGATGTTTTGTTAATCACTTCCAAAATTTCTTGGGCATCGAAGATGAAGTGTTGCCCATTGATGACTGCGATGAGCTATTTACTAAGAAGCTTGATCCTTTGGTTGCTGCCAACATGGTTAGACTAGTCACGGATATTGAAATTAAGGAGGTTATGTTCAGCATTGATGATGACAAAACTGCTGGCCCGGACGGCTTCACTTCCAAGTTTTTTAAAGCTGCCTGGAGTATCGTGGGTAGCGACGTATGTGCGGCGGTTAAAGAATTCTTTAGCTCTGGGAAGTTGCTTGGAGAATTTAACGCCAACCTCATTTCTCTTATTCCTAAGATTCAAGTTCCTCTGAAGGTTTCGGATTACAGACCGATTGCGTGTGGTAATGTTATATATAAATGTATCAGTAAGATCATCACCAATAGACTCAAAGAGGGCTTATGTGACCTTATTGATAGCAACCAGTGTGCTTTCATCCCGGGAAGACAGATCAGTGACAATATCCTCTTGGCTCAGGAGCTTATGCAGGGCTACAGTTGGAACAGCAAGATAAGTAAATGCGCGTTCAAGGTTGATATTCAGAAAGCATACGATACCGTTAACTGGAATTTCTTGAAGACCATTCTTACAAGGTTTGGCTTCCATAACTCCACGGTGCACTGGATCATGGTATGTCTCACTTCCGCCTCTTTTTCTAATTGTGTTAATGGAGAGTTGCATGGGTTTTTTAAGAGCAAACGGGGGCTGAGGCAGGGAGACCCTATGTCGCCTTATCTCTTTACCATTGTTATGGAAGTTTTTAACCTAATGGTGAAAAGACAAATTAGGATTGATAATAGGTTTCGCTACCATTGGGGTTGTAAGAAATTGTTGTTGACCCATCTTTGTTTTGCGGATGACCTGCTATTATTATGCCATGGAGATGAGGTCTCTGCTTGTACTCTTAGAAGGGCCCTCGACGAGTTTACCATGACCTCTGGTCTTTTCCCTAGTCCTGCAAAAAGCTCAGCCTTTTTTGGTAATGTTTCTGACCATGCTAAATCTAGGATTCTTCTTGCTATGCCTTTTAATATTGGTGAGCTCCCAATGAAATATTTGGGCATTTCTCTTACGGGTAAGAGAATTCGTAATACTGATTGCAAAGTCTTGATTGAAAACGTTAAGAATAGAATCCAGGACTGGAGAAATAAAACCTTATCTTTTGCGGGTAGACTCCAATTAATCGCTTTTGTTCTTGCTTCGCTTCACGTTTATTGGGCCTCTATGTTCATCCTTCCTGTCTACGTTTGTGATAGTATAGATAAGTTACTCAAAAAGTTCCTATGGTCTGGTGGGGGCGATGGGAGCGGAATTGCTAGTGTTGCGTGGAAAGATATCTGCAAGCCTAAAAACCAAGGTGGTCTTGGTCTAAAACCTCTAAGACTCATGAATAAGGCGTTAATGACCAAACACCTTTGGAATGTTATAAGTAAAAAGGATTTGTTGTGGGTGAAATGGGTGCATGCTTATAGGGTTAAAGGTAGAAATATTTGGCACGATGTTAGGTATGTGAATGGTTCGTGGGGCTGGAATCAGATTCTTAAACTTAGGGATAACATTCGCTGCTTTGTTGCTTATAAGCTGGGTAATGGCAGGGAATGCTCTGTCTGGTTTGACAAGTGGCACTCGAACGGCCCTTTGTTTAAACTCATCACCCATAGCTTTATCACAGAGCAGGGTCTGGATGCTAATGACAAAGTGGCTGACTTAATTGACGTGAATGGATGGAAATGGCCTCCTGAGTGGAACGATCTGTTTGGTGAGATTCTGAAGGTCCCGGTTCCTATCCTTAGTAATGAATGTAATGATAAGGTTATATGGGTCAATAAGAAGAATAAGGAAGTGGAATTTAGTGTTAAGGAAGCCTGGAAAGCTTTAAGATCTGATTGTCCAAAATTCCTGTGGCATAAGCAAGTTTGGCTCTCTCAATGTATCCCTAGACACGCGTTTGTGCTCTGGATGGCCATGAGGGGTAGACTCAAGACCAAGGACAGAATTTCTAGGTGGTTCAATATCTCTAGCATTAGGTGCCCTCTGTGTAACAATGTTGACGAATCCCACAACCACTTGTTTTTTAGTTGCGCTTTTTCTCGGATTGTGTGGGATAATCTTAAACCTTTATGTAGACTTGAGGACTTATCGTGTATATGGGCTGAGATCGTTTCGGGTTTATCCATTAAAACGGCTAACAGCTCCATTTGGAGTGTCATTCAGCGTTTAGTCTTCGGTGCTGCAGTTTATTATACTTGGCAAGAAAGGAACATCCGTATTTTCCAAAATGACTTTAGGACTGAGGAGACCGTTTTTAGAATCATTGTGGACACGGTTAGATATAAGCTTATGGGTCTTAGTATTAAGCACTCTCGTGAGGTTGAGAAGGCTGCGGTCATTTGGAATCTCCCGTTGAATGACATTAGCGGTGGTGGTAGGATGGATCAAAATGGCGTTTTTGATGGTGCTACATAGATCCTGGAGCTGTCTTATGCGGTACATGACCTTATTGAGTCATGTGCATTATTGGTGGGTTTATAAGGATGTTTGGTATTGTTATTGGAACCCTGGTACTAACTGTTATTATACTAGTGCTGTCTTTCTTTTGAATTATCACAGGCCTGCTGATTTTATTTAATATATTTTACCGTTGTAAAATAAGGTGTGGGGGCCCAGTTAGTGTCGAGGCTCCCTACTAATTTCTTGTAATCCCTATAGTTTTTCTAATGAAAGTGTTGTTTTATAATTAAAAAAAAATAACAATAATAATAATAATAATAATAATAATAATAATAATAATAATAATAATAGTTAAAAAAGGATAATAATAATAATAATAACAATAATAATAATAATAATAATAATAATAATAATAATAATAAAGTAAATTAAAGTAACTCCCAATAGTTTTTCTAATGAAAGTGTTGTTTTATAATAATAAAAAAATAACAATAATAATAATAATAATAATAATAATAAATTAATAATAATAATAATAAAGTAAATTAAAGTAACTCCCAATACCGTCCTCCACGAATTATTAAATAAAATGTTAAAGTAATTATAATAATAATAATAATAATAAAGTAATAATAATAATAATAATAATAATAATAATAATAATAATAATAACTCTTGATGCAACTCTTGAGTTCTTTCTTCTTCTGGTGTTGCACCTTATAATGATGCAACTCTTGAGGACTTAAAGGTAGCACCCTTTCAAAGCTGCTCCTTCTTTGCCTCTTTTACCTATTGATCATCATCCCCTCATTGCATCTCCTACTGTGGTTCTTGATATGATTAAGAGTTTCCCTCGTGGTACTTCTTGTGGTCGGGATGGTTTGCGTGCCCAACACCTTTTGGATTGTATTAGCGGTGCTGCGGTGGCTATTTCTGATGAGTTGATCGCTTCTATCACCCAAGTGGTGAACCTTTTTCTTGATGGTAAATGCCCCAGGGCGTTGGGTGAGTATATTGCTAGTGCTCCTCTCACGCCGCTGGTCAAGCCGGGTGGTGGTATTCGCCCTATTGCTGTGGGGACCATTTGGAGGCGCTTAGTTTCCAAAGTTAGTGCCGCTATGATTGGCCATTCTTTGGATGGTTATCTAAATGATCTACAGTTTGGTGTTGGGGTATCTAGAGGAGGAGAGGCTATTCTTCATGCCGTGAATCGGGTTATTGAAGAGCGTGGAGATGATGCGAGTCTTTCTATGTTGTTGGTTGATTTCAAAAACGCCTTCAACTTTGTGGATCGTGAGGTTATGCTTCATGAGATTCGTCTTCGTTATCCTGCTATTTCACGTTGGGTGGAATTTTGTTACTCAAGCCTAGCTAGATTATATTATGGGGAACACACATTATGGTCGCACCAAGGCGTACAACAAGGTGATCCACTTGGGCCTTTGCTTTTTTCTTTAGTGTTACATCCTTTGGTATGTAAGATTAGAGACTCTTTTAGCCTTTCCCTTCATGCTTAGTACCTGGATGATGGCACTATTATTGGAGATACCTTAGTTGTGGGGGAGGTTTTAAAGCTTATCATGGGGGATGGACCTCGCTGTGGTTTGCACCTCAATGTTGATAAAACTGAGGTTTTTTGGCCTAAGGAAGATCCCAGAAGCAGGCTTGTGGGTGTCTTCCCACCTAATATTGCCCGACCTTTGCATGGTGTTAAATTACTGGGTGGGCCCGCTAGTGTGGACTTTGAATTTAGTAGTGAGCTTGTTATGAAAAGAGTTGCAAAAACCATTGAGCTTATGGATGCTACTGCTAAGATTAATGATCCCCAGTGTGAGTTATTACTCCTTCGTGCTTGTGCTGGTATTTTCAAATTATATTTTGCTATGCGCACTTGCTCTCCCCGGGTCTTTCAACGTGCTCAGATTTCTTTTGATGAGGCTCTTCGCTCTACTCTAGAGCGTATTGTTACTGCTTCTGGGCCTGGTTTTGGTGATTGGCAATGGAGACTTGCTACATTACCCTTTGCGTTCGGGGGCTTGGTGTATATTCAGCAGGTGATGTCTTGAACTATGCATTTCTTGCGTCTAGACTTCAATCGGCTAGCCAGCAGACTATGTTGCTTCGACATTCTGGTATCGTAACCCCTGGGCCTTCCTTTGATGATGCCTTGTGTGCTTTTAATGTGAAAATGAAGATTGACCTTTTGAGTAATTCGTATGAGATCGCTGCCCCCAAACTCATGAAGAAACTGGCAGATATATATTTCACACGTGTTACCCGAACTGCCGAATCTACATTTTCTTTATCTACTCGACAGAAGGCGTTGTGGAAATCGCAAATGGAGGGCTACACTTCGGACTGGCTTAGGGTATTTCCGATATCTGGGTTGGGTCAGACTATGAACGCCAGGACCTATCGTTGCGTGTTATGTTATCGGCTTGGTGTCCCCCTATTTTCTGTTCAGATGCCGTGCTCAGCCTGTTCCAGGGTCTTTGCTGGTGATATTTATGGGGACCATGCTGTATCTTGTGCTGGTATTATTGGTATTAAACATCGGCATAACATGGTACGTGATGTTCTTGTTGACATATGTTCTCGATCTGGGGTTTCGGCTCGTAAAGAGGTTGACATTGGACTTTGTGGTGAAAGGGACCAATCTTTACGTCCTGCTGATGTGTTGCTCTACTCGTGGGATGAAGGACTTGATGTATGTGTTGATTTGACTGGATCATCGCCCTTGACGCACAATGGTATGGTTGATTTCGTACCGGGTCGTGTGGTGATTGAAGCTGCACAACGTAAACGCGTCAAGTATGAGGCTAAGTGCGCAGGTATGGGATATGGGTTCCTCCCCTTCTCTTTCTCTTTTTTTGATGAACTTGAAAAGGACGCCGTGACTTTGTTGAAGCGTATTCGAAAGTTTTCGATGACTCAAGACATTGGAGCACGTGTTGCTGCTCATATTTTTAGTAAGATTAGTTTTTCTATAGCTAGAGGAGTGGGAGCCCAATTAGTATCTCGGCTCCCTACTAACTTGTAAATCCTATATGTTTCTAATGAAGTGATGTTTTATAATAATAATAATAGAGTAATAAAGTAAATTAAAGTACTTAAATTAATAACAACAACAACAACAACAACAACAACAACAACAACAACAACAACAACAATAATAATAATAATAATAATAATAGTTAGAATAATAATAATAATAATAATAATAATAATAATAATAATAATAAATCATTTATAATTTATTAAAATCTTTTCAAAATCTTTTATAATTAGTTTAAATCATTTTTAATTAATTAAAATCTTGTATTTTTAAATTAAATCATTTATAGTTTATTTAAATCATTTTTATTTAATTAACATCATTTTTATTTATTTTAAATCATTTTAAATTTATTTAAATCATTTATAAATCATAGAAATATTTGTTATTTAATTTGAATATAGATTTTATTAACAAAAAATTCTCAGCTTGGAAGGACTTCTTGTGGGCAAGTATTATCTAGATGAAAAGACAAAACAAAATTAGAAACTTAGAAATTGTAAACAAGATTATAATGTTTTCTGACACTTAAAAAAACTAGTCACCTGCTGAAAGAGAGATCGAGCAGATAACAAAAAGAAACGATGACACTCACCAATATATGGAGAGCTTAGCCAAAGATTACGGGAAGCAAGTCCAAGTTTCAAGCGATGCGCATTGAGATTTTTAATGCCAATTGGATCTCTCCTGCATTAAACGCGATTATCAGAAAGAAAATAGAATTAACGTTGTAACAGTAAACAACGATGAGTTCAGAAAGAAAATAGATCTTATTTTTAATGTTGGCTAGGATGATTCCAGACTAATAACAAATGCATAGAATCAAAATCAGATCAGTTCAGACCGAGCTTTGGAAAAATAGAAAGAAATAAAAAAGAAAAAAAATGTTTTTTTGGTTAGGATAATTCCAGACTAATAACAAATGCATAGAATCAAAATCAGATAAGTTTTAACGATGTGGTTGATACGTACAGATTCTAGTTCCTACCCATCAAGAGAAACAATCTTCGATAATTCCTGAAGTAGTCTCATATCAAGACCAAAACTATTATAATCGTTTAAAGGTAGAGTATCAAGCCAACAACTCAAACCAGCAGGTTGGCATAATGTGTCGGCGTTAATCACACAACAGCTAGATACATCACCCAACAATGAAGCTTGCCCGGTATTCTCTAATTTACTTAAAAGGGTCTGCAAAATTAAAATAAGAGCCCACTTAGTATAATGTCAACAATGTATACAGAAGAAAAAGATTGAAAAAGATGATCATTCATGATACCTGATACATCTCCTCCATCTGCTTAAAAACATCAAGGTCGCCTGCATCCACTTTGCTCATGATAAATGCAGACATGCAAACACCTTCATACGGCATTAAAATAAAATTAGTCGACGGAACAATAATTTAAAATCAGAGCAAAGGCAGTCGGTGAATTAAATGTATCTTGAACCAAATCAATAGTTGTGCTATTAAGTATGAAATTATAAAATATATTGTTATAATATTTTACCTTGCATGGCAAGAACCCGAAGTTCCAGCTGCTTCAATGGAGCCGTTTGGGGCTACCTATGAAGCACGGGGACAGCTGTAGGATCTGGGTACCCGTTTCGGGGACGGAAACGCCGGAGAAACGGCTTGGGGACGTCCCAAATTCCGGACGATGCATCCACTGGCAAGGAACCTGCCACACGTCAAGGTGAATCATGAGACTAGTTGGAAAGGTTTATGATACACAAAAGATATCCAACTAATACACATAGAATACATAATCCTAAAAAGGGTAAAGACTCTTTCGTTTACTGAATCAAACTACCAGCATGAAAATCCTGTTAAGACTATATGAAGCAGGTATGATACCTTTCATCCGAGTACTCATAAACCACACCATCTCAAGCAAGGACGGAGCCATAGTTAACTTAGACCCCACTCAAAACAAGTAAACGGAGATGGGTCCCTATTCAGACTACACGAGGAAAGTCGAGCATTTTGTTTTTGCAAGTTATAACCCCTCTAAACATATTTTCTTGCTCACGCCGTGACTTTGTTGAAGCGTATTCGAAAGTTTTCGATGACTCAAGACATTGGAGCACGTGTTGCTGCTCATATTTTTAGTAAGATTAGTTTTTCTATAGCTAGAGGAGTGGGAGCCCAATTAGTATCTCGGCTCCCTACTAACTTGTAAATCCTATATGTTTCTAATGAAGTGATGTTTTATAATAATAATAATAGAGTAATAAAGTAAATTAAAGTACTTAAATTAATAACAACAACAACAACAACAACAACAATAACAATAATAATAATAATAATAATAATAATAATAATAATAATAATAATAATAATAATAATAATAATAATAATAAATCATTTATAATTTATTAAAATCATTTCAAAATCTTTTATAATTAGTTTAAATCATTTTTAATTAATTAAAATCTTGTATTTTTAAATTAAATCATTTATAGTTTATTTAAATCATTTTTATTTAATTAACATCATTTTTATTTATTTTAAATCATTTTAAATTTATTTAAATCATTTATAAATCATAGAAATATTTGTTATTTAATTTGAATATAGATTTTATTAACAAAAAATTCTCAGCTTGGAAGGACTTCTTGTGGGCAAGTATTATCTAGATGAAAAGACAAAACAAAATTAGAAACTTAGAAATTGTAAACAAGATTATAATGTTTTCTGACACTTAAAAAAACTAGTCACCTGCTGAAAGAGAGATCGAGCAGATAACAAAAAGAAACGATGACACTCACCAATATATGGAGAGCTTAGCCAAAGATTACGGGAAGCAAGTCCAAGTTTCAAGCGATGCGCATTGAGATTTTTAATGCCAATTGGATCTCTCCTGCATTAAACGCGATTATCAGAAAGAAAATAGAATTAACGTTGTAACAGTAAACAACGATGAGTTCAGAAAGAAAATAGATCTTATTTTTAATGTTGGCTAGGATGATTCCAGACTAATAACAAATGCATAGAATCAAAATCAGATCAGTTCAGACCGAGCTTTGGAAAAATAGAAAGAAATAAAAAAGAAAAAAAATGGTTTTTTGGTTAGGATAATTCCAGACTAATAACAAATGCATAGAATCAAAATCAGATAAGTTTTAACGATGTGGTTGATACGTACAGATTCTAGTTCCTACCCATCAAGAGAAACAATCTTCGATAATTCCTGAAGTAGTCTCATATCAAGACCAAAACTATTATAATCGTTTAAAGGTAGAGTATCAAGCCAACAACTCAAACCAGCAGGTTGGCATAATGTGTCGGCGTTAATCACACAACAGCTAGATACATCACCCAACAATGAAGCTTGCCCGGTATTCTCTAATTTACTTAAAAGGGTCTGCAAAATTAAAATAAGAGCCCACTTAGTATAATGTCAACAATGTATACAGAAGAAAAAGATTGAAAAAGATGATCATTCATGATACCTGATACATCTCCTCCATCTGCTTAAAAACATCAAGGTCGCCTGCATCCACTTTGCTCATGATAAATGCAGACATGCAAACACCTTCATACGGCATTAAAATAAAATTAGTCGACGGAACAATAATTTAAAATCAGAGCAAAGGCAGTCGGTGAATTAAATGTATCTTGAACCAAATCAATAGTTGTGTTATTAAGTATGAAATTATAAAATATATTGTTATAATATTTTACCTTGCATGGCAAGAACCCGAAGTTCCAGCTGCTTCAATGGAGCCGTTTGGGGCTACCTATGAAGCACGGGGACAGCTGTAGGATCTGGGTACCCGTTTCGGGGACGGAAACGCCGGAGAAACGGCTTGGGGACGTCCCAAATTCCGGACGATGCATCCACTGGCAAGGAACCTGCCACACGTCAAGGTGAATCATGAGACTAGTTGGAAAGGTTTATGATACACAAAAGATATCCAACTAATACACATAGAATACATAATCCTAAAAAGGGTAAAGACTCTTTCGTTTACTGAATCAAACTACCATCATGAAAATCCTGTTAAGACTATATGAAGCAGGTATGATACCTTTCATCCGAGTACTCATAAACCACACCATCTCAAGCAAGGACGGAGCCATAGTTAACTTAGACCCCACTCAAAACAAGTAAACGGAGATGGGTCCCTATTCAGACTACACGAGGAAAGTCGAGCATTTTGTTTTTGCAAGTTATAACCCCTCTAAACATATTTTCTTGCTCCGTTCCCGCGCCATCAAGAACATGCTGCTAGATATTGCACTGCAATTGCTCTTACAAGCATACGATACTTTACTGTTCTAACTACACAGGCAACAAAATCTTAAATCATCTACCTTTTAACATCTTTAATAGTAACTACATCAAACTTTAACGGTAAGAACTCGTATTTTCATCAACAAGCACACATTAGGTTCACACACTTATGAGATACCATCATCGTCCAAATGCAAGCATATATACCAACATTTATACAATCACCAATAATGTTAAACAGTCCTCTTAAGCCGCACCATCAGGGGGGGGGACACATATTTTGCTACAATTGGCCTTACAAGCATATTAACTATACTAGCAACAAAAGTTTTTAAACTACCATATTTTACAGTTTTACCTTGTAGCATCTGAAACTGTAATAAGCCTATTTTTGTGCTTATGTGATTTCGCCTCATGTTTCATACGCCTATTATTTTCCATCTTATTTGACACGTATGGCCGCTCAAAATTTCAAAACAAGATGAAAAAATTAAAAATGCATAAGCCGAAACCACATAAACTCTGAAGCCCAAAAATAAGCTTAAAGGGGCATTTATGTTAGGGGGTGTTTGTTTCAGCTTATATAGCCCGGTTATGGCTTATTTGGTTTTGTGCTTATGTTTCGTACGCTCAGTTTTTGTGGCCTATTTTGAAACTTTTCGGCTTATATAAGCTTACTATGACATAATAAGCTTATCTAAGCCGAAACGTTTTAAAATAAGCCACAAAAACTGAGCGTATGAAACATAAGCCATAACAAACACCCCCTAACAAACAGACACACTATAATAACAAATATACTTATTTACTTATCATCAAATACTCCAAAAACAATCAGACACATATATATACACTACAAGCAAAAAAACATCAGTTAAAACATTAAGTAACTTAAGACACGTGGCATATTGATTGGACAAATTGACACGTGGCATATTGTTAAGTAACTTAAGACACGTTCCATTTGACCTACCGTTAGGTTGAATGGCAGATACGTCACTTGACTGATGGCCAGCACTGAAATCATTAGCAAGAGGAGCGGTGACATCGTTCTTTGGTGCATCCACATCAGCATCAGTTTTATTTTCTTCGGTTTCCATCCTGTTTTCTTCTGTGTTTTCTTGGTTACTTTCTTCTCCACCTTCGTTGAGCTCGGCTGACTCATCTACCGTTTATGTTGCATCCTCTTCATTGTGATCTATATCATCTTGCTGAATCATGTCAATATCATCATCAGGATCCACATCAGGAACATCAGGCTTTAGTCCAGTGGGTTCAGCAAACACCTCGTCTTTGTCTATGTTCCTTTTTTTCTTTCTCTTTTTTTTCTTTATTTTTTTCATTTTCCCTTTTTTTTTTTTTTTTTTCCTTTTTTTTTCTTTTTCATTTTAATCTTTTTTTTTTTTTTTTTTTTTCCATTTTCCTCATTTTGTTTTTCCTCATTCTGTTTGTTTGATTCATCAGGATCTAACTCACCTGCTTCATCACTTGTGGTTGCATCATCTTCCTTAGCTCTAAGCTCTATGTTACTTCTATCATCGTCATAACCATAAGATAGTTAAGACTATGTTCAAAACACATTAACATTGTTGCTCAGACAGTTGGGGTTTCTTCAAGTACTCTTCAGACAAGTACTCTTCAGATAAGAGGCTGTCCTCATCAATGAGATCCATATCATCATCAATCAGAACTTTGGGTAAGCTTTTCACCGTCTTCTTGAGAGAAAATGATGAACCAAGCTTCCAAGTAGGTTTCTTAGCCTTAATCTGTTAAAAAAAATAGTAAATATAAAAATCTCAGATTCTCAAAACGGTAGATTAGATATAGCAGGACAAGCAGATGAACATTATATAGTGTGATCGTAACTGCTATTACCAGGTCCAAACGAAAATAGGCCCTCCAAATAAATAAATAAAAACATGCAGAGGGTATTAACTTACCCCAAAAGACTGAAGTTCTGCCATCTGAACCACCTCTATATCTGAAAACCCTGCAACCAGCAGTTTCCTCACAAGAGAAGATTTCGTCTGCAAATTGGTCAAACAATATCAGTAAACTCGATTCCATATGATTGTACTTCCAAGATAATGAGATATCAGATGGTTTACCGTCTCCTTGGCATCTGCAGAAGTTTGATGAATAACTATCTCTCCACCAGGCTTCAACACTCATGAGAATTCCTCGAAAAACTTGTCACCAGGAAAATCTGATGACTTGCTAATGGGAGACAACAAAATCTGTGGAAGATGCATCCACTGGCAAGGAACCTGCCACACGTCAAGGTGAATCATGAGACTAGTTGGAAAGGTTTATGATACACAAAAGATATCCAACTAATACACATAATCCTAAAAAGGGTAAAGACTTTTTAATTTCGTTTACTGAATCAAACTGCCAGCATGAAAATCCTGTTAAGACTATATGAAGCAGGTATGACCTTTCATCCGAGTATTCATAAACCACACCATCGTGAGCAAGGACGGAGCCATAGTTAACTTAGAGGGGTCAAATGACCCCACTCAAAACAAGTAAACGGAGATGGGTCCCTATTCAGACTACACGAGGAAAGTCGAGCATTTTGTTTTTGCTAGTTATCACCCCTCTAAACATATTTTCTTGCTCCGTCTCCGCCATCAAGAACATGCTGCTAGATATTGCACTGCAATTGCTCTTACAAGCATACGATACTTTACTGTTCTAAACTATACGGGCAACAAAATCTTAAATCATCTACCTTTTACCATCCGTAATAGTAACTACATCAAACTCTAACGGTAAGAACTCGTATTTTCATTAACAAGCACACATTAGGTTCACACACTTATGAGGCACCATCATCGTCCAAATGCAACAAGGCATATATACCAACGTTTATACAATCACCAATAATGTTAAAGAGTCCTCTTAAGCCGCACCATCAGGGGGGGACACATATTTTGCTACAATTGGCCTTACAAGCATATTAACTATACTAGCAACAAAAGTTTTTAAACTACTAGATTTTACAGTTTTACCTTGTAGCATCTCAAATTGTAATAAGCCTATTTTTGTGCTTATGTGATTTCGCCTCATGTTTCATAAGCCTATTATTTTCCATCTTATTTGAAACGTATGGGCGCTCAAAATTTCAAAACAAGATGAAAAAATTAAAAATGCATAAGCCGAAACCGCATAAGCTCCGAAGCCCAAAAATAAGCTTAAGGGGGCATTTATCTAATGTTAGGGGGTGTTTGTTTCAGCTTATATAGCCCGGTTATGGCTTATTTGGTTTTGGGCTTATGTTTCGTACGCTCAGTTTTTGCGGCTTATTTTGTAACTTTTCGGCTTATATAAGCTTACTATGACATGATAAGCTTATATAAGCCGAAACGTTTTAAAATAAGCCACAAAAACTGAGCGTATGAAACATAAGCTGAAAACCAAATAAGCCATAACCCGGCTATATAAGCCGAAACAAACACCCCCTAACAAACACACACACTATAATAACAAATATACTTATTTACTTATCATCAAATACTCCAAAAACAATTAGACACATACAGTAGAAACTCGATAAATTAATACTCGATTATTTAATAAACTCTCTAAGATAATATTTTTTGCCGGTCCCGACTCGGGGATAGGGTGCTAAATTAATAATTCGCTAAAATTATAAGATAATACATTTTTGATAATTTCTTTAGACCCCATATAAAATATAAATTAATAATTCCTTATATATAGCATATTACATGAATGATTTATGAAGGTTTCTTGAAAAATGACTCAATTGTCTTTTGATTTATGTTGAAAGGTTTGTGTCGCTTAACATCGCCTCTTTCGGGAGCAAGTGAGAGATACTCTAAAGACCGCTTAACTGTATTCGATATTGTCGCTTGACTCACCTGCAAACCATAGTTACTATGAACCCATTCTTGCAATTGCTTTTGAGTGAGACTTGGATTATCCTTGTTGTGCTTGCATAATGCTCTTCGAATCTCGTCTGTCATTGTTGTTTTTTTCACACCTTTAAGATGGGAAGCCATGTTGTGTGTATGATTTGTTTGTGTTAACCTATTTTGATCTTGTATTTATATAGAAAATATTTTTAATGTCCATAAAGTGATACATTGAACACAAGAAGCATAATAAGGTGGGAGATTGAAGGTTTCTTTCAAATTGGGCCGTTCATTTGATATACATGCATTGTATACAATAATTAAGTGGAAGCTTGAAAGGTGTTTGTAAACTAAGTATTCTACTATAAATTAATAAAATATTAATTAATATATAAATTAATAATTATTAATTTATCGATTAATTAATAACTCTTTTAATTAATAAATTTTGGTGGTCCCAAGTGTATTATTTTATAGAGTTTCTACTGTATATATACACTACAAGCATAAAAACATCAGTTAAAACATTAAGTAACTTAAGACACGTGGCATATTGTTAAGTAACTTAAGACACGTTCCATTTGACCTACCGTTAGGTTGAATGGCAGATACGTCACTTGACTGATGGTCAGCACTGAAATCATTAGCAAGAGGAGCGGTGACGTCGTTCTTTGGTGCATCCACATCAGCATCAGTTTTATTTTCTTCGGTTTCCATCTCGGAAGTTTCAGTCACCGTCTCAGTCTTGGTTACTTTCTTCTTCACCTTCGTTGAGCTCGGCTGACTCATCTACCGTTTCTGTTGCATCCTCTTCATTGTGATCTATATCATCTTGCTGAATCATGTCAATATCATCATCAGGATCCACATCAGGAACATCAGGCTTTAGTCCAGTGGGTTCAGCAAACGCCTCGTCTTTGTCTATGTTCAACATCGCCTGTACTGTCATCAGGGGCCTGATCGTCATTTTCTCTTTTTTTTTCTTTTTTTTTTTTCATTTTCCTTTTTTTTTTTCCCTTTTTTTTCGTTTTAATATATTTTTTTTTTTTTTTTTTTTTCATTTTCCTTATTTTGTTTTTCCTCATTCTGTTTGTTTGATTCATCAGGATCTAACTCACCTCTTCATCACTTGTGGTGCATCATCTTCCTTAGCTCTAAGCTCTATGTTACTTCTATCATCGTCATAACCATAAGATAGTTAAGACAATGTTCAAAACACATTAACATTGTTGCTCTGATAGTTGGGGTTTCTTCAAGTACTCTTCAGATAAGAGGCTGTCCTCATCAATGAGATCCATATCATCATCAATCAGAACTTTGGGTAAGCTTTTCACCGTCTTCTTGAGAGAAAATGATGAACCAAGCTTCCAAGTAGGTTTCTTAGCCTTAATCTGTTAAAAAAAATAGTAAATATAAAAATCTCAGATTCTTAAAACGGTAGATTAGATATAGCAGGACAAGCAGATGAACATTATATAGTGTGATCGTAACTGCTATTACCAGGTCCAAACGACAATAGGCCCTCCAAATAAATAAATAAAAACATGCAGAGGGTATTAACTTACCCCAAAAGACTGAAGTTCTGCCATCTGAACCACCTCTATATCTGAAAACCCCTGCAACCAGCAGTTTCCTCACAAGAGAAGATTTCGTCTGCAAATTGGTCAAACAATATCAGTAAACTCGATTCCATATGATTGTACTTCCAAGATAATGAGATATCAGATGGTTTACCGTCTCCTTGGCATCAGCAGAAGTTTGATGAATAACTATCTCTCCACCAGGCTTCAACACTCGTGAGAATTCCTCGAAAAACTTGTCACCAGGAAAATCTGATGACTTGCTAATGGAGACAACAAAATCTGTGGAAGATGCATCCACTGGCAAGGAACCTGCCACACGTCAAGGTGAATCATGAGACTAGTTGGAAAGGTTTATGATACACAAAAGATATCCAACTAATACACATAATCCTAAAAAGGGTAAAGACTTTTTAATTTCGTTTACTGAATCAAACTGCTAACATGAAAATCCTGTTAAGACTATATGAAGCAGGTATGACCTTTCATCCGAGTATTCATAAACCACACCATCGTGAGCAAGGACGGAGCCATAGTTAACTTAGAGGGGTCAAATGACCCCACTCAAAACAAGTAAACGGAGATGGGTCCCTATTCAGACTACACGAGGAAAGTCGAGCATTTTGTTTTTGCTAGTTATCACCCCTCTAAACATATTTTCTTGCTCCGTCTCCGCCATCAAGAACATGCTGCTAGATATTGCACTGCAATTGCTCTTACAAGCATACGATACTTTACTGTTCTAACTATACGGGCAACAAAATCTTAAATCATCTACCTTTTACCATCCGTAATAGTAACTACATCAAACTTTAACGGTAAGAACTCGTATTTTCATTAACAAGCACACATTAGGTTCACACACTTATGAGGCACCATCATCGTCCAAATGCAACAAGGCATATATACCAACGTTTATACAATCACCAATAATGTTAAAGAGTCCTCTTAAGCCGCACCATCAGGGGGGGGACACATATTTTGCTACAATTGGCCTTACAAGCATATTAACTATACTAGCAACAAAAGTTTTTAAACTACTAGATTTTACAGTTTAACCTTGTAGCATCTGAAATTGTAATAAGCCTATTTTTGTGCTTAAGTGATTTCGCCTCATGTTTCATAAGCCTATTATTTTCCATCTTATTTGAAACGTATGGGCGCTCAAAATTTCAAAACAAGATGAAAAAATTAAAAATGCATAAGCCGAAACCGCATAAGCTCTGAAGCCCAAAAATAAGCTTAAGGGGGCATTTATCTAATGTTAGGGGGTGTTTGTTTCAGCTTATATAGCCCGGTTATGGCTTATTTGGTTTTGGGCTTATGTTTCGTACGCTCAGTTATTGCGGCTTATTTTGAAACTTTTCGGCTTATATAAGCTTTACTATGACATGATAAGCTTATATAAGCCGAAACTTTTTAAAATAAGCCACAAAAACTGAGCGTATGAAACATAAGCTGAAAACCAAATAAGCCATAACCCGGCTATATAAGCCGAAAATAACACCCCCTAACAAACACACACACTATAATAACAAATATACTTATTTACTTATCATCAAATACTCCAAAAACAATCAGACACATATATATACACTACAAGCATAAAAACATCAGTTAAAACATTAAGTAACTTAAGACACGTGGCATATTGATTGGACAAATTGACACGTGGCATATTGTTAAGTAACTTAAGACACGTTCCATTTGACCTACCGTTAGGTTGAATGGCAGATACGTCACTTGACTGATGGTCAGCACTGAAATCATTAACAAGAGGAGCGGTGACGTCGTTCTTTGGTGCATCCACATCAGCATCAGTTTTATTTTCTTCGGTTTCCATCTCGGAAGTTTCAGTCACCGTCTCAGTCCTGTTTTCTTCTGTGTTTTCTTGGTTACTTTCTTCATCACCTTCGTTGAGCTCGGCTGACTCATCTACCGTTTCTGTTGCATCCTCTTCATTGTGATCTATATCATCTTGCTGAATCATGTCAATATCATCATCAGGATCCACATCAGGAACATCAGGCTTTAGTCCAGTGGGTTCAGCAAACGCCTCGTCTTTGTCTATGTTCAACATCGTCTGTACTGTCATCAGGGGCCTGATCGTCATTTTCTCTTTTTTTTTTTCTCTTTTTTTTCTTTTTTTTTTTTATTTTCCCTTTTTTTTTCCTTTTTTCTTTTTTCATTTTAATCTTTTTTTTTTTTTTTTTTTTCCATTTTCCTCATTCTGTTTGTTTGATTCATCAGGATCTAACTCACCTGCTTCATCACTTGTGGTTGCATCATCTTCCTTAGCTCTATGCTCTATGTTACTTCCATCATCGTCATAACCATAAGATAGTTAAGACTATGTTCAAAACACATTAACATTGTTGCTCTGATAGTTGGGGTTTCTTCAAGTACTCTTCAGATAAGAGGCTGTCCTCACCAATGAGATCCATATCATCATCAATCAGAACTTTGGGTAAGCTTTTCACCGTCTTCTTGAGAGAAAATGATCAACCAAGCTTCCAAGTAGGTTTCTTAGCCTTAATCTGTTAAAAAAAATAGTAAATATAAAAATCTCAGATTCTTAAAACGGTAGATTAGATATAGCAGGACAAGCAGATGAACATTATATAGGGCGGTGGCAACCATCACTACAAAAAAAACCCATACCTCCAACCCACCAATAATATCATTCCACCTCACTCACACTTTTTCCATACCTCCCAACCTTTTTTTAGTGGCAATGGTCACTTTTTTCATACCTCCCAAACCACCTTTTTTTTTTTTTTTAGCACCAACATTCATTTCAACGGATACATTTGTTTCAAACCGCGTAGGTGAAATATGCCGCTGGACCAAACCGCCGGTGCTAACCGCTGGGGTGGCGGCGGTGTTCACCGGCGGTTATGGCCAAACCGCTGGGCAAACCGCTGTGGTTGCCACTACCCTTATATAGTGTGATCGTAACTGCTATTACCAGGTCCAAACGACAATAGGCCCTCCAAATAAATAAATAAAAACATGCAGAGGGTATTATTAACTTACCCCAAAAGAGTGAAGTTCTGCCATCTGAACCACCTCTATATCTGAAAACCCCTGCAACCAGCAGTTTCCTCACAAGAGAAGATTTCGTCTGCAAATTGGTCAAACAATATCAGTAAACTCGATTCCATATGATTGTACTTCCAAGATAATGAGATATCAGATGGTTTACCGTCTCCTTGGCATCAGCAGAAGTTTGATGAATAACTATCTCTCCACCAGGCTTCAACACTCGTGAGAATTCCTCGAAAAACTTGTCACCAGGAAAATCTGATGACTTGCTAATGGAGTCAACAAAATCTGTGGAAGATGCATCCACTGGCAAGGAACCTGACACACGTCAAGGTGAATCATGAGACTAGTTGGAAAGGTTTATGATACACAAAAGATATCCAACTAATACACATAGAATACATAATCCTAAAAAGGGTAAAGACTTTTTAATTTCGTTTACTGAATCAAACTGCCAGCATGAAAATCCTGTTAAGACTATATGAAGCAGGTATGACCTTTCATCCGAGTATTCATAAACCACACCATCGTGAGCAAGGACGGAGCCATAGTTAACTTAGAGGGGTCAAATGACCCCACTCAAAACAAGTAAACGGAGATGGGTCCCTATTCAGACTACACGAGGAAAGTTGAGCATTTTGTTTTTGCTAGTTATCACCCCTCTAAACATATTTTCTTGCTCCGTCTCCGCCATCAAGAACATGCTGCTAGATATTGCACTGCAATTGCTCTTACAAGCATACGATACTTTACTGTTCTAACTATACGGGCAACAAAATCTTAAATCATCTACCTTTTACCATCCGTAATAGTAACTACATCAAACTTTAACGGTAAGAACTCGTATTTTATTAACAAGCACACATTAGGTTCACACACTTATGAGGCACCATCATCGTCCAAATGCAACAAGGCATATATACCAACGTTTATACAATCACCAATAATGTTAAAGAGTCCTCTTAAGCCGCACCATCAGGGGGGGACACATATTTTGCTACAATTGGCCTTACAAGCATATTAACTATACTAGCAACAAAAGTTTTTAAACTACTAGATTTTACAGTTTTACCTTGTAGCATCTGAAATTGTAATAAGCCTATTTTTGTGCTTATTTGATTTCGCCTCCTGTTTCATAAGCCTATTATTTTCCATCTTATTTGAAACGTATGGGCGCTCAAAATTTCAAAACAAGATGAAAAAATTAAAAATGCATAAGCCGAAACCGCATAAGCTCTGAAGCCCAAAAATAAGCTTAAGGGGGGCATTTATCTAATGTTAGGGGGTGTTTGTTTCAGCTTATATAGCCCGGTTATGGCTTATTTGGTTTTGGGCTTATGTTTCGTACGCTCAGTTTTTGCGGCTTATTTTGAAACTTTTCGGCTTATATAAGCTTACTACGACATGATAAGCTTATATAAGCCGAAACGTTTTAAAATAAGCCACAAAAACTGAGCGTATGAAACATAAGCTGAAAACCAAATAAGCCATAACCCGGCTATATAAGCAGAAACAAACACCCACTAACAAACACACACACTATAATAACAAATATACTTATTTACTTATCATCAAATACTCCAAAAACAATCAGACACATATATATACACTACAAGTATAAAAACATCAGTTAAAACATTAAGTAACTTAAGACACGTGGCATTTTGATTGGACAAATTGACACGTGGCATATTGTTAAGTAACTTAAGACACGTTCCATTTGACCTACCGCTAGGTTGAATGGCAGATACGTCACTTGACTGATGGTCAGCACTGAAATCATTAGCAAGAGGAGCGGTGACGTCGTTCTTTGGTGCATCCACATCAGCATCAGTTTTATTTTCTTCGGTTTCCATCTCGGAAGTTTCAGTCACCGTCTCGGTCCTGTTTTCTTCTGTGTTTTCTCGGTTACTTTCTTCTCCACCTTCGTTGAGCTCGGCTGACTCATCTACCGTTTCTGTTGCATCCTCTTCATTGTGATCTATATCATCTTGCTGAATCATGTCAAAATCATCATCAGGATCCACATCAGGAACATCAGGCTTTAGTCCAGTGGGTTCAGCAAACGCCTCGTCTTTGTCTATGTTCAACATCTTCTGTATTGTCATCAGGGGCCTGATCGTCATTTTCTCTTTTTTTTCTTACTCTTTTTTTTTCATTTTCCTTTTTTTCCCTTTTTTTTCATTTTAATATTTTTCTTTTTTTTTTTTTTTTTTTTTTTTTTTTCATTTTCCTCATTTTGTTTTTCCTCATTCTGTTTGTTTGATTCATCAGGATCTAACACACCTCTTCATCACTTGTGCTTGCATCATCTTCCTTAGCTCTAAGCTCTATGTTACTTCTATCATCATCATAACCATAAGATAGTTAAGACTATGTTCAAAACACATTAACATTGTTGCTCAGATAGTTGGGGTTTCTTCAAGTACTCTTCAGACAAGTACTCTTCAGATAAGAGGCTGTCCTCATCAATGAGATCCATATCATCATCAATCAGAACTTTGGGTAAGCTTTTCACCGTCTTCTTGAGAGAAAATGATGAACCAAGCTTCCAAGTAGGTTTCTTAGCCTTAATCTGTTAAAAAAAAAATAGTAAATATAAAAATCTCAGATTCTTAAAACGGTAGATTAGATATAGCAGGACAAGCAGATGAACATTATATAATGTGATCGTAACTGCTATTACCAGGTCCAAACGACAATAGGCCCTCCAAATAAATAAATAAAAACATGCAGAGGGTATTAACTTACCCCAAAAGACTGCAACCAGAAGTTTCCTCACAAGAGAAGATTTCGTCTGCAAATTGGTCAAACAATATCAGTAAACTCGATTCCATATGATTGTACTTCCAAGATAATGAGATATCAGATGGTTTACCGTCTCCTTGGCATCAGCAGAAGTTTGATGAATAACTATCTCTCCACCAGGCTTCAACACTCGTGAGAATTCCTCGAAAAACTTGTCACCAGGAAAATCTGATGACTTGCTAATGGAGACAACAAAATCTGTGGAAGATGCATCCACTGGCAAGGAACCTGCCACACATCAAGGTGAATCATGAGACTAGTTGGAAAGGTTTATGATACACAAAAGATATCCAACTAATACACATAGAATACATAATTTCGTTTACTGAATCAAACTGCCAGCATGAAAATCCTGTTAAGACTATATGAAGCAGGTATGACCTTTCATCCGAGTATTCATAAACCACACCATCTCAAGCAAGGACGGAGCCATAGCCATAGTTAACTTAGAGGGGTCAAATGACCCCACTCAAAACAAGTAAACGGAGATGGGTCCCTATTCAGACTACACGAGGAAAGTCGAGCATTTTGTTTTTGCTAGTTATCACCCCTCTAAACATATTTTCTTGCTCCGTCTCCGCCATCAAGAACATGCTGCTAGATATTGCACTGCAATTGCTCTTACAAGCATACGATACTTTACTGTTCTAACTATACGGGCAACAAAATCTTAAATCATCTACCTTTTACCATCCGTAATAGTAACTACATCAAACTTTAACGGTAAGAACTCGTATTTTCATTAACAAGCACACATTAGGTTCACACACTTATGAGGCACCATCATCGTCCAAATGCAACAAGGCATATATACCAACGTTTATACAATCACCAATAATGTTAAAAGAGTCCTCTTAAGCCGCACCATCAGGGGGGGACACATATTTTGCTACAATTGGCCTTACAAGCATATTAACTATACTAGCAACAAAAGTTTTTAAACTACTAGATTTTACAGTTTTACCTTGTAGCATCTGAAACTGTAATAAGCCTATTTTTGTGCTTATGTGATTTCGCCTCATGTTTCATAAGCCTATTATTTTCCATCTTATTTGAAACGTATGGGCGCTCAAAATTTCAAAACAAGATGAAAAAATTAAAAATGAATAAGCCGAAACCACATAAGCTCTGAAGCCCAAAAATAAGCTTAAGGGGGCATTTATCTAATGTTAGGGGGTGTTTGTTTCAGCTTATATAGCCCGGTTATGGCTTATTTAGTTTTGGGCTTATGTTTCGTACGCTCGGTTTTTGTGGCTAATTTTGAAACATTTCGGCTTATATAAGCTTACTATGACATGATAAGCTTATATAAGCCGAAACGTTTTAAAATAAGCCACAAAAACTGAGCGTATGAAACATAAGCTGAAAACCAAATAAGCCATAACCCGGCTATATAAGCCGAAACAAACACCCCCTAACAAACACACACACTATAATAACAAATATACTTTTCATCAAATACTCCAAAAACAATCAGACACACATATATATACACCACAAGCATAAAAACATCAGTTAAAACATTAAGTAACTTAAGACACGTGGCATATTGATTGGACAAATTGACACGTGGCATATCGTAAAATAACTTAAGACACGTTCCATTTGACCTACCGTTAGGTTGAATGGCAGATACGTCACTTGACTGATGGTCAGCACTGAAATCATTAGCAAGAGGAGCGGTGACATCGTTCATTGTTGCATCCACATCAGCATTAGTTTTATTTTCTTCGGTTTCCATCTCGGAAGTTTCAGTCACCGTCTCAGTCC
The DNA here is from genome assembly GCA_021014915.2 of Artemisia tridentata subsp. tridentata. Taxonomy (NCBI): domain Eukaryota; kingdom Viridiplantae; phylum Streptophyta; class Magnoliopsida; order Asterales; family Asteraceae; genus Artemisia; species Artemisia tridentata. The sequence continues at coordinate 207,561,755 of CP139502.1, forward strand.
TGTTTTCTTCTGTGTTTTCTTGGTTACTTTCTTCTCCACCTTCGTTGAGCTCGGCTGACTTCATCTACCATTTCTGTTGCATCCTCTTCATTGTGATCTATATCATCTTGCTGAATCATGTCAATATCATCATCAGGATCCACATCAGGAGCATCAGGATTTAGTCCAGTGGGTTCAGCAAACGCCTCGTCTTTGTCTATGTTCAACATCGTCTGTACTGTCCTGATCGTCATTTTCTTTTTATTTCTTTCTCTTTTTTTTTTTTTTTTTTTTTTTTTTTCATTTTCCTCATTTTGTTTTTCCTCATTCTGTTTGTTTGATTCATCAGGATCAAACTCACCTGCTTCATCACTTGTGGTTGCATCATCTTCCTTAGCTCTAAGCTCTCTGTTACTTCTATCATTGTCATAACCATAAGATAGTTAAGACTATCTTCAAAACTCATTAACATTGTTGCTCTGATAGTTGGGGTTTCTTCAAGTACTAATCAGATAAGAGGCTGTCCTCATCAATGAGATCCATATCATCATCAATCAGAACTTTGGGTAAGCTTTTCACCGTCTTCTTGAGAGAAATGATGAACCAAGCTTCCAAGTAGGTTTCTTAGCCTTAATCTGTTAAAAAAAATAGTAAATATAAAAATCTCAGATTCTCAAAACGGTAGATTAGATATAGCAGGACAAGCAGATGAACATTATATAGTGTGATCGTAACTGCTATTACCAGATCCAAACAACAATAGGCCCTCCAAATAAATAAATAAAAACATGCAGAGGGTATTAACTTACCCCAAAAGACTGAAGTTCTGCCATCTGAACCACCTCTATATCTGAAAACCCTGCAACCAGCAGTTTCCTCACAAGAGAAGATTTCGTCTGCAAATTGGTCAAACAATATCAGTAAACTCGATTCCATATGATTGTACTTCCAAGATAATGAGATATCAGATGGTTTACCGTCTCCTTGGCATCAGCAGAAGTTTGATGAATAACTATCTCTCCACCAGGCTTCAACAATCGTGAGAATTCCTCGAAAAACTTGTCACCAGGAAAATTTGATGACTAAATGGAGACAACAAAATCTGTGGAAGATGCATCCACTGGCAAGGAACCTGCCACACGTCAAGGTGAATCATGAGACTAGTTGGAAAGGTTTATGATACACAAAAGACTTTTTACACATAGAATACATAATCCTATAAAGGGTAAAGACTTTTTAATTTCGTTTATTGAATCAAACTACCAGCATGAAAATCCTATTAAGACTATATGAAGCAGGTATGACCTTTCATCTGAGTATTCATAAACCACACCATCTCAATCAAGGATGGAGCCATAGTTAACTTAGAGGGATCAAATGACCCCACTCAAAACAAGTAAACGGAGATGGGTCCCTATTCAGACTACATGAGGAAAGTCGAGCATTTTGTTTTTGCTAGTTATCACCCCTCTAAACATATTTTCTTGCTCTGTCTCCGCCATCAAGAACATGCTGCTAGATATTGCACTGCAATTGCTCTTATAAGCATACGATACTTTACTGTTCTAACTATACGGGCAACAAAATCTTAAATCATCTACCTTTTACCATCTGTAATAGTAACTACATCAAACTTTAACGGTAAGAACTCGTATTTTCATTAACAAGCACACATTAGGTTCACACATTCATGAGGCACCATCATCGTCCAAATGCAACAAGGCATATATACCAACATTTATACAATCACCAATAATGTTAAAGAGTCCTCTTAAGCCGCACCATCAGGGGGGACACATATTTTGCTACAATTGGCCTTACAAGCATATTAACTATACTAGCAACAAAAGTTTTTAAACTACTAGATTTTACAGTTTTACCTTGTAGCATCTGTAATAAGCCTATTTTTGTGCTTATGTGATTTCGCCTCATGTTTCATAAGCCTATTATTTTCCATCTTATTTGAAACGTATGGGCGCTCAAAATTTCAAAAGAAGATGAAAAAATTAAAAATGCATAAGCCGAAACGACATAAGCTCTGATGTCCAAAAATAAGCTTAAGGGGGCACTTATCTAATGTTAGGGGGTGTGTGTTTCAGCTTATATAGCCCAGTTATGGCTTATTTGGTTTTGGGCTTATGTTTCGTACGCTCAGTTTTTGTGGCTTATTTTGAAACTTTTCGGCTTATATAAGCTTGCTATGACATGATAAGCTTATATAAGCCGAAACGTTTTAAAATAAGCCACAAAAACTGAGCGTATGAATTATGAAACATAAGCTGAAAACCAAATAAGCCATAACCCGGCTATATAAGCCGAAACAAACACCCCCTAACCAACAGACACACTATAATAACAAATATACTTATTTACTTATCATCAAATACTCCAAAAACAATCAGACACATATATTAATATATATACACTACAAGCATAAAAACATCAGTTAAAACATTAAGTAACTTAAGACACGTGGCATATTGTTAAGTAACTTAAGACACGTTCCATTTGACCTACCGTTAGGTTGAATGGCAGATACGTCACTTGACTGATGGTCAGCACCGAAATCATTAGCAACAGGAGCGGTGACATCGTTCTTTGGTGCATCCACATCAGCATCAGTTTTATTTTCTTCGGTTTCCATCTAGGAAGTTTCAGTCACCGTCTCAGTCCCGTTTTCTTCTGTGTTTTCTTGGTTACTTTCTTCTTCACCTTCGTTGAGCTCGGCTGACTCATCTACCGTTTCTGTTGCATCCTCTTCATTGTGATCTATATCATCTTGCTGAATCATGTCAATATCATCATCAGGATCCACATCAGGAGCATCAGGATTTAGTCCAGTGGGTTCAGCAAACGCCTCGTCTTTGTCTATGTTCAACATCGTCTGTACTGTCATCAGGGGCCTGATCGTCATTTTCTTTTTTCTTCTTTCTTTTTTTTTTCTTTCTTTTTTTCATTTTGCTTTCTTTTCTTTTTTTTTTTCATTTTCATCATTTTTTTTTTTTTTTCATTTTCCTCTTTTTGTTTTTCTCATTCTGTTTGTTTGATTCATCAGGATCTAACTCACCTGCTTCATCACTTGTGGTTGCATCATCTTCCTTAGCTCTAAGCTCTCTGTTACTTCTATCATCGTCCTTAAGTTCTTAACTGATGGTCCAGTTGTACTTTTCGTTTTTATCAGAATTTTCATCGTTTTCATCATCTTTATTATCCCAAAGTTTTTCATCAACAGTTTCACTATTATCCCCAGTTTCTTCCAT